>CM050217.1:38560490-38764713 GCA_027475355.1 Coilia nasus
ATCACCTTTAGTGGGGCCGCCTCAGGGGAGGGTGTACAGTGAGTAAAGGCCCGAAACACCCGTTGATCCTGAGGTACACTGCTGAGGATGTGTCCCACATAGTGTATGGATAATTGTAATGGCTGTAGTTAGGAAAGCCTGAAGTGTGGTACAATGGGTGCTCTCCCCACATGTGCAAGTGTCTTGCATTTTTATTTATTTATTTATTTATTTATTTATTTATGTATTTATTTATTTATTTAAATTGTTAAGGAAATGTTGGAGGAAACTGCAAAGGCTTGCCAGTGGTCCTGGATGAGATGCATGTTGTTGGCATGGTGAAAGCCATGGGGGAAAGCGATAGGTAGGTGCTGCTGAGTGGATCATGGCCCCAGCAGCCCCAGTCACTGTAACGGTAGCCGGCTGGTTCAGGGTAACCCTTGTTGAGCATCTGTCTGTACGGCTCCAGTTGGCCATCCCCTCAGCTGCTCTGTCCTGTACAGCTCACATGAGGTTGCGTGCATAGCTGTAGTCAGCGGCCAGTTGTGCGTGTTACACCTGGGAGTAGGGACTAACAGCCTGAACTATTTACTTGGTTATAGATAGTGTAGGGGTAGGTGTAATAGCTATAGTTTCTCCCTAAGGTGCTCTTCCTACATGCACAAGTACTTTGTGTTCTTTGTAAAAAATTATTAATCAATTTATCATATACATGTCACAGGCTGCAAAGTGTGCAGTACAAGCACACAGATAACCCATTTAGCAAAGTTCAAAAAGTGCAGGAATCAATTAATAATTTGTGAACTTTACATGTTTAAGTAAAAAAAAATAACTTGTATTATGAATCTGAATTAAAACTGAATTGAAATATTAATTCACCTCTACACACTCTGAATTTAGCAAATGAATATAAATCCTGGCTTTGTGTAGTTTTGTAAAAAGAATAAATAAACTGGCTAAAGCACTGGGCAGGTTGTTCAATTCGATGTAGCCACCACATACCCACACGTTGTCCCGATCTTTGGAGAACAGCAGACAAGGCAAGCAGAATAGACTGTTGCTAACATCACACCCGCAAAGCCACTCTTTTCTAGTACCAAACCGGCTGGAATGAACGGGCGAATTACTGCCCCTTACGTTGATGGAGGTCACGAAGAGGTGATGTTGCCCTGCCTTGCTTGATGACTTCTGCTGGTAATCCAGTTTATTAAAAACCTTTTAGAAGCACAATGGTCAACATTATCGTTTATCTCGCTTTGACTTCTCGCTAAAATGCTCTACCTCTAGTATAGTGCTTCCGATACCAAAGGCGCTATCTGACATTGTAACAATTTTGCATCGTCGCAACTGTGATTGGCTCGCACTCCCGCCATAAGCAGATCTTCTCTCGGTATGGCTTGACCATATTTGCCAATAAGCAGTGAGTAAAACTCCCTGTTTTTCTAGGAAGAAACCTCAGGCAGAACCACGTCTCCCAGGGAAGCCCATCTGCCGGGGCTGGTAACGGGAAGTCTGTGACTGTTTGAAGGGCCTTTGGTCTGGGCGGAGGAGTCTGGCTGAAGGGAGTTAGGTGTAGGCTTGGTTGAATAGGTAGGTCTTTAGTTGTCGCTTGAAGATGTTGATGGATTCTGCTTCTCTGATGCGCTGTGGTAGGGCATTCCATCTCCTTGGGGCGTAGTATGAGAAGGCCGATTCCCCGATCCTTTTGGATGGTGCGTCTGGAATCCTCAGGAGACCGGCATCAGCGGTAAGAGGATAATGCGTCAGCAATATAGCATGGGGCAAGGCCATTTACAGCTTTAAATACCAGTAGTAGTACTTTGAAGTCAATTCTATAAGATACAGGTAGCCAGTGTAGTTCAGCCAGTACAGGAGTAATATGCTCCATCTTTCTTGTTTTTGTTAGTAATCTTGCAGCCGAGTTTTGAATAAGCTGTAGTTTTTCAATTGATTTTTTGGGAGGCCTGTAAACAAGGCATTGCAGTAGTCTAATCTACTTGTAATAAATGCGTGAACAAGTTTTTCAGCGTCTGGCTTGGTCAAGAAGGGGCGAACTTTTGCTATATTTCTTAGATGGAAGTATGCTGTTTTAGTAACTTTGTTGATGTGTGGTTTAAGGCTTAGGTCAGAGTCAAGGATGACACCTAGGCTAGTTACCTGTAGACACACACACACACAAGCTGTTGTTTGTTCTAGGTCGAGTGTTTGTTCTAGGTCACCTGCAAAATTGACCTGCCTTGTTTACAACTGTGTTGTATTGTTCACTACTGTGTTGTACTGTACAGTATGTACAGATGTGTACAGGAGTGTGTAAGCGTGCGTGTGTAGTCGTGTGTGTGAGTGCGTGTGTGAGTGGGTGAAGTGAATCTGTGTAGTCCCTCAATAGTGTATGTAGGCACTATTATGTATCTGTCTTGTCTATACTGTGTTTTAACAGTTACGTGTACCACCAATTGTTCCCGGTGAAACGTTGTCTCGTCTCACTATGTACTGTGTATATGGCTGAAACGACAATAAAAACCTACTTGACTTGACTTGACTTGACAAGCTGCTGTCTTTCACTGCTCTATAAACACATCTGACTGCAGGAGTCATGGAAATTAAAGAAAAAAGATGCAGGAAGAAGAAAAATTGCTCTTACTATCACGCATGACTTATGGCCTCTGTCTATTCTGTGGCGCATACACACACAACCACACATAGACACACACACAAACACCCTCTCTCTCTCTGTTACACACACACACTCACTCTCTCTGTTTCTCTTTCTCTGACACACACACATACACAATATTCTGTGACAAGCTTCAGCTGCTGCAGCCCAGGAGTTACATTTGAGGGAAGGTAGCTGTCAGGCCAGTCATCAGAGGGCACTTTGTCAACATTTGGGGACTTTCAGAAAGCGCCACATCAGCAATATTTGCAAGGGCTCAAGATCTTATTCAAGACATGTTAATGCTCCCTTTTACTGCCATGCATCTTCCAGAGAAGTGAGTGTGTGTGTGTGTGTGTCCACGTGTGTGTGTTAGTGAGTGTGTGTGTGTCTGTTTATGTATTTTATGTCCACTTACATAATAAATGTAATGACCTCAGTCATTACGTGTGTGTGTGTGTGCGCATGCTTACTTTTACCGCCATACATCTTCGAGAGCACGGGCTTCATCGAGGCTGAGGATCATCAAATTCACATCTGTCTCTGATGTGGGCATGTTGGTCGTTGGCCAAATTTACAGTTTTGTGATAGAGGATGTGCATTCAAATTTTTCTATATTAGGAAGTTTGTGTCTTGTGTTATTGGCTCTCAGAATTACAAGAAATCTTTCTGAACTCTCTCTAAACATTTTTTTAACACTCTAAGGCCCCATTGTGATTGTGTGTGTGTGTGTTCACACCAAAACGACTTACCACAACGCCGACTGCCAGTGACTGTCTCGTGTTGTTGCCTAGAGTCCTCTTGGAAAAGTAGCAATTTTGCTTTGCACTGACGGTGAACGACCACATACATTATGCACTTGGGCGCAAGGAATTTCTGTGCATTCACTACTGATATTTGTAGCACACTTACCCTCAAATGCCTCCATTTTATGTCCATAGTATCTCTAAGCAAACTCAGTGGAATGTAAATATTAGCAACTAACGTTAGCTCACAATATTAAGGTATTGCAGGCGACTTTTGCTGGTAACGCAAACATTTTTATTTGAAACAGTTTGGCTCATGTAACTTCAAAGCTGGGTGAAAACAAAGTCTACACAACTTGGTGTGCAAGTGTCAAATGTGAAGCATGTTTTACGCCTAAAACACAAAAACGTCTGTCAACAAATTTATTTTCAGAGATGTGAAAATCAATACGCATTCTTAACGTAAAGGGCAACAAGTAACAGTCAAATATCCTCCTTCCACAGTGTGCTAGCCTATCACACCCGTCATTATCAGTAACATCATGAACTGAAGTCAAGCAGCCAATGAGAGTGATCCCCATTAGTGAAGGCCCTGCACCAGTTCAAATGTTGAATCGGCCACAAACCAGATGGCCAACATCTTTCGATTGTTGGCTACATTTCCCAAATTTGGCACAAAGACACACAATGATGTTTTAAGACTGCCTCGACACTATCAGATGGCCAGCGTCGGGGCAGTGTGCGTGGTAATCAACATGAACATTTTCATCTTTAATTGCTTGATTTAGTTTTAACTTACTGCTGTCTCTCTACCTTTTGACAATTGGAATTAAGGGAACCAAGCAGTCAACAATTTTAGAAAACAAAAATGTAAATAAATATATCTAAAAGTAATATTAACAAAATGATTAACTAAATGATCTGTAATTGTTTGACTTTGCCCTGACCCTATTTTGTCTCCCCCTTTGCGGCAGCTTCCACCGCGGTGACTACCACATTGATGTGTGCATAAATGACTACCTAGACGTGTACTGCCCGCATTACGAAGACTCGGTGCCAGAGGAGCGCACCGAGCACTACGTGCTGTACATGGTCAACTATGACGGTTACAGCTCCTGCGACCACACAGCCAAGGGCTTCAAACGCTGGGAGTGCAACCGGCCGCACTCGCCCAACGGTCCCCTTAAGTTCTCAGAGAAGTTCCAACTCTTTACGCCCTTCTCGCTTGGCTTCGAGTTCCGGCCAGGCCGCGAGTACTACTACATCTGTAAGTAAACAGGTGTTTTTGTGTGTGTTTGTGTGTGTGTGTGTGTGTGTGTGTTTTTGATTTCGTGTGCATTTGTGTGTGGGCACACTGTTTATGCAACAATGCTCCTGCACAGTTCAGCTCCAGGCTTAAACCTCCAACCTCACAGCAACTCCAGATTGGGAGATAGAAATGCTACCAATTGCGCTACACTTGTGCATGTGCATGTGCGCTGTACGTGTGCTTATGTGTGTTTGCTATTATGCTAGTATTAAATTACTAGCAGCAATTACACTGCAGAAAATGGATGAGAACAAATAGACGTCATGTCTCACTAGGCTTTGAGTTCTGGCAATGGGGAGTGCTATTACATCTGTAAGTAAATGTGTGAATATGTGTGTGTGTGTATGTGTGTGTGCATGCACATTTGTTAATGTGTATGTTGTTATATCTATGTGCTATTATGCTGTTATGCTAGTGTACAATAAATAATAGTTGTCTTGTGTGGCATGTGTTTGTGTTCATAAATGAGCACTTGTGTTTATGTACTGTTACAACCACCTGGCTCAAAGTAGTTGTGACATTAAATGGGTGACCACATTACAGCTGAAGGTTCAAATATATATATATTTAGTTAGTTAACATTAAAAGATATAAATTCAGTAATATGTAAAAACAAAAATGTAGTGCAAAGTATGTCTAGGGGTAATCAAACAAAAGTGTAGAAACGCGATGGATGTGTGAGGACCAGAGATGGGTAACTAATCCACTAAGTAACGCATTACTGTACTCACATTACATTTGTTGGTAACGTAGTAGTGTAACGCGTTACTGTTATAAATTCATTAATCACACTACAGTTACTAATAGTGTATTTGCTGATTACTGAACTTCCCCAGTGGACAGTGTGGCCACAGATATCTGAGACGAATTCCCTGACCCTCCTCCAAAATCCTCAGGTGCACGCTTGCACAATAGTCGCAATAGGATTTCCTGTGTTTTGCTCAAGGCCGTTGATGGGTAACGGAAAGTAATGTAAGGAGTTACTTTTCATAAGCAGTAAAGAAGTAAAGTAATGCATAACATTTTTTAACAGTAACGAGTAATGTGTAATTTATTACTTTTTTGAGTAACGACCCCAACACTGGTGAGGACTTACGGAGCATGGGCTGAAGACCAGGCTCTCCAACAGAGTAGCGAGAAGAGAGGCAAGCGAGAGCGCAACCATTAATTCAGGTCTTCTTATAGGAACGCCCATTTCTCCCAGCACCAATGGCACACACTCTGCAAATGACAAGCAGCATAAAACAAGGGGGGGGGGGCAACAGGCATTAGACCAGTTGTAGTACTAGAAGTGCCAGTACCAGTATGTCTGTAATGTCTTCCAAGCTCAAAAGAGCAAAGTTGTAAGCAATTGGACTTCTTTTTAGAGCTTGAAGACGTTTCACCTTTCACCCAAAAGGCTCCTTCAGTTCTGGCCTGATGATGGGGAACCAGGAGCTATATCTCTGGATCACTGGAGGTGGAAGTGTACACCACCCCCCTCATTCGATGGCAAAAGGGTTACATGGGTCACCCGTCAAGGTGTGAATTGGAGTGAGAGTTGTTGTGCACACATGAATCAAAGAATGAGGACAGGATGAGATCTCAAGGCAGAATGGTATGTAGCAGGTAGATGATGCAACCCCCCTCTTCTGTTCAAAGTTGGTTGTTCCAAATGGACATAGATGGCCTTCACTCCTCTCTCAAACCACCTGTCCTCCTTGTCCAAGATGTGCACGTCAGTGTCTTTAAAAGTGTCCCTTCTGCTTTAGATGCAGATGTACTGCTGAATCCTGTCTTGATGCAGTTGCCCTTCTGCACTGAACCATGCATTTGTGAAGTGGTTGCTTAGTTTCTCCAATATACAGATCTGGACAGTCTTCACTGCATTGTACTGCATAAATCGCATTGTTGAGGTTGTGTCTTGGGGTTTTGGCCTGGGGGTGGACCAGTCTCTGTCTGAGGGTGTTGGGGCTTGACATATACTTTTGTGCTTGCTGAAGATTGTTTTAAAATTTCCAGATAAAACAGATATGTAGGGCACTACCATGTGATTTCTTCTGTTTCTTGTGTCAGTTGGTATTTTGGTTCCTTTTTTCTGTCCTCTGCTTACAACTTACTGTAGCTCCTCTGAGTACCATGACCTGGATGAATGAGAATCTATACAGACATCTTCTAAGTTCAGTTTTTATTATATTCAGAGTTCCAGAATTGTTGACAATGATGTTCTTCTACGATATTCGACAGACCCCTGTTTCCAAAGCGACATAAAATACCATAAAATAATATAGCTGCCAGGAGCAATGATGGGGCCAAGCGTGTGCCCGTAGTGGTATGATGGGTTTTTTCTTGCACCCTCCAAATCACGTCTCCATTGCATACACTATAAAAAATTGCCTTTCAAAAATAAGAAATAAATGGTCAATATACTGTAAAGCGTATTTGCTTGTAATAAGTTAAAAAAAACTGCCAATAGAAAATGGAATGGAATTTGCCAATTAGTGAAAATTGACCTGGTAAGATTTCTTAAAATAAGATATCTAATCTGAGCTGTTCTGATATGACATTATCCCAAAATAAGTTAGGGAAACTTGTTCTGAGACATCTGTACATTTGCTGTAAAGGCACCTATAGTGTTTCTACAGTTTCTTATTATTATTGGGGCCAAGCAGCATTGCTGCGAAGGCACCTATAGTGTTTCTATGGTTTCTTATTATTATTGAGGCCAAGCAGCTTTGCTGCGAAGGCACCTATAGTATTTCTATGGTTTCTTTCTTCCGTATGTGGTTTCTATGGCAGCCCATAGAACCATATGGTAAAAAGCTGTAAAATTTTGCACACTGATTCCGTACAGTCCCATGATTCTTTTCAGCAATTTTTGAAAAATGTCGAAAATGAAACAAGTTTCACAGGTCACAATTTTTGACCGATTTTCATGAAAATGTGTATATATGATCTTTTCACTGAGCCGCACAAAAGTTATGGGATGGATTTTTGATTTTCTTGAATTGTTTGACCATGACAGCCAATCGAAATCGGCAGTGAAGATGCCAAACAGGAAGTGAGCTCATATTTGGCCAGCCCTTTCACGTATCACTACTAAATTTGGTAGTATTACACTACACCACTTCCCAAGGGAACAAGCCAAATTTGGTGCAATTTGGCTACTAGGGGGCGCTATAATTAGCAAAAAGGCGTTTTTGCTCATATCTCATGATGTGTTTGGATTAGCAACAACATGTCAATATCTGGTCATGCTGTGGGTAGCCCCATTGATAGTCACTGCCAATTTTTTAGGTCAGCATAACTATTCGGCCGCCATATTGGATTAAGTCAAAATCAGCTAAGGTTTTCCACTAACAACATATTTTAGCCAATCACCACAAAACTTGATACAGATTATGTTCAGACCATGCCTGACCCACTTGATGATGTGGTTTTATTATCTGTCAAAGCGTTCAGCCGTCACAGCCAATCGAATTCGATGGCGAAGCCGCCAAACAGGAAGGGAGGTTATATTTTACCACTGCTTTGACATATTGCAACCAAACTAAAAATCTTTTCCCATGACCCCAACCAGACTCTACTCGCCGAATTCAGTCACATTTGGCCACTAGGGGCGCTATATTTAGCAAAAATGTGTTTTGTGTCATATCTCATGACAAGCTATTTTCTATGGGATGTCTATGGCAACCCATAGAACCCTAAGACCTTACTAGCTGCTTGGCCCCTCATCGCTGCTTGCAGCTATATTTTGCTATGTTTTTGTGGCATTATCGCTAAGAAAATTACTTAGCCACGTTAACACTTTCACAGTGGTGTGTGGAACTGATGGCTGTTCAAATGAGGATATATAGTATACAACTGCTATTACTACCACATAAAACGGATGCATGCAAATTATCTTCTTCAAATCGAGCAACCAGAGAACGTCGACATGATTGCATTGCATGATGCTCATGGAGCAACCCAAACTCGTCCAGCAACCGAGCACATTATTCCTACCAGAGAAATGGAAGAACCAGACACAGTCATCCGACAAGTAAGTTATTGTTTTTGATAACAGTACCTACTGAGTGGTTTGAAGCTTCTAGATTTGAAGCCCCAATCCACCTATTTACCACCTTTAAGAGTTAGGTACAATAACAGAAAATAGGATATTCTGTGTTGATGGTTAGCCGCCCGGCTAAGCTAATAATGTGGGCTCCATTTTCATGATCATATGCACACTGTCTATAGTCTTGCTATTATGATAGTGCATTTACCTGCCTGGCTCTTCTTTTTTGGAAGAGATCAATCTGCACCAAAACCCCCATGCATTTACTATTATTTAGTATGTTAACATATACTATTTACTATCTAGCCAACAGAAGAAAGAAATAGAGTGTCAGGCAGGTGAACAGACGGAAACAGAACCAATAGCGTAACGTAACCGAACAGTTTCTTTTTATTGAGGGTAAAGGGGAAGGGAGAGAGAGTTCGTAATCCAAAGTGGCGAGAGTCGTAACTGGGGGCTGGAGAGTGGAGCAGAGTCGCAGGCAGGCAGGAGTCATAACCAGGGCTGGAGAGCAGAGCAGAGTCGTGGGCAGGCAGGAGTCGTAACCGGATCGAATTCACATTTTGCACTGTTGGATTCTAAGAAGGTTCTAGGTAGTGCTTCAAATGCAAAAAGAAGAAAAGAGAGTGAGACAAGAAAAAAATTGAGTAAGCAATTTATTGCAAACAACCATTAAACTGAAATAGGCTGTTCATCAGCTGATCAAATGTTTAAAACCACAGCCTATAAAAGCCCAAATCTTCACAAAAATGTGGATTTAGTGTCATTTTTTGTCAGGTATCCACACTGTCACAACCTCCTGATGGCAAAGGCAAAAAAGCTTTCTCTCTTTAAATGTGGTCGGATTGTTGAGCTGCATCAGCAAGGCCTCTCGCAGCGTGCCATTGCTGATGAGGTTGGACGCAGTAAGACAATCATTTTAAATTTCTTAAAAGATCCTGAGGGTTATGGAAAAAAATTCAAGTGGTAAACCCAAAAAAATGTCACCAGCCCTGAGCCAGATTAAGTTTGTCACTGGTGCCAACTGCATAACCATTTCCATAACCATTTCACTAGTTCACGTTCCAAAATTTGAGTAAACGAGCGATTATTAAGATAAAGAGAATTTGGGGCGCTTCTCTTGATCCGGGGGCTCGGCAGGACGGATCAAAAAGTGCATCCGCCGTTCCTGACAGAGCAACTGCGCGGCAGAAGACTGGCAGGACGTGCGAGCACCCGAGAAGCATTCGGGATCGATCTGAGGCGGCGATGAGGATGAGCATGTACAAGTACAGTTGGCGAGCGTCTCTTGATCCAGGCTCTACGTGGTAGAGCCGCCTGCTGCGGCAGGACGGATCACGAGGTGCATCCACGAGGCCCCAGCGGAACGACTGCGCGGCAGAAGTCCGATGGGACGGCGCGAGCACCCGAGAGGCATATGTACAAATACAGTTGGCGAGCGTCTCTTGATCCAGGCTCTACGCGGTAGAGCCGTCTGCTGCGGCAGGACGGATCACAAGGTGTATCCACGAGGCCCCAGCGGAACGACTGCGTGGCAGAAGTCCGGTGGGACGGCGCGAGCACCCGAGAGGCATGATCGATCCCAAATAAGATTTAGAAAGTATCTCATGAGATATTTTAAATTGATGGCGAGTGAGACATTTAAATGATATGCAAGTAGAGCGCATTTGGGCAAGGTCGCAGGCCGGGGTCCTAATATGCTAACAAGTCTTCGCATGACCCTACGCAGGCAGGTGTCATGAGAAAAACTGAGCAAGCACCCCAAAAGAGGCAAATGTTTAAGGGACCCTTGGCCAGGACCGTGCAGTACGAATCACGACGTAAGTGTTAGCTGAGCTTTCTTTAGTTCTGATGGATTACATCAGATGTATAACTGATAAGCATCCGAGGACCATCGAGCACCGTTAGATGCTGCGGTGGTGGCTGTGCCAGTTCTAGAAGAGTGAGAGTAGTGAGAATCTGCTGGGATACTTACTTGAGTAGTTATGGATTTAAGGTGGGATTGAACAGTGAGCGTGTAATTGGCCGTCCGTCGGACATGAAGAGGGGATCATCTGGAGAGGTGACGGAGGCACGGTAATTCATATAATGAATGAATCTAGAATTGTAGGTTGCGGACGCGTAGGTGAATTTAAGGTTGAAATTGGCACTGGAAGTCGTGAATTCGTTACATCTAAGCAGCCCAAAATACGCCAGAAAGAACGCAGCCATCAGCGTTAGGCCTGTATGGGGTTTGAACGCGGGAAATTAATGAATGGTGATGGGGAGCCGAAAGTCGAGAGTAGCCGGTTTGGCCTTACGGATACCTTTAATCATTAGAGAAATGCAGTAGCTAGGGAGCAATTTGCTGACTGGGAAGTAAACTAGTTCTGCTGCTACGGCTGAAGCGTTGGTCAGAGTACGCAGGTACTCCTCGATTTCCTTAACTGAAACAGGTAAGACAAGGCGTGCATAGGCACAGCCTGATAGTCTCAAATGTGTAGGGATTGGCGATGAAGAACATTGAGGCATTAAACCGAAGGTGCTTCTGTCAATGGAGTCAGGTCCAGGGCCACAGCCGGAGCCAATATTCCAGAATTCTGGAAGGCAAAGCGAAATCACTGTCCGTAAGGTGAACTAGTTCTGCTGCTAGAGCTGGTGCATTGACCAGAGCACGCAGGTACTCCTCAATTTTCTTAGCGGAAATAAACAGGGCAGACGAAGCGTGCGTGGGAACTAGCGCGATAGCTGCCAGTGTGTGGGAATTTGCAAGGGGAGCATTCTGAGGTGTGAACCAAAACAGATGCGTTGCCCTTTGATGTTTTGCACGAAATAAATTACTCTTTATGTAGCCACCCTTTTTATTTATTGTTTTTTTATTTATTTTTTTATTTATTTTATTTACTTATTTTTTTGGACCTACAGAACATGACTAAATTATCTCCGATTATTTATCAGTCACACTCTCGGGGAAAGGCGAAAACCCACGTTACCCAAAGAAAAACCACTCTTGCCAATTTTGTGGAAAAAACATTGGGAAGTCTGGGAAAAAATCCTTTACCAGCACCATAACAAATGGCTACGGGAGTGTAATACCTTGTTTCGCCTCATAGCCCCAAAGAACAATGTTAGGGGAAGAGGGGGCGCTATTTCACTCAATACAAATGCTGGCTCAAAAACGGAAGAGGTATGACTATAATGGGAGTGAAGGAACGACCCGGTAAATTAAGGACCAGATTATTAAAACTGCTGTAGTGAAGCCATTGCTAAAGAAACCAAATCTGGACTATAACACACTAAATAACTATAGACCAATCTCCAACCTCCCATTTATAAGCAAAATACTTGAAAAGGCTGTGTTCGTACAGCTCAACCAATTCCTTAATGAAAACGACATCCTAGAAAAATTCCAATCAGGCTTTAGAGCAAATCATAGTACAGAGACTGCTTTAACCAAAATAGTAAACGACCTCAGACTCAGCACAGCCACAAACAAAGTCTCTGCCCTAGTCCTCTTGGACCTAAGTGCCGCCTTTGACACAATTGATCACAACATACTACTACATCGTCTCAAAACTTGGGTGGGCCTCTCAGGCCATGTACTAAAATGGCTTGAGTCATACATCACCGGAAGACAATTCTATATTAGTTTAGGAGATCATATATCTAAAAATCACAATGTACCATTCGGTGTTGCTCAAGGCAGCTGTCTTGGCCCCCTCCTTTTCTCATTATACATGCTACCGCTGGGCAACATTATCAAAAAACATAATATAGACTTTCATAGTTATGCCGATGATACACAACTTTATATCTCAGTTGAGCCAAACAAAACCACAGCCCTACAGTCTTTAACCTCCTGTTTGTCAGCTGTCACGCATTGGATGAGCAATAACTTTCTAAAATTAAACGAAAGCAAAACTGAACTACTACTTATTGGCCCTAAAGACAAACGGGAAGCTCTCCTCCCCAGTCTAGGCAACCTAAACCAATATGTCAGAGAACAGGTAACTAGCCTGGGTGTCATCCTTGACTCTGACCTAAGCCTTAAACCACACATCAACAAAGTTACTAAAACAGCATACTTCCATCTAAGAAATATAGCAAAAGTTTGCCCCTTCTTGACCAAGCCAGACGCTGAAAAACTTGTTCACGCATTTATTACAAGTAGATTAGACTACTGCAATGCCCTGTTTACAGGCCTCCCAAAAAAATCAATTGAAAAACTACAGCTTATTCAAAACTCGGCTGCAAGATTACTAACAAAAACAAGAAAGATGGAGCATATTACTCCTGTACTGGCTGAACTACACTGGCTACCTGTATCTAATAGAATTGACTTCAAAGTACTACTACTGGTATTTAAAGCTGTAAATGGCCTTGCCCCATGCTATATTGCTGACGCATTATCCTCTTATACCCCTGCACGAGCCCTTAGATCCGCTGATGCCGGTCTCCTGAGGATTCCAGACGCACCATCCAAAAGGATCGGGGAATCGGCCTTCTCATACTACGCCCCAAGGAGATGGAATGCCCTACCACAGCACATCAGAAAAGCAGAATCCGTCGACATCTTCAAGCGACAACTAAAGACCTACCTATTCAATCAAGCCTACACCTAACTACTCAGACCAAAGTCCCTTCAGCCAGACTCCTCCGCCTAGACCAAAGGCCCTTCAAATAGTCACAGACTTCCCGTTACCAGCCCCGGCAGATGGGCTACCCTGGGAGACGTGGTTCTGCCTGAGGTTTCTTCCTAGAAAAACAGGGAGTTTTACTCACTGATTTCTGAGGTTTCTTCCTGAATTCACGCAAATCATACAAACAGGGAGTTTTTCCTCACCCCTGTTGCTCCATGGGGACACTAACAACCAACTGCGCCTAAATGAACTTTCCTTGTCTAGTGCCACTGGTCTGCACTGGTCTGCAAAGACTGCCAACCTATGTTCACATAAGAGCCCACTTTAACAGGGAGTTGCATAGCTCTAGCACCACTGGACTACTAAGATTGCTGACTAGGCCCTACAAGGACTGCCTACCTGTGTTCTGCTACTGTATTTATCTGCTCCGACACCACTAAACCGCAAGAAATGTTGTCTTGTAACAACCCTGCTAAACTGTAAAGCTCTTTGAGTTGCATATTGCATGTATGAACTGTGCTATAGAGTAAAGTTTTATTATTATTATTATTATTATTATTTGATAAAGATGTCTGCAAATGTGGAATTCGAAGTTTGCACGTGCGTACGGGGTACACCGTGACGGGTTTGATGGAGAAGTAAACAAACGTTGCGATTCAACTGTGTGTAAGCACCAGCATAGGGAAATGAGAGCCGCTTCATCAGGGCACTGATCAGCACGAACCACTTCAAAGGGAACCTTAGTCAAACTAAGTATGTTGCCAAAGCCACTAAAGATAACGTAACCGAATTAATTCGAGTAAAACTCCGAAGGAACCAGCCAATATAAGTTTGCTTTGTAGCAAACGTTGCTAACATCCCACCACGAAAACAGACCTTGACTGTGTAGATTCTCATTCATCCGGGCCACAGCAATTGAAGGAGCCAGGCCGCAAACGACTGAACCTCCTTTGGAGCTTGAAGACGCTTCACCCCTCGTCCGAAGGCTGAATAAGAAAACTTTGTTAGGCAGGAGCAGTGTCAGCATAGCCACAAACAACGTTGGCGAAGGCAGCAAGTAACACTAGTAGCACGGTTAGCATCGCGGCTAACGAACATTGGCTAATTACTGTGTAAACACGGTTAGTTGCTCAGCGTTTTAGCATGGTTAGCGTCGTTACCAGCTTGCTAACATGCATACAACAGCCACGACCGATTTCCCGTGCGCTGATTACCCGAACGGACGTCTATTCAGTGCAAACATACGCAAAATCTGAGTAAATTGCATTTGCTTGGTAGCAAAGGTTGCCAATATCCCACCACGTATTCAGGCCTTGTAAGTATAGCTGCGTTGTTAGTATTAGCATCGAAATTAGCAGTATTAGCAGCGAAATTAGCAAGTAGCACAGGTAAGGCAGCCAGTATCACGGCTAACAAACACTAGCTAATCACATTAGACATCACATTGAGACATTAAGGGGATAGGGAAGGTGTAGCGACGCGGTCGCTACAGCTTTGGAGGCGGCGCACATTACAAGACATAAGATACATTACATACATACATACAAGACATTAAGGGGATGGGGAAGGTGTAGCGACGCGGTCGCTACAGCTTTGGAGGCGGCGCACATTACAAGACATAAGATACATTACATACATACAAGACATTAAGGGGATAAAAAACGTGTAGCGACGCGGTCGCTACAGCTTTGGAGCGAGACATTAAGGGGGGCGCAGCACACGCCTTTGGTTTTGTATCCGCAAGCCTTGCAAATGTGGAAGTCAAATGACTCTCCCGATGCAAAGGGCAGGGTGTATGGCCGCTTTGGCGGGCAGCGGGAGAGAAGCAGAAGGGTAGGCTCCGTAGCGATGCCAGAATTCGCCTGGGCCGAAGAGGGATACCGGAAAGTCGACTGAAGCTCAGAGAAAATATTTGGATTAGCTGCTGGCGGTTTGAAGTAGTTGGGAAATGTTGATGTTTGCTATCGAGCAGCGATCGGAGTAAGGCATCCTTAGGAGCAACCCTGGAAAACAGGCGAGCAAGCAAAGCCTTGCGAGCGGAAAGAAGCGAGCAGAAACACTGACAGGTGAGCAGAGAATAAGTACCGGAAAAGGTTAATGAGAAGGGCGTGACAAATTTCGTCACGCTCCTCCTAAACTTCCGTTTTTTTAGGAAACGCCATTAGACGGCATCTGCGAGAGAAGGGTTTTAAGAACAAAAAAGGTCTTCAAAGACCTCATCTCCTTTAATGGCACAAAAATGCCCTTTTGGTGGTTGCACGAGAGCACCAAACATGGGACATTACATTACATTACACTTACCAGACGCTTTTATCCAAAGCGACTTACAAAAGGAGGACATAATGGCTAACAGATGTGTAAAGAACCTTGAAGGTGCCTATGTAAAGAGATGGTTAGTAGAAATTAGTTTTGTTAGGAAGGAAAGCAGCCTCGGAAAAGAAGGGTCTTCACAAGCTTTTTGAAGGTCGAAAGGGATATTGCTGCTCTTGTAGCGACTGGTAGGTTGTTCCACCACTGAGGGACAACAACCGAGAAAAGTTTGGAGTGACCTCGCTTTGTCTTAGGAGAGGGTACGGCCAGGCGGTTCGTATTAGAGGATCGCAGGGCTCTGGACGGGATGTAAGCATTTAGAATGACATTGAGATAGGTAGGGGCAGATCTGGAAGTGACTTTGTAGGCTAGAGTCAAAGCGTTCTGTTGAATTCTGGCAGCCACTGGGAGCCAGTGCAGGTTGATAAAGAGTGGAGTGACATGCTCCCTTTTGGGTTGATTAAAAACCAGTCGTGCTGCTGCATTCTGGACCATTCGCAATGGTTTGATTGCACAAGCAGGAAGGCAAACCAGTAGGGCGTTGCAATAGTCGCGGTGAGAGATGACCATAGCCTGTACCAGGAGCTGAGCAGCATATTGGGTCAGATACTGTTTGATTTTTCTAATGTTGTACAGTGCATAACGGCACGACCGCGCTACAGAGGTAATGTGGTCAGAAAAAGATAGTCAGTCATCAATTTTGCCATGACACTTCAAAGGAGCGTCCAGTGAGGTAAGATTTAAACCAGGAGTGTGCTATGCCTGTGATGCCCATGTTTGAGAGTGTAGTTAGTTAGGACATTGAAAGGTGGAAGAAAATTTCATTTTCTGATGAGAAAAATTTTACCTTGATGGCCCTGATGGCTTCCAATGTTACTGCCATGGCAAGGAGATCCCACCTGAGATGTTTTCTACACGGCACAGTGGAGGGGGGGGGCATCATGATCTCCATTGTTCCTTCAATGCAGGGGTGTCAAACTCATTTTCACTGAGGGCCACATCAGCATAATGACTGCCCTCAAAGGGCCAAATAAAACTGTAAGACAGTATAAATGCAGCAGAGAGTAACTAAATGTAATGTAAAATAAATGCAACTAATCCTTAATGTTAAATAATGATAAATAATATTTTTACTTATTCAAATTACACATATTTCATATATATTTGCATAGATGTAAAAAATGCTTGTTGCTCTAACATATTTTAATTTGTCAGGTTGTGAAACCCACATTACTTCATCAATCAAAGATCAAATTATCCAAATTAATAAGGATGTAGTCAGGCTAGCCTTACAGCCTGAAAGGCAGGACAGCAAGTCGATGCATGATGGTCGAACTGGGTTTTATTTTCCCTCCCAACCAGGAAAAGTGTTCAGAGAAAAGCAAAAGAAAAAAAAACTCCAAACAAAATAATCAATCAGAAATTAAACTATTCAAAATGCAAACTAAACTTTTTAAGGACAAAGTAAATTCAATAATATAAAGCAAGAGCAAAAATATTTGCTGCACAATTCTCTCTCTGGTTGTAGTCAGGTGTTCACAGTAGCTCACCTTTAAAACCAACTGACTGCCATTTGGTTTTCCCTGGGTTTTTCTAGCCCACGGATCCAACCAAAACATGTGCAAAATCATGTTTAAAAAATGTTTAAAATGCTAAGAACCAGTACAAAAATAGACATAAATACTCTGTTTAAAAACAAATAATACTCCGGTTTTAAAATACACCAGTACACCACACACTTCATAAAGACCATAAAATATATAAACACAAAAACACCCCTCTTCCCCACACACTGGTGCAACATGCATACCTCTGACGTGAGCTCTCCAAACTATAATTGTGCCTTGAGAGCACATTTTATTTAAATGGTTTAGTTTGTTAAGGGATTTATGATGTAGCCTATATGCCAGTGTCTGCATACTATTTAATTCATTCTATTTTTAGTGAGCGCTGTTATTAAGTTAGCCTGTTTTAGACTTTCAGCTTGTTTATTTAAGACATAAGCCTGCCAGCAGTGCAATACTGATACGACTCTGTGCAGTGGTCTATAGGTTTTCACCAACTTTGTGGTGTAGCCTGTTTTCGTTAAATGGCATGAAAGAACGACTTGTCTTACATCTTGCTCATTGCAATAGGAATTTATGTGTTTTGCTCAACGTTGATGAGTAACGCAAAGTAATGTAATGAGTTACTTTCCATAAGGAGTAAAAAAGTAAAGTAATGCATTACATTTTTTAATGTAGCGCTTAATGTGTAATGGATTACTTTTTTTGAGTAACGACCCCAACACTGCTCGCGAGCCACATAAAATACCATTTTACACTCACAAGTAGGCTACACAAATTTATGGTAAACGGTGCCATAATGATCTTAAATACCTTGAACCTGCAGCTAAATGGTAAGGTTACCTGATTAGAGATGCTCAAGCCAAGCAAACATGCATCACCACAGATGTCCATAAAACATGATGATAGTTTTTTCCGGATAAGCTAAGGTTAAGCCATTTCCTAATAAGACTTAAATAGATATGGCTTAATGCTGATATCTCCCATAGGCTGCCTTTTGACAGTTGGTCAAAATTGGTGAAAATGTGTGTCTGAGCACACACATACAAACAGTAAAACAATAAAACAATAATCTGTCTATTTGCTTGCCCTGTTGATATGGCAATATTTTCACCTAGGCAGTTTTGATTGCGATGCTATAGGAAAAAAAAAAAAAAACACCTGCCTGCAGCGCTCTGCGCGTGAATGCAATTAAAGTGGGGATGCAAGCACGACTTTACCTAGTCAGTGGTTGGGGGTTTTCCCCGGGAAAAATTTGCAAAATCATGTTAGATACTAATACAACTTTTAAGCAGTTTCATACAAAAAATCATGCTGTTGAGTACACTGTTCTCATCCGTTATTTTGTGTGAGTGGAGAGACATAGCCTGTTTAGAATTATTGGTATGCTTCGAAAGCATAACCTGACAACTGGACTGTGATAACCAACCTGGGTGCCTGGATAAAATATCTTCCCTTTCTCTTCTCCTGACTTTAAAAACATTATCATTTCTTGAGAAGTTTTTTTTTTCATTTTGTGCACACGCCTGTATCATTTTGATACAGAATGCTCATTCTAGGCTGCATTCAAAATGTTTCAAGTAATTTGTCATGAGTCCTAGACAAAACAACATAGGCTATGCATTTGCGAAATCACTAACCAATGCATAGTCACATTTTCCACCTGGACACCGTCTGCGGTGACAGCCACGACCATCACTCCATATAGCAAAGCACATTGACTGAATGCACCGTCCTACCACATGTGATAGCAAGCCGATCTACATCGGAGTCCTTTTTCCATCATGAGGCTGGGAATCGTCCTGAACATGAGCTCTAACTTCCATTGCAACATCATTACTTGTGTTATCGTTCTTGGGTGTTAATCCAGTTATTTTGTGTGCGGGTCCTGTGAAATATGATGCTCTTAACACGTTTTACATTTTACCTCTGGGTCAGCCAAGTTCCTAGCCTGGTAAACCAGCCCCTCGTACTTCATTACATTTTGTGCAGAGGGTCTGGACCAGACACCGTCAGAAATGATTTCTTTCTGGAGGTGTGGACTCTGCCGAAGTTTAAAACAAGTGCCTACCTTTACCCAATCGCTAACGCCTGGTAGTCACGTATGCAATTAGCCTACCTACGCACTACAATTCAAATGTAGCACACAAGGTCAATGTCACAGCTAACAAACACACCCTCTGCTCCCTGATTGGATCGGTCTTGCTGGGGCCGACTAAATGACCCTCAAGAGATTCCGGTCCAGACCCTCTGCACAAAATGAAATGAAGTATGAGGGGCGGATTTACCAGGCTACCAAGTTCCCACATGAAAATGTTACAGTGTACAGTACAGTACATTAGGTGTAAAAGCCTTACATAGCCTAGGCTACCATTCTCTTACATACAGTCTATGATAGATATTAGTATGGGCCCATCTTTTTAGATAGTTAGATTTTAAAAAACGTTGCATTACGTTGCAGTTACATTGCGATATACGTCACGAAGGGGGGATAGTCTTTGTCCAGACCGTAGATAAAAATAATTTAGCAGACTAAAATGCGTAACCAGTTAACAGGTCAACACAGAACAAGGGAAAACTTTGGCACTTGGTGGGCAGTTCCTTCTCCTGCTCGAAGTCGTGTGATGTCACATGCCCATTCCCAATTAGTAGGATTTTAAAGTTAATCCACTGGGATATCGGAAGCCAGTGAAGTTGGAGCAGCAGAGGTGTAACATGGTTGGAAGGCTTTGAACAGGTAATAATGCATGCACCAGAGGTCTGGACGAGTTGAAGACTGTGGGTGAGTTTGTTTGGGATGCCTGACAGAATTGTGTTGCAGTAGTCAATGCGAGACGTTATCAAGCTGTTGACAAGCACTTCAGCAGAGTGTTAGGTAAGTGCAGGGCACAGTCTGGAAATGTTCCTCAGATGGAAAAAGGCAATTCGACAGACATTACTGATGTGGCTGGAGAATGAGAGGGTCCAAGATAACTCCAAGGCTTTTTACCTGTTTGGAGACCGGTATGACCTAGAGACATTGAAGTGATGTTTTTTTGAGGTGTTGTTGTGGTCCCAATAAGTAGAACTTCTGTTTTATTACAATTTAATTTGAGGTAGTTCTGTGTCATCCATGCCTTTATGTCTTGGAGACAGGTGGTAAGAGCATTTGGTGGGAGACTGGGAGTGGGACAAGTGAAGCTGGGTGTAATCAGCATACTAGTGAAACTGGATTTCATAGTGCCTGAAGATGTTACCAAGGGAAAGGAGGTAGACAATGAACAGAAGTGGCCCTAGTACTGATACCCGTGGAACTCCATGATGGAGGGTGGAGCTTTCAGATTGCTGGTCCTGGATCTGGACAAAGTAGGTTCTTTCAGATAAGTATCTCTCAAACCACTTATAGGCAGTGCCACAGACTCCTATGCTCATTAGCTGGACAAATGAGATCATCTTAATAAGGGCTGTTTCAGTACTGTGTTGAAGGCGAAAACCAGATTGAAATTGCTCAAAAAGGCAATGATGTTGGAGGTATGCCTGAAGTTCAGATGCGTCTACTTTTTCAGGTATTTTGGAGTAAAAAGGCAGGTTGGATATGGGACGGTAGTTGTTCAGGTCATTACATTCCAGTCCAGTTTTTTTCAGTGTTGGTCTAATCATGCCAACTTTTAGTGATGATGCAACTGTGCCAGTTGTCAGAGAGGATTTTATAATGGAGGTTATCAGTGTTATTAAAACCGGTAGGCATACTTTAACTTTAATACTTTAACTAGTGCGGTGGGGATAGGATCCAAGAGACATGTGAAAGAGTTTGATTTAGTAATGAGCTCAGAAATGTAGTCATCTGTTGGAAGGCTGAAGCCACATAAGGCACCAGATGAGAGTAGCTTTGTTGCACTTGCTGCCACCAGTTCATGCTGCTTGATATTTGCAGAGGCCAGCCGTTCATGGATGTTGGTGATTTTGGGGTAAAAAAAACAGAGCAGTGGTCATATGGGATGTCACTGTTGAGGCTGGTTACTGGTGGTTTTAGTAACTGATGAATGGTGTTACCAGGTGGTTTAGTAGCTTTAGTAGCCTTCACAGATACCCTTTGCATAGTATGTTTTTGCAGCAGAACTGATTGTACTGAATAATGTGCAACATGACAGGTCTTTTTGGATAGCTGCTTGAGACACCATCCCTTGGACTTCATTTGATGGAGTTCAGGGGTGAACCAGGGTGAGGAGTGTGTAAAGGAGACGGTTCTAGTCAAGGGGGCAAGAATGTTAAAGGAGAACTTCGGTGTAAAATGAAAATTGGCATGTTAAAACATCATACCGAGTTGTTATGTGTACTGGGGAGCAAATTTGATTTAGCCTGTTGCATTCAGAGTTTAACTATTTTTTATCGTTTGTCCCAGAAGGCTAACAATGGAAGTGGTAGGTGCCCTCAGACGAAGCATGACGAATACGCTATTTTTAAGCCATTACAACAGCTCGAAGGAACTCCACACTCCATCGGTAGTACAACACAGGCCCTGACATTAAAAACGAGGCACTGCGAACTTTGTAAGTGTACACAAGATTTATTAATAAAATAGTTTTGACAGGCAGTACCTTGCTGTAGTTTCTCATCGCCGCCATGATGAAAGTCCGCACAAGTCGATTGAGGAACACGAACCAGCAGGAAGAATAGGAGAAGAGATAGTAAAGTCGACTTGTTTGGACTTTCATCATGGCGGCGACGAGAAACTACAGGTACAACTACGAGGTACTACCTATCAAAACTATAGATTTCCGGCACACCCAGGCTAACTGTAAGAAAAGTACACAGAGAAAGTGCAAATTTACAATTTTATTTACTAACCCCACACAAGACCAATGTTGCAGACTGATTAAAATCTTAATTTACTTGTGACACTTGCAGTCAATCATGCCCATACTGTTCAGTAGTGTGCATACAGTACTGTAACATTACAAAATAAAATTACATACATACAAATACAATGTAATAATGGTTAATGTTGGTAATGGTAAATGTAAATGATGGTTAAAAAAGAAAATGAAAAAAGAAAGAAAAATACACTAGAGAATATCCTAGCGATTATGATGAGAGTATGATGGAAGGAATAACACTGTGAATTGAGGATTGAGGACCTGTGCAGAGTGGTGAAATGGAACAATGTCCCAGATGACAATGTACTGCATCTGGTTTTGGGTGCAATTGATGTTGGATGCAATTGACGATGTTGTGCAATTGATCCAGAAATGTCAGAATTTGAGCCCCTATATTGGCATGGTGGTGGAGGACCCTATTCTACATAATGGCACCGCGAAGAGTGATGTTACCCCGACGCTACCCTGAGACATTGGTTCTCTTCTTATCTGAGCAGGTCTTCCTCTACCTCCACCTCAGCCTCTACCCCTGGCACAGTCTCCACCTCTTTCTCCAACTTCTCTTTGGATCCCTCCTCATTCTTACCCTTCGTCACCCCAATCCCTCCATTTTGGTTGAAGACAGGTGATGTTACCAGCTCCATTTTTATAGTGCTTAAAGCTGATGGGTGTGTCTACAGTTAAGCAATGATGTGTTTGTGTACCTAATGATTGTGTTTAACCAATTGGCTCATGTGTGTAGTCGTTGATAATCACTGCTTTGGCACTGCAAGGAACTGTTATCATCACATATAGGGGTTAAATTGGGCCGGGGCCATCCAGGGCTGAGCCCCAGCACATAAGCTCATGCTGCATTATGATACATCAAAAGCAACAAACCTTTTTTCATAACGTTCAGTTCTGAATAATAAAACAATATCTTTTTAACAATTAGCAAAAAGAGTTTTGTGTAGCCTAACAGACTGCCTAGTTTTCCTGATACTGTAGCACGACGACTTATCAAAACTCATTAGAACAGTTGCGATCAGTGATTCTAGAATGCTACGTGGCTGATTTACCTCTCCTCAGCAGGCTACTTTCTCCTCAGCAAGTCAGAGGCGTTAGTTGAGGCTAACAAACATGTATGTGACACTCAGTTGACAGGGACCACAGCGAGATGCAGGCAGGCAAGGTATGTGACAATGAAAAGAGGTGCTTAAATGAGCTGTCAGTTAAATTCCATTGTGCATTTGGCGAGTTCAATTTACATACTTCAGCAGAGAGTATAAAAGCCCTATACTCTTTGACTTAAGTTAGAAATGAGCCAGGTTGAGATCTCAGCTACCTACGACTGAAATGCTAACGTAATGACACAAAGTTGACATAAGCCTAACCTTACCTGAAGTTAGGCTACCTCTGGCAAACATAAACAAAACTGTTTTCGTCATCTTTTGATCTAAGCCAATTAACTGTCGATACAATCTTTATTTCACTTTATTACTAGAAGGTTAATAAGTGTTTTGTTGTTTTGGACTTTTAGGGGTAAATGTTAAAAATGAGGAAAGCTGGAGGAAACTTACAGATTTCTTCAAAAGTTCTGCAAACTTCAGATATGTTGAAATGTTAATTTAAGCTACTGGTATTTCGTTAGAAGTTAACTAGGCCAGGGACCCTTGTGCTTAAGGCACTATGATTTTTTATGGAACTTCTCAGTGAGTAGCGAAATAGCCTACTTGACACCAAGTAACTGGACATGCGTTGCATAAATTAAGCGTTGTAAATCGCAATGCACGTATTGGTTCCGAATTCACATCAATTATTCTCGGTTGAATGACTTAGAGAGTTATCACACAAATACCATCTACATATCATCTGAAACTACTTGACCAGAGCTACCCAACAGTCCTGGTTGCTAGTTGCTATGGTAAATGGTTTGCCAGAAAATGAACATTAAATTCACATTATATCTACATGTATTGTGGATACAGTTCTGCATAGGACCATCCATGTACCATCCTGATACAGCCATCCATATCAAATAGGCTACATTTCAAAAATTGTGAAATCCATAGGCATGTCTGTTTATCTCTGCAGTAAAAAATCAATTGTTTTGATTATTAAAAATTGTGCAAGCCTTGAAAGTTTTTTCATAAAGGATCAATATTCAGGCTACACTAACACATTGAGAATTTCTCCTCTGCATGTGTTTCACATGCTGATTTTTCACCTTTACAGTATAGGTATTTGTGACAAGATTTAAAATGTTCTGACATCGATAATATTCCAATAGCAATTTGATTTGTTATTATAATGGTTGTATCTTGGTGGTAATGGTATGCCAGGTATGTCAAGATGTGGCATATATTATATTACATGTCATGCATATGCAGTGGCGGTGCCAGAGAATTATTATTGGGGGGGCTATGGTGGGGGCGAATTGTTTATGGGGGGGCTGATGAAACCTGACACAAGACACCTACTACATGAACAAATAACACAATATCAAATATAACATTTCAAACATACTTGCGCTCATTCCCCACTTCAAAGTTACTCCTACCGTTTGTTGTGGCCTGTATCGTAAACCATACTCTTGATCCTGACAACCTTGGTTTCGGACTGTCGGTAAAAATACATAGAAATAAAATATCCATGCTGTTTTGTCAACAATATATTTATTAGGTGCATAAACCAGCTCAAAATAAAGGAATGCTGCTGCAGTGAACGAACTTCACTTTTCACAACTTGCCACTTTCACCAACTGCAGAGAACTAGCGGCTACAACATACCTTACAATCCCAGCGTGCCGTCTGTTTAAATCAGCAAATCAAATCACACGGCGCAGGTGCAGCAAAGTTCCGGGTTCACCATCATTTAGGAACGTTACAAACAATATAATTCCTCGTCAGGATTATTATATACAGTGTAAATAAATCAGAGAAATGTGTTCGTTTTATGTGTACATGTTCATATTATAATTTTAATAAATATCACTAGGTCAGTCAGGGGGGGCTAAGGGGGGGCAGAGCCTTTTACAGGGGGGTCTAAAGCCCCCCCTCGGCCCCCCCGGCGCCGCCAATGTGCATATGCCAGTACCAATTCTCACTCCAATATGAACTTAAAATTTTGCAGTATAGTAGGCTATCCGAGTGAGTCAGCAATGCAAAAAAACATACAGTAGTGTAGCATCACATATGTCAGTGTCTAATGTATATAACTATTGTGGTGCAGATCTGGACTGATGTTTTGCTCCTTGAGTGTAAGGTTTTGATATGTTTGTAATACATTTTACTTCAATGTTTTAGCAATCAAAAAAAAAAAACTGTTAAATCATTTGTTTTCACTCCAGTTCCCTTAAACGCCATGTATTGAAAACACCCATCCAAACCCACCTCCAACAAAAATAATTTTCCACAAATGTTAAAACAACGAAAGTGAAAGTAAATGAATTTGTGGTAACACTTTACTTTACAGATCAGTAATAAGTAGGTCATTTAATAGTAATTTATACCTAATTTTATGGTAATAATAATTTTTAACCACATATTACAAGTAATAATGGGGCAATTGCAGAGTATCAGGGCTGTAAAATGCAGAATCACCTATTTCCACTCAGTTACTTAGCAATTTAAAAAGGAACGAATGGCAGTGAATGAAGTACCCACAAAGGTTCAATTTATTGAACATACACATTGCAAAAAAAAAAAAAAAAAAAAATTCTGTTACAGGTAGCATGGAGCATGATGAGAACAAACAATGAGAATGACTATAAACACAGAACTCGTCATTGCCTTGCTAGTAACATCATTGTTTAACCCCACTATTTTAAGGTGTCTATTTGTAGTGAGGGGTTATACAACAGCAATTTATTTCATAGATGAATATTAACGAGCGACACCAAACCAGTAGGCTAGTATCAGTTGATATTTATGTTCTTGAAGGGATTGTGGGGTTTGATTCCATGCGCGCAGGAATCTTACAGCACGATAAGAGGAGAATCCATCGGCAGCAGTAATCCACAACATAACATGCATCCCTCACGTCGTCTGATCAGTTTTTTTTTGCTATTGGGAGTAGCCTGCAGTAGTTGGCAGTCCGCAAACAGCAGCTTAGTCCAATAATATACGAAATGATCCACCATGTAGCTAATTCACTCCGTTTTTACCTATGTTTTCCAAGCAGTTAAACTTGAGATCAAAGTTATACTGATGTACAGACAAACGTCATCACCAAATACAGTACTTCAGCGATAAAGCAGAATACGTCCACTCACTGACAATAGTGGTTTAAGTGAATAAAGTAGTCTAGTTCTGTTGTTTTCCTTGGAGTTGTATTCAGCGGTCTCGTTTATCTCCCTTTCCCTTCCTGTGAACCCTGACCTCAAACAACTTTGTCATTGGTGCACAAATTAAATTTTAAATATTTACATTACATTACATATTTATTTTCTTCAAATAACATAAGGTAAAATGCTCTTACAATGTGCCCCTTGTAAATAAATCAGCATTTAAACAAATTAAATACGCTATGTTTTTAACATCATTTAAAAGCATGGACTTTACCACCAATGAGAAACTAGGGTTACAGGAAGTGTATGAACTAAACCGCCAAGTTGGGAAGAAGCAGGAAGAATGAGAGTTGGAGAATGATGATTAGTTTGTTATTTACTTAAACCACAATTTTCTGTGAATGAAAGTAGACGATTTACATAGGTCACCAGGTGATTTAGAACTAAGAACAGAGTTACATGTTTTAAAAATAGTTCAATGTTTTATTCTTACTTTGTTGTTTTTTTTTTAAATATATTGTTCAGTTACTTTCCTTTTGTTTTGATCACGCCCATTACCAGTGCCGACTAACAAACATAATTTTGGAATATTGAAATTGTTTAATAAAGTGAACATTTGTGGTTGAAGAGAATGGATGTCATGCGCATACTTTAAAAAAAGTTCTGCAGTCCAGGTATTTGTCTGTTAAAGTCAACAATTTCAGCACATGGTAGCGTATTTCACAGATGATAATAACTAAGAAATTGAGTGGAAATAGGTGATTCTGTATTTTACAGCAACGTGCAATTGCCCTAAAACTACCTAATTTATTTCAGGTAATTGCACAAAAACAAAACTATCGTAATGAAGATACTTTGTGGGTATATCAACACAGCTGAGAAATTAAGTAGGAAGATGCGATAGTGTATCTTACAGCCCTGTACCAAGTAATTTGTGTGAAATTACTTCATTTGTTTCATTGTAGTAACAGAACATGACATTTTACCATCTAAGTGCTACAATGACTTGGTTAGTATCTTTCATCACTGTGTTGTTATGTCAACATCTGATAGTAGCCATGTACTTACCAACATTTTACTCCTTCATAACACCACCATGCTGGTGTAATTACAGTCATATTACTTCACAATAAGTAAATCCTGAACTTTATCATTTTAATAATTACACATTTACTTAAAATAATTACCATTTTATTATACCTCCAAATCAAAGCAGTTTGCATTGTTATTGCCTAGCAATTGCACAGTAATTGTCTGGAAACTGCACAGTAATTACTTGTAATATGTGGTTAAAAATTATTATTGCCATTAAATTAGGTATAAATTACCATAAAATAACCTACTTATTACTGATCTGTAAAGTAAAGTGTTACCTAATTTGCCATAGGGTGTCCTTCTAAATCCCACCAAATTTGGTACACAACATTGCCAGACAATGGCAACAAAACAGTTATCAAAGGATACATCTTGAAATGAGCCGCTTTAAAGCTACACCACAATTAAAATTGAACACATAGCTTAAAATAGCTTGACAGTCAATGGCCGGGTTTCCCAGATGCAGTTAAGAAGTTCTTAGCGTTAAGAACTTCTTTAGACACTTCTTAGGGCTCCCGTAAGAAGCAACCGCATTTCCCAAAATGCTTCTTAGCCTAAGAAGACCTGCCTTTAGGATCTCTAAGAAGGGTCTGGAGCATTCTTAACACCTTTCTTAGCGACAAAACAATGAAAATAGCACCCCCAGGCAGGTAAAGCAATGTGACACTAAGCAATGAGATATTAATGCAGTACGTCCAATTCTCCTGATCGTGTTTTCCCCCTTTTCCCTGTCGTTCATGACAAGGGGACGCCAATTTCTCAGTTTTTCACATATTTACTCCTCATATTGCAGATTTATATCAGACAAATAAGATTATACACATGAAATGAAATGTCATACTGATTTCATTATGTGTTTCATTTTGCGTGTTTTGGTAATTATTATTTGTGTCAATTTGTTTTTTTGTACGCGTGATGACAAATGTCTTACTTTTACAAAGAACACAAACTACTTGTGCATGTAGGAAGAGCACCTTAGGGAGAAACTATAGCTATTACACCTACCCCTACACTATCTACAACCAAGTAAATAGTTCAGGCTGTTAGTCCCTACTCCCAGGTGTAACACGCACAACTGGCCGCTGACTACAGCTATTCACGTAACCTCATGTGAGCTGTACAGGACAAAGCAGCTGAGGGGATGGCCAACTGGAGCCGTACAGATAGATGCTCAACAAGGGTTAACCTGAACCAGCCGGCTACCGTTACAGTGACTGGGGCTGCTGGGGCCGTTTACATGATCCACTCAGCAGCACCTACCTATCGCTTTCCCCCATGGCTTTCACCATGCCAACAACATGCATCTCATCCAGGACCACTGGCAAGCCTTTGCAGTTTCCTCCAACATTTCCTTAACAATTAAAATAAATAAATAAATAAATAATACAAGACACTTGCACATGTGGGGAGAGCACCCATTGTACCTGACTATCCTGTCCTCGCTCCCTGTTAACAACAGCTCTGTCCTAACCTTAGCACACTTAAATTCCTCTACCAGACTATTTATTGGCAGCTGCAGTATGCCCTTCCCATACAGAGCTACACTGCTTAGGCACCGTGGAACCCCTAACCACTTTTTAACGTATGAATTAACCACCCTTTGTAGCTTCTCTACTTTTGATAATGGTGCTTCATACACTGACATGGGCCACATTACTCTAGGGAACAGTCCAAATTGCATGCACCACAATTTCAGCTTTCCTGGTAGCCCTAACCTGTCAATTTTTTCCAATCCCTCCACCACGTCTTTTCTAAGCTGCTCTACCTGCTCTCGATCACTCAGGTCTGCATTATACCACCTCCCCAGGCTTTTCACTGGTCTCACCCTGATGGATGGGATCTCCTCACCTTCCACCGTGAACTTTTAGCCGTTATTTTAATGATGAGTTCAGTCAGACGGCATGTGTTATATCACAACTTCAGATGGGAGCATTTTATCAAATATTCTAGAGTAGCGCTCTAGAATCTTTGATTTTTACTATGGTAACTATGCACTCCAATCACCCATTATGTGATCGATTGCTCATTGCGCTCCAGTTAAGAAGGCAGATAAGAAGGTTCTTGTAACGTTGGTAAGAAGGACGTCGTATGCAACTACACATCTTTTTGGCAATTAAAGACTTTTCACCTAGTGTATAGCTCACAACAGCAATTCACGCACTGCTGTTGGCATGATGTATGTGTCATTAACCATGCTTTTTGTGGACAGCCATCGTCCCATAACAGCCACTCATCAAGAAAGGGATACCTCTTGTTATATCTCAAAGCATTATGCACCCATAAAATAGCTTGCAATGGGCGACTGAGTACAGACCAAGTTTTGCTCGGTCATTGGAAGACTTGTTTTTGTGTCCTTATTTTAGCATATGGTGAGCTTTGTGCTAGACCACACTTCTTCTTTTTTGCTGACACGCCTGTGAGGGTGCAGTGTCATCTCCTATCTAGACAATGTGAGTTTCTGCCAGAAGAAACGAATGATGTGCTCACACAGAATAGTAATGACAGCATGCGCATGCCGCCAATGCACAGTACGCCACAGTATGATAGGGCCCTATGTGTGTGTGCCTTTAAGAGCAGCATGGTGTGTCTGAGTGTGTGTGTGTGTGTGTGTCTTAGCGCATGCATTAATGTGTGGTGAGTATGTGTGTATCTGTGTGTGTCTTTGCAGACCTAGAAGAATTTAAAAGAGTAAAAAGCAGTCAGGTTATAACCACAACTACACACCCCTCACTGTCCACCAGGATGACTGCAGCACTACACCCCCCCCCCAATGGGTTTTGTCAGAGCATGCATTTATGCGGAGGCCACTGCACACACACACACACACACACACACACACTGCACACAAACAGCTTTCTAAAGAGAGGGGATTCTAATGCATGCACTTTAAAGGTGCAAAAAAAGAAGTACAAGCACCATCTCACTTTCAGTTAGCCATAGTCCTGCATCTGGCAGTTAGCATGTGATATCTGTAGCTCTGCTGTGGAGAAATCCAGCAAACTACTCCAAAACACAGCTCTGACCTCTTACGTAGATTAACTCTTCAAGGTCATTCTTTCTCGTCTAGTGTCTGTGTGGGATCAAATCATTTTTTAATCTGATATTTTTTTATGGAGTAATTTTTTATGAAGTCACTTTTAATTAAGCTAGTGTGCACCATATTCATCTGTCCAGCCAATAGTTAGAAGTAAATCATAGGACAGATAGAGGGAGTTCTTATCTAGGGCATACCTGTACATACAGTACTCGCTCTCCCTCTCTCTCTCTCTCACACACACACACAAAGAAACATACACACACACACACAAACATACACACTAATAAACAAACACACACAAACACAGACATACACACACACACAATTATTTTATTTATTTTTTTAAGAAAGGGGGCAGATAATAAATGTTATTTGTCCACTGTCTCCTGGTCTGGTCAGAAAATCAAGAAAGCCATTTAATTTTGCACACATCTGTAAGTAATTTTGTACAGTACGCTGCTGTGAGTGAGAAATAACTTGTGTGAGTGTATGCATGGGTGTGCATGGATGTGTGTGTACACACGTGTTTGTCGGTGTGTGTGTGCGCGCGCGTGCGCTCCTGCATGTATATTACAGAAAGAGCTGGACCAGCAGAAGAGATAAGGCCAGGCAGGATGTGTGAGTATACAGCAGATGTCAAAGGTCATACTCACTGTGATGGCTGGGGACCTCCACCTGATCTTAAAGTGCTTAAGGCAGCAGCCTAATACACTGCATCTGGGGAACAGTTTTAATCTCCACAGGTCTGCCATCTAATTTATGAACCGGAGACAGGAGCAACAGTCAAGCAGAGAGGGAGGTAGACACAGTGACAAAAATAGAGAGAAGGGGGGGATAAGAAAAGGAGAGAGGGAGACAGACAAAGGGAGACAGACAAAAATGAAATGAGTATTTTTATTCAGAAATTCAGTATTTTTTAATGTGAATTGAATGGGAAAACTGAGGGGTTGTGTTGGTGGTGTGGCTGGATATCCAAGTACACACACACACACACAGCCAAACATGTTCCCCTCCCCTCCCATCTCTCCCCCAACCCCTATGTACCACCATCCATAGGTCAAAGAGCTTCTTATCTCTGGGCTATGTGAGTCTTCAGGTGGTTGAGCAGAAGCTAGTTGATTAGCATTACATCTGTCTCTCATCGAAGTCAACAAGTATCCAGTTACTTACCTCGGCCCCATAACATGCCTGCCTAGCAGAAGCATACAGCAACACAAATATTTCCTGTTGACTTCTAAAGCTAAGGATAAGAATATAGTGGTTCTGTGCATTTGCAGGCACCTAAGGGATGGGGGGAAAAGAACACTGATTCAGAGCACTATATGCTAGCTAGCCAGCAAGACAAGCTTGCTAGCTTCTTCTTTATTTATCTCGATTTGCAGTGGCCCAAAGCAGGTCACAATGGGGAACCATTCAGACAGGGACCATTTTTTCCAGGGAAACATTAAGAGCGTAACCCTCTGCCTAGTAGGCTTGTCGACTGGCCAAGGTGCCACAGATTGTGATGCTGAGGGAAGGAAGGTGTGTGTGTGTATTTGTCTGTGGGGGGCTGACAATGAGAGAGACAAATAGATAACTACAAAGAGAAGGAGAAAATATGGGAATAAAGAAATGAAGAGATAACACAAAGAGAGAGATGGAGAGAAACTGAAAGAGGTATAAACGTAGCAGGCCAAAGGGTATCTGTATGACCCAGAAAAAAGATGTATGGTAAAAGAGCAGAGAGGAGGGAAAAGAAGAAAGAAAAAGAAAGGAGGCTCTGAGGTAAAGAAAGAGGGAGAGAAAAAAGAGAAAATCTATTAGGATGACAATAGTAATGCTTTGACACACTTATTCAAGTTGTTGGATGTGAGCGGCTGTCCAGTAAAAGGAAGAGAGTGTCTCAGGCGGCTGCTGGCTGACACTGACGTATTGGGTTTTACTGCTGCACAAAATGCCAAGCCTCAACACATTTACACACTCATGCACACGTACACCACACAAACACACACACATGAATGCACACACACGAATGCACACGCGTGTGCACACACCCACAGTCACACACATACACACATACAAACACACACAAACACACACCACTAAACTGCAATTCTCTGGTTCTCCTACACAATGATAGGTTGTGTTGTCATGACAACAGAAAGAAATGATTGATAAAAGTTGTGGTGACTTGAGGCCACTGAACAGAGGTCAGGAAATCTGATGCATGTAACAAAAGAATAGAATGTCTGCTATGTGTGTGTGTGTGTGTTTGTTTCTGTGTGTCTGTATATGTATCTGTGTGGGTGTAACAGAGAGAAACAGAGTCAAACAATCTTTTATGTTTGATATGTTTTAAAACTGGCCAAACATGTTGTGTGTCTTCATTGTCCTTACTCCAGACCTGCATAACTACTTCACAGTGACACCCCTCACTGAAAACAGGTTCGTCTCAGCCAAAGATCAGAGATAATGCACATTCCAGACAATTGCAGTCAGCGATAGCACATGGTCCAGTCCCTTAAAATGACTATAATGCACATTTTACAAGTCACCAAAGAGACACAAATTAGCGTTAATGACGTTCATCTATTATTGAACTACATACAGACTGCTGCATCACAGCCTCTGCAGATGGTAGCCAGACAAATAAGAAAAAGGGAGCAATTCTTGAAGATTGCAACACCCATCCTGCCTACCTCCTTACACTCATCCTAGCTACATTAATTGCTAGAATAATAACAAATTTCAGTGTGCCTCTAACCAGCCCACCGAACAGCTCTAACAGGCTGTTGCTATTGCTGTTTGTCCCTGCTAGGGACTCACCTCCAGTCTGGATTGCATGTTCCATCATATCAGAAGTATATATATATATATATATATATATTCCTGACATGATGGAACATGCAATCCAGTCATAGGTAGTCTGAGGTAATCGAGGGCAGTCCCAGTGCTCAGTCAGGTTTGTTGGGGAGACAGATGACATTTTCTATTGCTGATGCAATTTCAGCTTGAATGACTGGCGTTCTGTGGTGCTCCCCCACAGCGTGAGTAAATGTTTTGAAAGGCTTGTGAAGAACATCATTTGCAACATGATTCCGCCTACTTTGGACCATCATCAATTTCCTTACAGACAAAATCGATCCACTGATGATGCCATCACCACTGCACTGCATTCTCCCCTGAAACATCTGGAGGAAAAAGACACTTATATAAGCATGCTGTTTGTAGACTACAGCTCTGCATTTAACACCATTGTCCCCAGTAGACTTGACAGCAAGCTCAGGAGTCTTGGTGTTCATACCAGTGTATTCAACTGGATCCTGGACTTCCTGTCAGGGCGATGCCAGGTGGTGAGAATGGGCTCCATCATCTCATCCTCCTTGACCATCAACACAGGTGCTCCCCAGGGTTGTGTCCTGAGCCCTCTCCTCTACTCCCTGTACACTCATGACTGTGTGGCTATGCAGAGCTCAAACATGATAATTAAATTCGCTGATGACACAACTGTAATTGGTTTGATTACAAACAATGATGAAACAGAAGTGAGATTAATGCCTTAATGCAATGGTGTCAGGAGAACAACCTGTCTCTCAATGTGGCAAAGACCAAAGAGCTAATTGTAACATTCAGGCATAAAGAGCATCAGTTTGAGGCCATTACAATCAATGGTGAGATTGTGGAAAGGGTCAAAGACTTCAGGTTCCTTGGTGTCAACATTTTAGAAGACCTAACCTGGGACAGTCACACTGACCAAATAAAAAGCCCAACAGTGTCTCTTCTAACTCAGACGACTGAGGAAGTTTGGTATGCAACCCAGGATCCTGAAGTCCTTTTACAGAGGCACTATAGAGAGCATCCTGACTGGAGGCATTAATGCTTGGTATGGAAGCTGCTCTGGCAACAAAAGAAAAGCACTACAGAGAGTGGTGCGTACAGCACAGGGCATCTGTGGATGTGATCTGCCCTCGATTCAGAACTTGTATGAGAGGCGATGCCTCAGAAAGGGCAGAAAAATATCTACAGATCCCAGACTTCCTAGTCATGGACTGTTTCAGTTGCTGCCATCTGGCAGGCGATATAGAAGTCTTAAAGCTCGGACCACCAGACTCCAAAACAGCTTTTTTAACACAACCTAAAGACAGCCTTTGCACTACAACACTGGTTGCAATTGTGACACACACATCTGTTGTATTGTCACCACAGTTTTTATAATGTATTTATTCTTACAGCCGACTCAAAATCCCATCCAATACTCTGCACTCAGTCATATTCTAACCATAAAAACTGAACATTTTAGAGGTCTGTTTTCAGCCTTGTGGCAAGTGTCCACATCCTTAAGCAATCCTGGCAGAGATTTGCAACAGCGATTTAGACCAAATCAAAGACCTGTGGGGATGTTTATCTATTACAGGACTGGCAGGGGACAAGTACATGTGTGGATGTGTGTGTGAGAATGAGAAATAGGGAGGGAGAGATTATACTCCTTTCAGAATCATAATAATGAAGGGCAAACCTTCACTGAATATTAATACAGGACACACACACACAAACAAACACCAACACACGCGCACACACATAAAGTCACCTTATATATTCACAATTAACAGATGGTCAAGCAAATGTATACTCAGACACAGGTATATGGGTGCATTGACTGTCAGGTTTTTCCCTGATAATCCCACGTAAGCACATGACTTACAGCACTTCAGTAGTTAGCACTGCAGTGTTTCCAGTAAGTCACAAACACAGAATCTTTCATGGTAAAGTCATGTTGTCAGTTTTTGGGAAGGGTGTGTGTCATGTGTGTCAGTAAATGTTTGTGTGTTAGAGATAGAGAGAGAGAGAGAGAGAGAGAGACTGTATGTGTGTGTGCGTGCGTGCATGAGTATATGTGTGTTTTTGTGTTTTGTGTGTGCGTGCGTGTGTGAGAGAAAGAGAGAGGGTACGTGTCTGTTACAGGTTGAATTTATGATGGGTTTTATGTGCGCAATGAGAAAAGTTTTTGTGATACCATGATAAATCTTTTAATAGCCTTAATAGCATTAGCTAGGAGATGGTGGGGATGGGCACAGCACTGAGATTGATCCAGAACTGCTGACATAACCGGCACATGACTTTAAAAGCCATCATAAAACAACAGGCCATACATTGTCTGCATGGATAAAAGAGTGGAGGGGGAGGGCGGATAGACAGACAGAGAGAGAGAGAGACAGAAAAGCCATCATAAAACAACAGGCCTTACCTTCTGTGCATGTATAAAGGAGAGGAGAGGGAGTGAGAGAGATAGAGAGAGAAAAGGGAAGCGATCATAAAACAACAGGCCTCACCCTCTCTGCAAGGGGGGGGGTCGACAGACAGAAAGACACACATAGAAGAGTAAAGGCACAGGGGTGTATGAGAGATATAGACATTAAAGTAGAACTTCGTGTAAAATGAAAATTGGCATGTTAAAACATCATACCGAGTTGGTATGTGTACTGAGGAGCAAAATTGATTTAGCCTGTTGCATTCAGAGTTCAACTATTTTTTATCGTTTGTCCCAGAAGGCTAACAATGGAAGTGGTAGGTGCCCTTAGACGAAGCATGACGACTACGTTATTTTTAAACCATTAAAACAGCTCGAAGAAACTCCATACTCCATCGGTAGTACAACAAAGCACTGAGAATATTGTAAATATACACAATGTTTATTTAAAAACCGTTCTTACATGCAGTAGTTTGCAGTTGTTTCTCGTCGCCGCCATGATGAAAGTCCAAACAAGTCGATTGTACTACCTCTCCTCCTATTCTTCCTGCTGGTTCGTGTTCGTCAATCGACTTGTGCAGACTTTCATCATGGCATCATGTTGTGTACACTTACAAAGTTGTCAGTGCCTTGTTTTTAATGTCAGGGCCTTTGTTGTACTATTAATGGAGTGTGGAGTTTCTCCAAGCTGTTTTAATGGTTTAAAAATAGCGTAGTCGTCATGCTTCGTCTAAGGGCACCTACCACTTCCGGCAGTCTCCTGCCGTCTTCTTTTTGTAGTGAGAAATAAACATTCATTAGCATATAGGCCCATAAAGCAGAAAGCAAAACAGCACACACACATACGCACACACAGATGTGTACAAAGTCACAAACGCGTACAGACAAAAAGCACACAGCTGCCTGTGTGTGTGTCACCATGTGTATGAGTATGTGTACATGTACCCATGATGATACACAAAGAGAGAGAGAGAGAGAACCAGAAAGAAGTGGAGAGCCAAAGTTGTTTTGCTGTGACCATTAAAACAATCAGTATTACTAGGCGTCAGAAGAGACTGCTTCCCACCTGCAGAAAAGACAGGGTGACGGGGCCGGATCTACAGTGGGGCTGGTCGGGGCAAAGCCCCTCCAGAATTTTCTTTTGCCCCACCAGCTGGTCAACTGTATTTGGCGCAGTTTCAACCTGCAAAACAGGTTTTCTTACCACACTTCACCTCGGCAGAGAACCATATCAAACCCCCATTAGCAGGCTATCGACCTGCGATCTCTTTCAGGGAGATCCACCAATCAGTAGGTGTGTTACAGCGGCAATCAAATGTGTGCACCCGACAACCTCTGCGGGCATCAAATCTGTGACTCGTTGACATTCTATTGTCCTGCCCGATTAGCATAGCTATCAGCAGACCCTCCTCTGGCGCTCACCTACTGTTTAAATATGGCCCCCAACGTAAGGTTTTTAGAGCAATACAACAGGAGGAGGAATCTATGTTCCAGGCACCACGGACTTCTCTTTTGCTGTTGGACTTCATTTTCTTTATTTCTGCCTTGGACGTGTCCGGATCCAAACGTCAATCTATTGTGCCATCTACAAACATTCTGTGCATCCACGAGAGAGTAAGTTTTGCTATTATCATATCGTTACTGTGTTATGTCACGTGTATGCTCGTTGTTAAGTTATTGTAGCTTTGTCTGTTGTTTTATCTCATTTGTTTTATCCAATTTGTTAGATGTAATGTAGCGTGCATACGTGTATAGTAGTAGTAATTACTCATTCTCCGTGTACAGTTTATTTGGGGAGCATTTGTTTCTAGTAATGTGCTGATTAGGTGGTATAGCAGTATGTGTCATTACAGTGTACAGTTTAAGAGCTTGCACCATAGTTAATCTAGGTGTAGGCAGATACCGTGGCGCTGGACTTAAAGATACAGTACATTCCTTAGCAATTCATTTAATCATGTTTCACATAATTTTAAATTATTGTTGTAAGCAGTTATGCTTTTATGCATTCTGGTTTATAAATGTGCATTTCCCAGCCTTTGCACATATGTTGTATATGCATACAGTCATTACTGTACTTGTATTACTGTAATTGCTATATTGTGTTTCATTTACTTTGCATTACTTGTACGTGTATGATTGCTTATATGTTATTTTTGTCTTTTGTATGTTTCAGTAAACCATGGTTCACTTCTAAACGGTGGGTCAGTGTCAGTTAATCAAGAGACATTTCAGCAAGATCTTGTTCAGCCCCGACAACCTGTGGCGAGACCCAGCTGCATACAGTCCTTTCCAGTCTAGTGTTGGTCACCACCAGTCCCCCTTTAAAGACATTTGTATCTTTTTTTTCCAAAAATTCTGTTGGTCAATTAGTGTGTACCATGCAGACATTTTTAATCCCAAAGACTACACTTTCTAACAAGGCTGCTGCCTCTGGTAGCTCAAACGTGGGTTATGGACATTTTATCTTGTGTCCTGACTCCTTTCCGCCGCACCATGGCACATGACAGGAAAAGAAATTTAATGATTTTGGCTCATGAAAAATCCATAACAAAAGGCATAGATATGGATGAGTTTCTTTGAGAGTTTGCCAAAAGATCCAGAAGACATGCACTGTAATGCAACAATTGTTTGACACACAGACATAATTGGTTGACTTGACAATGTTGTAAATATGCTAGATATGTTAGATATTTGTTTCTAATTAGTGGTGTAATGATAATCCGTTTTGGATCGGTTATCGGTCTGTGACCAGTGCGGTCTGACTGAACCGGTCTGTCGAGCCCAGATCGTTTCAAATGCACTATGAACGGTCTGATGGTCCGGTCCGACGGCCCCAAATCGGTTTCCAGCACATACATTCAAGTACATTGTTGTACTACAAATACATATATAAATGTATGCACAAAACCGCATGTTGCCTTTTGCAATCATGTTTTGTAAGGTGTGTTCGGGGTTAATATAAGCCATTAGGGGAGGTGCTAATTCAGGGAGAGGGAAGATTTCAGGGAATGTTGTTTGCGTGGTCCTCTCACCCCGCCTGTCTCCACTACACGTGCGTCAGACCCTACTTAAACAAAGGAAAACTGTGGTGTCTCAGAGCAGCGAACATGACTGATTGCAGGCTTGCATATGTGTTGATTTATGGATTAAACTGGATAAATCCTAAAAGTTTGTGGTTAGTGTTCCTATTTATTGTGAGTTTCCAGCAGTATTAGCCCATTTATGTCTAATATGTTTCATAAGATAAGATGTTATGAGTAACGTTAGGACAACAGGATGAGCAGGCTATAGTTAGATAAGTAAAAATGTTTTAAGAATGTAATTCATTGTCTGAGGAATTAGTTGTGCACCACATAGCAAGTAGTTAAATGCTTTATCAGCCAAAACAAGCTCTCCTACAACTCTGAGTTGGGCAGACTAAGTTTTCCTCTAGCAGGCATATGAAAATACTCCACCATTAGTATTAGTCCCCCACCGTATTAGTCTGCTAGCATGCTAAATTAGTTTGCTAGTTGGTTTGAGTCACTCTTTAAACTAACCTCTAAGTTTAGAGAAACTATAGTTACATGGGCAACTGTGTTTGTAATGAACATGGTCAGTCGATTCATTGATACTTTAATGCCTAATATTTTTCCCTCCAGGGGGGGAGAGGAAAAAAATATAGGAGTGAAGATATAAATGTGTCGTCGGAGTGCTCCCAAAGTGTTACTGCACCTTTTGTTGTACATAGTGCCATTTTCTATTGTCGTTTTCTCAGAGAAATAGTCAGGCGGGAGTTTGCTGTTCACAGGTCTTTATTCGTGTTCATCGAGAGGAAAGCTAACCGCAACAGAAGCATCTCCTAGCCATCCTGACCTTCAGTTCTATTCTGACTCCTTTTATACTAAACACATCAGTATCATATTAACTAGTGTCCAAATTCAGACACAGTGGGCTTAGAACTTGTTATCCTTACAAGGGTGACTCCCAACATAGCAAGCACCTAGGTAATGGTTTTCTCTGTCAGCAGTTTCTTCTGCTGAGTCTCCAGTAAGCCCACACACAGACACATGCTATTTATGTTACACAGACTTTCAGACTCTTAGGCTCATTTACAGAAATGACAACATATTCCTCCCTTTTTCGGAAGCCTATGCTTCTCGAAACAACATTTTATATCATTATCACACCATACAACATGCGATCACCCAAATTTTTCGGATGATAATCTTATCTGACTATCTGCAGAATATCCCTTAACCATTGAGACCTCAGACCAGTATGGCAAGAAAAAAATCCGCTTACAGTATTTTAACCTGAGCTTTCATGACTTTTTGGGTTAATACATGGAAGAAATCTTGGGTGGATCCTTCGGCCTGGGTCTTGACTCTCCCACCTGGAGCCTAAGGGTATATTCTCCCTAGTCTGATTCTCGATGACACACATTCACAAACATCATTCTGATATCATTTTGATCATTCAGAAGGTTCCATAACTTTGATTTTCAGAATAATTCATAAAACTCTCTCTTAAAGATATCACTCTATTCATGCAACTAGTTTCTTAAGTACTCACATCAATTACCATGCTACTTAATGCAAATTCATTCTTATCAAAGTCCCATTGATAATAATCCTGAAAGAGAAAATAGCAATACATTTTTTTCATTTTCAATGAATTTTCCTTTCTGTGTACGTGCATGTCAGTTTTTATTCTTGTTACTGTATTGTGTGACACATATAATATGTGAATTTTATTTCATGTTGTTATGCAATGAGTGTACCAGGATATATAGGTTACTGTTTTTCGAATCTACTCTACATTTGTCTAAGTGTGTACTGCTCCTTCCTGCCAGGGCTGGTTGACAGTTCCTTGTATTCCACAAAAAATCTTCTTTTCCCAAAGCCTCCTCCCTTTTGAGGCTATCATAATATATTCCATTATCGCGATGCCATTCGTAATCCACAATCGGTAATCCTTATTGGTGATCCAAAACTCGATCTTCAAAAAACAACCTTTCAAGCTCTCCACTCAAGCTCACCACGGTCCTGTGGCCCTTGAGCTCGAACAACAAGCGGTAATTCCGCTACTTGGTGAAGAATAGCATCCGAGACCACATAAGGAGGGGCAGTTGGTGTTTCCCGTTCGTCTCGATCATTGTCCTCCTCTTCGTCAGCCAGCCCCGACAGGACCATTTGAGATCTAACTTGTCCTGCCGCTATTCTCACGAACAAGGTTCTCAGACAGGGAACATAACAACAAAACACAAGAGAAACAATGAGAAGAATGCCTCCAATTAAAGTAGCTATTTTAACAAACCATGCACTAAAAGGCCCAAAAGTTGTTTTAATCCAATGATCAAACCACTGATCAATCTTAGTATCCCGACCCGCATTTGCTGCAAGTTCAACACTCAAACCTTTCAATCTATTCATAGCGTATGGTCGGTCCTTATCCTTTGGGGAAGGAGCTCTGTAACATAGATTCAAATAATACCAAGTTTTGGAGCCCTTAACTCGTACAGCAGTTGGAGTAGCCTGTACAACCTCGTATGGTCCCTCAGCACGAGGCTTCAAACAAGTTCTTTTAATAGCCTTAATATAAACCCAATCCCCCACTCTGACAGGCATTTCGTTAGTAGCATTCTGTCTTTCCTCACGCGTAACGGCTTGATCTCGAATTGCAACATAAATATTAAGCAACTGTTCTAAATAATGTTTAATTTCAAGTTTCAACTGATCTAAAGAAGGTCCTCTGCCATTCCCACGAATACGCGGTGTAGGCATCGGTCGTCCAAAAAGCATTTCCGCTGGAGTTAAATGTGTTACACAATGTTCCTGGGTTCTCATATGCATAAGAGCAATAGGGAGTGCATCCAACCAATTAAGACTAGTACTTGCACAAATCTTAGCAATTTTATTTTTCAAAGTACCATTTGCTCTTTCTACAATACCTTGACTCTGAGGGTGATACACACACCCAAACTTTTGCTTAATTCCCAACGCTTGACCTATTTTAGCCCATGTTTTAGCTGTAAACGCCTTTCCATTATCCGATGAAATAATTTCAGGTATTCCAAAACGAGGAATTAATTCTCGTGTAAAAAACTTAATCACAGTTGCTTTATTCTGTTCCGGGCTTTCACAAGCATCAACCCATCGTGAAAACCTACAAACTACTACCAACACAACGATAACTCTTTACTGTTATCATCAATCATATCAATATAATCAATAACCACATGCTTAAAAGGTCCTTCGGGTACTGGAAACCCAGCCAACGGATTAGTTGGAATGCCCTTCCTAATATTATGCATATGACATATCGATCGTTGCAATACGTGATCAACCATATCATTTATACACGGAGACCAAAACCCCATGGCACGAATTTTTCTTAACACCTCCCTTTTAGACTCATGGCCTACATCATGCACATCAGAAATCAACATTCCAAGCAATGTTAGTGGAGCAACCATAAGTCCTTCGTGATTACGCCATACCCCATCCGGTCCCCTGGTCGAGCCCTTGTCTTCCCATGAAGACTTCTCGACCGCCGAGGCAATTTGCTGAAGACGAGTAACGTCATCCAGAGACGGTTTAGGCTGTAAGACATTCAAGGGTGCTTGAACCCCAAGGCGAGAAGAAACCTCTGATGTTGACTCACATGCATACGCCCAACACTCCTGACAGCTGCTACGCTGACACAAGGCGCAACAAAGCGGCTCGTTGGCATGAAAATGTCCTGGGGTGTTTGACGAATTACACCACCTACATGAGTTAGTATATGCATAGGGACATGAATACAGACAAGAAACCTTACTTGATGATTTTCCACTCTTAGTTGCACCATCAAGAATTGTTGAATGTAATACATGCATCATTCCCCGTTTACATGGTGAATCAAATTCTCTAGCCTTTAATGCTGCATCCTTTGCTATTTCATCTGCTAGGGCATTGCCCCGTGTAATTAAATCATCCCCCTTTTTATGCGCCCGACACTTACAAATAGCCAAACGAACAGGTGACATCATAGCAGTTAATAACAGTTGTATTTGATCCAAATGTTGAATTGAAGAGCCATCTGATTTTTTAAACCCCCTCTACTTCCATTGAGCTCCATGAACATGACAGACATTATGTGCATATGTGGTATCAGTAAAGATAGTTGCGTGCTGGCTATCGGCTAATAAACAAGCCTCAGTAAGAGCCTTTAACTCAGCCAATTGAGCTGAACAAGGTTGCTTACAAGGAATGCACATTACAACTTCAAACGTCTCTTCTTCTTTTAACTGAATAACACTAAATCCTGCACATTCTTATTGTCATAATTATGGCTGGAACCATCCACAAAAAACACCAAACCAGATTCAAGAGGTTCACTTTTTAAATCCGCGCGTAATTTAGAAAAGACTAAAGAATCTGCTACACATTCATGAGGAATTCCTTCATAATCCAAGGGAATCCTATCCGCTGGATTAGTTGCCATATCACGTCTTAATAGTAACATCTGAACAAAAAGACAAATCATTATACTTTAACTGTCTCTGAGGCCTAAGACAAAACCTTCCTTGCTCAACCAATTGTGAAATAGCGTGAGCTGTATAAATCGTAATTGGCCATCCCATTGTTATACCCGTTGCTTTAACATATGCCATATAAACAGCTTCAACACCCTGATAACAAGGTGGATAACCCTGAGCCACATCATCCAATTTAGAACAATAATATGCTAACACTTGTTTGGCCTTTCCTTTACACTGGGCTTGAGTTAACATGCCAGTCATGTAAGCATCACGTCCTTGCTCTTTTTTAACAGCCACATAAAGATAAAAGGGCAGTTCATAATTGGGAAGGGCTAAGGCAGGTGCTCTTTGAAGTTCCATTTTTATTAAAGTAAACGCCTGTTCACCATCAATAGTCCAAGTTAAAGATTTAAGCAATCCTCCTGCCGTCGTGGCAGCAATCATTGCACGGAGTGGAGCTATTTTGTACTCATGACATTCAATCCACTCACTACTAAACCCAACTAAACCAATAAATGTCATCATTTGTTTAATTGTTTGTGGTTTAGGTACCTGTATTATTGTTTTTATCTGATCCTGGGCTATACTGCGCTGTCCCTGCGAAATAGCTCATCCCAAGTATGTCACTTTGGTTTCAATGAACTGTAACTTTTCCCGCGACACCTTGTAACCGCCTTCTGCCAACGTCTGTAATAACAATAATATATCTTTTTCACATGTTTTTGCATCTGGTGAACATACGATTAAATCATCAACGTATTGTAACAGGGTACTAGTACATGAGAGATGTTTCAAATCTTCCTTTAATACCTGATTGAACACCGTAGGCGAGATTTTTAATCCCATTGGGATACGCGTGTATTGATAAAAAGTATCCAAGTACTTAAACCCACACAATCCCTTACTATTTTCAGCTAACGGAACTGTATAAAAGGCTGATACAAGGTCACAAACAGAAAAATATTTTGCGGATGGTGGCACATTTGTCAAAAGTGATGTTGGTGAAGCGATATAATTCTGCATATCTACCAATACCAAGACAGCGAGTGAATATCAATCAAAAGTCTCCAATTAACTTTATCCACTTTCTGAATTGCAAAAATTGGTGAATTAGCAAGAGGCCTATTTACAGGTTCAATTACTTTAGCCTTCAGAAGGTTATTTATTATACCACGTAATCCAATTGCTGCTTCTGGCGAAACAGGGTATTGGCAATGGAAAGGCAAGATTGCACCTGGTTTTACATGTAACTCAACGGGACTGGCAGATTTAACAAGTCCTACGTCACTGTCATCTGTTGGCCACACACAGTCCGGAACTTGTCTTAAAGGTGTACTTCCATCGTGTTTTCATTAATTTTGCGGTGTTTTCTAGTATTAATAATTGCCCTGTGCGCTGGTTTTAATAAAAAAAATGTTCTAGTGCTTCTGTTTCAGGCTGTTTTAGTTTGGTGGAGGGGGTGGGGCCGGGAGAACGACACGATTTCACCAGAGGCACGCTCCCTGCAGCTTCCTTTGCCCCACAGTCAACTTGATAGCAGAGTAAGGTAAAGGGGAAAAGTCAACTTGACAGCGCTAAAACTGCACACAGAATGTCTACGGAGATACAGCCTTATGTGTTTGATCCTGAATCCGAAGAGGAAGGAGAGATGGCACAAGCACAGTTGCTTCCTGACCGTTTGTCAATGAACGTTTCAGAATGGTAATATTTGCATGACAAAACTGTGCAAGTTCCCGGCTTAATGCAGTTTAGTCATTCAACTAGCCTGCTAATCTTCTGCTAATCGAGTCAGTCACAGGCTAACATTATTTAAAGCCCATTCGGTCAGTTTCTCTTATATGTATTTCCACGTCTACGTCACGCCGAAGGCCATTTTCGCATTGGGTCGTTTTTCCGCCTATTGTCTTCTTTTGACTGATATAGAAAACGGGGATAGAAAAACATTTTGATATGCAGCATGCATATGCAACTCAGGGTGACCTATCATATTTCAAAAGAGCAAGTACTAAACGGTTTCTCGTGGAAGTACACCTTTAAAATTTTGTCTTTATAGTTAGTCTTTCCTTCTGCTTGTAACATCATTTTCCACGGCGAATACGGTTGGTCGTATTGAAGTCGTCTCATATCTATGTATCCCACTCCTGGAAATTTTGAATATAAACAGTAAGGGTTTTTAAAAGGACATTCCTGTACAATCATATCCATATCAAAATTAATTTGTTCGTCGTCAGTAACATTTTTATCAGCTAATTCCACTATCTGAGGCGTACCTCTAAGTTCCAATTCCTCAGAAATTCTTAAAAGTACACCATCTTCTGAAATCAGCTTACAACCTTTACTAATAAAAGGCCAAGTAGTTAGAAATGCTCTCATCATCATATCTCCCACATCTCTTACTCAATAACCTTTACCAATAGCAAGAACAATATGAGTACTGGGTAATAAGAAAAACATAACTCAGAATTGTGTTCGTTAATAACACATTCTCATTTTTCCCATAACTGTTCCAACGTACAAACATCAAAATTAGAAATCCAATAAAGACGCATCACTGGTAAGGAACGAGGCACTTCTCCATCAGCCTACGCCAAGAGAGACACATGCACTACAGGGCCACCCACAGACACCCCCTGAGACATACACTCTATTTTTAGGCCTAATTTGCACAATGCGTCCCGGCCCAAAAGATTTACAGGAGTCGAGGGAGACAACAATATTGGCATGACTGTGGTATGTGTTCCTACCTGAACTGTGACTGGTGCTGAAAATGGAAGTAATTGGACCTGTCCAGAGAATCCTACAGTTCTAGCAACCTTCCCTGACTCATCTTTTTAAATATGTGGGACATGAGAAATATTAACGCAAGTGTAAGTGGCTCCAGTATCAACTAATAATGATAGTGTATGTCCTTGTATTATGGCTGAAATATGTGGTTCCTCATCTGGTCCCTGCGTTACCTGACAGACTGTATCTAATTCAGAAGCAAGTCAATACTGCCCCATGGGATCAAAGTTTGCAGGCCCTACCAATGGTGACTGATCCTACCTGCGCCCACCCCCGCTACAGGCTGTTGGCGATTTGGGCACGAGAAGGAGAGATGTCCAAAACTCCACAGAGCCAGCACTGAGGATTTTGAGGGTTCATTTGCGCGAAACCTCTGCCACGGGCGTGGCTACTGGACTACGTAGTTGCCAAGCAGCTGGTGACTCCTGCTGGAGTTGGGGCTGTGAAACAGGAGGCACACATGGTTATGAGTTCGGAGCAATAATGGGAGGTGCAGTAACTGGAGCAGTCTCACCAGCGACCACAGTCGCTTGTGTCTTTTTAGGATGTTTCAATTCTTCGAGTTGTTTCATGAGGAGCTTTCACTGTGCGTCTGCATCCTGTTGATCGCGCCTACCCTCAGCCTTTCTGTACTGAGTAACAAAATGAGTGACAGCTTGTCGAAACTCATCCTTTGACATTGTGAGCAGTCGCCAGTCGCTCTCAAGCTGGGACTTTACAGGGGCTGGAAGTGCATCTAAAACAGCATGACGGAAAAGCCCCCTATTTAGTTCATTGTCATTGGGGTCAGACTCCAAGCGACAACGCCAAAGCGCATTTGCAGATTCAATAAAGGCTGTAGGATTTTCTTCAGGCTTCAGCTTGTCCAACGTTAATGCAGTAGCTGGACAGCGATTTGGATAGGCAGCTCGCAAAGCAGTCCAAACTCTGGTGCTATATTTCGTAAACGAAAGGTGATCAGTTGTAGGATCGCCTACTATCGAATCCAAGTTAACTTTGCGCAATGCATCAGTCAGGGCATCCTTGCCGATAATAATTCCAAGCAAATACTTAATGTCCCCGAGGGCAAGTGTCTGCCCCTCAGTCTGATCTTCAAATTTCATAATCCATGCACCCGCACCCTCCTGCAACGACGGCAGACGCAAGATAAGACCCTGTACGTCAGTATGTCCCCATGGCTGGTAATGCGAACCAGAACCCTTAACAATAATGGGCATTTGTGTACCAAATGGATAAATGTTCTTAACTAGACCCTTCTTGAATGATGTCAGTGTTTGTTTATATGTGTTTGCATCCCTTAATTTACCAAGGGTGTTTTTCATTTTATCATATAATAACGAAGCCATTAGTGTTGCTTTATCGTCTTCCTCATCCTCCTCTTCCTCATCTGTGCTAGCGATAACGTAGCTATGCAAATTCTCAACATTGGCCTCATTCTGATCCTGTAACAAAACAGTGAGTGAAGCACCCTGTGGCGTATGTCCCTTCAAATAGCCACGCTGCACAGAAAGTGTGCACAAATCCTCGTCAGTTATGGCTTTGCCACAACACTTCTTATACACTTCTATAGCTGTATGAATCAATCGAGTCAAACTCTCAAATGAAATCTGATGACTCAAGACATCCTTCGAATACTCGAAGGTAGATGGTCCGAGTTCTACTCTGGTCCGTTCTGCTTTAATAGTATCAATAAAGGTCAAAATAGTTGGTGGTGACAGACCTTTTTTTGCTACAGAAACATATTTCTCCAATTTAGCATAAACAGTACGCCGTTTTTTCCAGAATTGGCCAATAACTGCACGATCACGCGAATCAGCATCACTTTTAACCTTTTTTGCTGATGTCTGTACATCCTGCGCAAGCTCCTTTAATTCTTGTTCTAATTCAAAATCAACTTCCCTAGTTTCTTCTGAAACATCATCACCAATCATACACCGTCGTTGTTCAACTTTACTCCAATCTTCCTCATCTAATCCATAATGAACTCTTTTAGAAATTACAGTAGCAGAAGCTAATTTCTCTCCATCCTGTTTTAATTTCTGTCGACGCTGCAGTCTGATCAACTGGGACTGAATGACAGGCATTCAAATGCAAATGACCTTGCTGCTTTGACAGCTGTTCCCTTAACTCATCTACTGGAAGGGAGTGAGCTATGTCAGAGCACGGCAACATCGAGCCTGATGCGCATTGTCGTGAAGTTGATCAACACGAGATGGAGATACTGAAACTTTATCTAATTTAGGCGAAATATTTTTAATCTGATCAGCCAATGTAACAACACTTGCTGCTACATCTTGTACACAATGCAAGAGTTCTTCGCGAGGTGGAACCATTTCCTCAGGGACATCTATCTGCCCTTTAAACTTTAATTGAGGATATACCCCAGCATCTTTGTTTAATACGGGAAGCAAAGTTTTTGCATCATTATACGGAGGTGGTTTAACCCCCACGTTCTCTTTTGGTGCGTCCTTTTTAAATATAGCTGCTCCGCACTCCTTCATATTAGACTGCGCGCTCATAGCTAAGTCAATAAACAGTTTTAATATGTCTAATTCATTTTGTCTTTTCATTTGCCGAACTTTCAATTTATCAGTGCATTTATAATCATTGATTTTACCTTCTAATTGTAATAAAATCCTAAGATCCAACGTTCCCATTTTGGGCCATGGATCACAGTCCTTTTTCGTACGCTTTTCCCATTTAGCACAAATTTTTTCGAATTTGCTTTTCAGCAATCTTATTTTTACATATTACTTGCTCAAGCGGCATCAGTTCCCTTGTATGCTGCTCCTCCATCTTTCTACAGCACAGTAATCCAACAACCGCTATCGTGTACACCACAAAACAACCTACAGCTGGATGTCACCTTGTTCGCTATGCTTGTGCAAGATCACAAAAAGGCGTCAACCTGCAAGTATCCTTATCAGGCAAGATGTGTATTTTGAACTCTGGAGGCAGGGAAATACAAATGGTAATACAAAAATACAGTTACAACGTAAGGTATTATGCTTCACAAAAGCATAGTTTCCTTACTCAGAAAGATTTAATGCTCATATGAAACACAAAGCATTCATCCTATGAGCAAAAACTTTCGCATCACGAGAAAACGGTCTCGTCACTCAGTCACATTTATTACGCAGACATCAGGGTTTTTTTCATTTCTTCCGGCCCGACAAGGTAGCGAACATTCTCCAGGTCTGGTTCCGAGACTATGGGCCTGTAAAGCAAGCCATTCAATACAAGATTCCATAGCCGTGGGACACAAGAGAACCGCCCCAAAATGCATGCACAAATGACGAATTAATTTTGAACCCCGCTTCCATGACTGCCCCGTCATGAGCTTGCACTTTTTCCATTATTCATCTTTACACTTGTGGCCCACGTCTCCTCCGTCAATCCTATATTAAACTAAACTATGAGATTCGTGGCCTCTGACAAGGCACAATATCTTTTCACATGCAAATAAAAGATACTGCAAACAGGACCTAAACTTGTAGACAATGACATACACAATTTAACGAAAACACAGTTAAAACCTGTGAATAAAGTTAGATGACACAACATAAAACAATATTGAGTCATGCAACATGAAAAGGACCTGCAATCAGCCCGTGGACCCGCCACAGACAAATAACAAAATCCTCTTCTATTTGACCTAATGCTTTATCGATGAAGGCAAAAATGAACAGAAAAACCCTCCTGAACATTCCTTTTTCCCACAGAAGTTCGTGGGGCAATGGACCCAAAAAAATCTTAATAACCAAATACATTAATTTAGTAACTTACCCAAGCCAATCAGTACGGAAGCAAAGGCTTCTCGTCCCAAGAGGGAGATGGGTCCAATTAAAACGCAAACCGTTTGTGACGCCAAATATGTCGTTTTCTCAGAGAAATAGTCAGGAGGGAGTTTGCTGTTCACAGGTCTTTATTCGTGTTCATCGAGAGGAAAGCTGACCGCAACAGAAGCATCTCCTAGCCATCCTGACCTTCAGTTCTATTCTGACTCCTTTTATACTAAACACATTAGTATCAAATTAACACACAGTGGGCTTACAACTTGTTATCCTTACAAGGGTGACTCCCAACATAGCAAGCACCTAGGTAATGGTTTCCTCTGTCAGCAGTTTCTTCTGCTGAGTCTCCAGTAAGCCTACACACACACACATGCTATTTATGTTACACAGACTTTCAGACTCTTAGGCTCATTTACAGAAATTACAACACTATCAACATACAAAAAGTAAAGTTTCATTTTGAGTAACTTCACTTGGGTTGTGTAACAAGTCAGGTAAGCATATTTAAAAGGGAAAAACAGGGAGTAGCATGGCCGCTTCTAACTTCAGCCCTGTTTTTTACTCAGTGCCATGCTACATTCTAACACATGATCGCAGCGTGTCTGACTGCCTGGCGGCATGCATAAAGGCCTGAGAGGTGCATATTCGTCTCAAAACAGAGAAGAACACAGTTCATTATGGAAACATGGTGGTCTCTTCCTTTAAGTTATATGTTGTACTTGTTTTTCAGTTGGTAACACTCCCATGAAAAACTAATAACTTAGATTTTTGCCAAAGAATGGCAGTTGTTTAATAATGTCATTTTTTTCATTTTTGATATCTGGTAACCTTATTGGTTTTTGTTTTGTGTTGTATTTCAAGTACATGCAGATTGTGAACTTAAGGCAGGCATCTGGTTACCAGTTTTTGCGTTTATTTTCTGGGATAGAAAATAAACAAAAGAATGCTGTTTTGAAATGTCATTTTTTAGTTTTTTTCCTTTTTTTTTGTAACAAAGGGCTTTGGAATTGTCAATATGTATCGAATCGAACTGAACCGAACCAGATCGAATCGTACCAAATCGGTGACTATTTTTTATTAATCGGCCCTGAATCAGATCATAGCCTGTGAATCGAGATCGAATCGGACCGTTTTGTGGGTAAAAGATTCACACCCCTATTTCTGTTTGCCCCACTACCTCCTCCTGTGTAATAACCACAATGCAATGTGCAATATTCAGTATTCCCATCCATGCCCCATTCACCACATATTTTTATTATTATTATGCCCTTGTATGTATACCCCCCCCCCCTTGTTCTCTTGCTCTATTTTTGTAATTGACACTTTGCACCCTTTGTACTTGGCACTTTGACAATAGAAGTCTTAGTTGAAGTGGTTGATTTTTCAGTTTTTACAAATCTATACAAGCACAGAATGTTGTTAATTTTTGCAAATATATACAAATAACTTTTCAGAGGATGTTCCATGGTGATATTGAGTAGCAGTGCAGTAGCAGTATGAACCAAACTAGTCAACTGAGGCCTACTAGTATTTACCATTTGGTCTGATAGATAACTAACCACTTCTGAAGAAAGCAGAGACAATTTTCAAATATATCTGTGTTCACAGTGTGCATATACTCTGATTATTTCTGTCCATGCATTTGCCAAACATGAGTTGCAAATGTGACATGCCTAGTCTATATTCACAAGGAAATGGTGTGTGGACAAAAGGCTTTGGTGAATTGATTTTATTGGTAGTCTGTTCTGCCCTACAAAGCCAATAAACAGTAACCACATATTTTGTCAAAACTGAGGTTAGACTTTGTAAGAAACATTTATCTAAAATTATACTAAAAATTACGTCACAAATTAAGTGACAGCTAGTGATTTTCTGTCACTCAGGAGAAAATTTACCGTACTGGGGTGCGTTTCCCAAAAGCATAGTTGCTAACGTTGTTAGCAACTTACTTGGTTCAAACTATGTAGGTGCGACGCAAGTGTGTCTCAAAACCTTCGTTCATGTGAACCAACATAGTTTGAACCAACATAGTGTGAACCAACATAGTTTGAACCAACATAGTGTAAACCAGCATAGTCCCAACATAGTGCGACCGACACAGGCGTGTCCCAGAACACGAACATTCGCAACCACGTTGGTAACTACTGAGGTTTGCAACCACAGCTCTCGGTGCTTAGTTCCACCTAACCAACGTTGTTTGAAGGTCTCGACAGCATCCAACATGGCGGGCCGAATGTCTCGAAATCCTCGATCATTGTAAATATCTCCGTTGTTTGATGTTGTATCCCTTTAGATTTTACAAAACGAGGTGAGAAATATACAGTGTAGAATCTAAAAATCCAGTTGTTGTAGCAAAACAATTGATCTAGGAGGATATTTGCAACTCGTTTGGCAGTTTGGCTTAAGCGACTCATGCTGTGACGTACCTTCAAGTACCTCCAAATTCCGTAAGCTAGGAGCTGCTTCTGTGGTGCTGTTGGTAAAGCGCAGGTCATGCACACCTGTGTTTGTAGATAGTACTCTGGTTCCAATCCGGGATGATGCATAATTAAAATGCTACATGAAATTGTTGACATTCTCAACTGCCACGTTACTTTTCTTAACGTAGTTTCAGGGTGAACGTGTCTCCCCTGTTGCGTATTAACATAGTGTGGCCAATTTATGCCAGCCTGCATATTCTTGGGCTTATGTTCATACACTTCAGAATGCAGGTCGCCAAGGTGAAAATAAACTTCCAGCTCCTCCGTCATTACGTGCATTGTAAGCAATAAACCTAATGTTGATAGCGTGTAGCATACTTCCATATAAGCACATGCATTTACAGATGGCACATCGCCTGGTGTCTATGCAAAATAGCATTTTGAAAGCTATTTTAATCAGGCTAGCTGTGATGGCTCGTAGTCTATGTGATTTAAATAAAATAAAAGCATTGTATAGACTTTTTCTTCCACATGACTTCAAAGTCAGGGAGATTTCCTATAGCTTAATGTATTGCCTAGAACTATAGGCTGCTTATGAGACGTGCATAGTCACAACTCATCTGTGTTCATATCCAGAGGTCTGCGTCATTCAATAAACAATGTTAAAGTTTATTTAATCACTGAAATGTCTTGCAAATCTGTAACTAGGCTATATTACAAATGAACACTAAGCCAGCAGTATATAGGGTTCAGTGATACTTTCCACCGTTAGATTTATTCAGTTTCTATTGTTTATTTCCTAGTACACAGTTATTCCCGACATCATGTAAAATAGCCTATTATTAGGCGATAAATAATCGGCTACATAATTAGTCATCTCTGTTAAATTCCGTTCACAAGGTCATAGCCTGCTTCGGATTGTTTCTCTCTGCTTCCGACAATGCACGAGCATGTCCGAACACATCTGGAAACCATTGTGGTTTGGACTATATTGGTTCAAACCAACTTGGTTCAGACTATGAAGGTACGACAGTGTTTGGGACACAGTCGCACTTTGGTTGTTGGTTAGCTCAACGGTGCATCGTACCATGTTGGTTTAAAGCTAAGTTGGTTGGTTGTTTGGGAAACGCACCCCTGTTTGGATAACAAACCATAACCATAATCATCCCTGTTTAGTTTTCTGTTCATGTCATTCAGGAAAACATTTCCAGCAGCATTTCCCACCAAAGAAGCATTTGAATCTGTATTTCTTTGTAAGAGGGGTCGGTATCTGTATGGATTCTTAGTATTTGATGCAAGTGAAGGCCAAAGAAAGATGGCTAAGCTAAGCTACACACTAGCCTGGTATGTACTGTACATGCTAACTATCTAGCTGCCTTGACATGCTAGCTTGCAACACTTGCCTGAAACCAAAGTTAGTAGAAGAAAAAACAAATCCCCAAGTACAGCATTAGCCTTCCACTCCAGTAAGCGTGTTTGCTGTGGTAGAAAAAATACTCATTAAGAAAACGATTGTATGCTCCAGCGTATCAACGTGTTTGCAAGAAACAAAAATCAGATTTGCGTGATCTGACAATTCACCAAGACCTTAGAGGCGCTTTCACTAAACCATACCACTGTAGGTCTACTTTAGCCAATCAGTAATAGAGTAGGGGCTGGACTTGGGGTTTGGCCAACCAGATTGATTCAGCAGTCACTCCACATGCAAATTTTTTTTTTTTTTTTGTCGGAAAATAACATGTTATTTTGCTAGGTGAAACAAAGAACAAAATAAAATGCAAATAAAATTCAAATCTGTTTTTTTCATATTCATCACAAGTAGCAAGAAGGATCGGGCCAATTTGTATTTTTTGCGGGGGCTGCTGCTGTGACTTGGCAATGGCAAATGGGGTTGGGCTGAGCGTAGTTTGCCAAAGGTAGGCCGAGTGTTGGCAAGGACTCTGAGTTTGTGTAGCCTCATAAAAATTAACACCCTCTTTCGCAACCCAATCTTTCTACCCTATGTGAGTCTCGCATGCGCATATGTGCTTTTTTGGTTCATGAATGCTTTGCTGTACAGTGGTCCCTCGTTATTCGCGGGAGTTACGTTCTAAAAATAACCCGCGATAGGCGAAATCCGCGAAGTAGTCAGCTTTATTTTCTACAATTATTATAGATGTTTTAAGGCTGTAAAACCCCTCACTACACTTTTACACTTTTCTCAGACAGGCAAAGTTCACACTTGCAAACATACAGCACTTCAGAGGAACACAGCTAATGGTGGAAGATTTATGTAAATTTTACAAGCTGAGCGCATTCTGTACTGTACAGGAGATGGCATGCACTAAAAAAGTCAGCGAAACAGCGAGGCCGCAAAAGGTAAACCACGATATAGCAAGGGACCACTGTATTTCCCGATTTATGACAGTGTATTTATGAGTCACCTCTCCTGTTTCCCCCAGTGAGGCATTTCACCATTTATCTCTCGGAGACCCCTGTGTTCCACTTTTATGTCTACAGCGCATGCACGACTGACATTGCTTTGCGACCAGTCCTCTGCTCCTCAGCTGCAGCCAGTGACTAACAATATCAAGCCTGGACCTCAAGCTTTTGTCGTTGTCATTAGTCATTATCTAAAGACCGGTAATTGGACATGTTGAACCTCTGCGCCCAGTATTTGCGGTATGTATGCATGGTGTTTGTGCATGTGAATTGTAATAATCTACGTTCTTATTGATTCACGTACATTCAACTCAACAGCTTTCCTAAGCAGCTAGCTTGCTAAAGTCATAGCTGAACTGGCTACTATGCTAATAAACCAGTCAGATGACCGCTTTGGGACAATGTGTATTAAATGTAGATACTATTATTATGTACCCATCACAGTGTTTGGTAGAAAGCAAACAACAAATTGGCTTAAGTCGACCGTGTCCATTTTTTTGACTCATGCGAAAGCAAACAACTGCGTAGAGCTAACTAGCTAAGGCCAGCTACCAGTGTTGCTAGCTTTCCTTCGAAAATGGAAATGAAGGCAGTGTTTTTATCCAGCGGTGTAGGTTGTGATGTCAGAATCTTTATCACTTTGAACATCTCTGTGTTAAATACTAAATACAGAGTTTAAATGACAATGTGGGAAAACAATATGATATTTTCTCCTTTATAAGGTCACTCCACAACAACAGAATGAAGGAAAAAATCATGTTTCTGCTGAGGCTGTGTCCACACGTATGTATTGTACAATTAAGCAATATAACTCGAGATACTTTATATATATATATATATATATATATATATATATATATATATATATATATATGGCAGGCAGTGGGAAGAGGAAGAGATACAATAAAGAATTTGCTTTAAAAGAATATGCATGCGTAATATCCCTATGCATGCATTACCTTTGCTTTTGCATGGGAAAGTGTGACTACATATGGGGAATACAAAAGCCCTCTTTCTCTGTCTTTTTGTGCTCAGATGCTGTACGAAGAAATGTCTTATCCAAAGATGCTACTGACAAAGACTTTGAATGCTTAATTACCCACATGGAAGAGAGGTGTGCAGGGACGTTACGGCAGCACACCCTGGAATACACTTAACACAGGCTAAAAGTGTGTGGTGCCAGCAGTTCATGGACTCTTTTTGGATACTCGCGTTGGACTATGTTTTTGGACTTTTTATTTCACAGAGGCCACTGGAAAGAGTACCGCGACTTTGTGGACATTTGTATGCAGTTGGACTGTCGGGACAATGTTACCTACTTACACGCCTAAAACAAGGCACACAGGACCGTACGATGACACACATATGTCCTTTATTTCTGTATTTTGAATATGTTTGAAAGGGATACATTTGTGTTGTAACCTCACATGTAACAACAGTCTGAATATGATTACTGGGCAAGGCTTGGAGTGACAGAACTCTTAAGATTGCTCTTAGCCTTAATTCTATCTTAATTTAAATCTAAATGTCTTTTCATGTGGTGTTTTTGCTGTTATGCTGTTGTTTGTTGTGAGCTCTAAATGTGTTTAAGTAAATCGTATAACAAAATCCTTGGCTGTGCATATTTGGGTGTGCACTGTCATTATGATAAATTGTTAAGTTGATAAAATAAAGCTGCATATATGCAAGTGGAAAAATCAGATTTGATTTTTGCAGCGTGGGTAGCCTACCATATGACCTCTCACTCAGGGTTCCGGAATTAGGCCGAGTATACACTCTCATTCCCGCAACTACCAGCGCCAGAAATGGGCCGATTGAGGAGTCGGTCCGTAATTCATTCCCGGGTCTTGGCCGACTGTTTTTGCCGTAATCGAGCTGCTTTCAGGTCGCAGACTTTTTGCTGCTTAGGATAGGCGCTGTTATTAGTGTTCAGCTTATAGACAGGGTTACGTCTCCGACAGAAACAATGCAGTGGTGCAAAAGAAGGGTATAAAGCAGGGGTAACCACTACGTCGAAGGCAGTGCTGGTAGATCGCAGGTTGTCTAAAACTTTTTGTTAGGTTACCATAACAACTAGAATGGCTACTGGAAAACTGCAGCAAAGAAGGAGTCCTAGCTAGTTCACTAACTTGTATCTAGCCCATACTGTTCATAAAAACTATGACAGTGACTCCCCCCTGAAAAGCAAACTGAGAAATGTGACGGAATGCTGTTAATAGGGCAGCAGTCACTTTATTATGCGGAAAATGCATGAAAGAGATCGTTGATGTGGCAACCAAAGTAGCCTGTTGTGAGGTCTTTCAAAGATCTATTCCGTGCACAGTTGGAAGAGGCTTACTTACTATTCTGACCTCTTTGTACACACCGAAGTGAGATGGCTTAGTAGGGGAAATTCTTGCGGAGATTTTGACAGCTCTGTCCGTTGATTAGGAGTTTCTTCTTGTCACTAAACATGCGGAACACAAGCAACTTAATGACAATCAGTGGCTGCTAGACTTGCCATTTGTAACTGATCTTACTAACATGTTGAACGAACTTAATTTGGAGCTGCAAGGAAAAGACAAAAGCGTGGTCGACATGAGACATGATCAGCTCAGCTAATACATTCAAACAAAAATTGAAATTGCTGTTCTCAAAGTTGAAGCGCTATGATTTGGGAAACTTCCGAAACCTTGCATCGGAGCTGGAGAAACAAGGAAGGGCGTGTGCAAATTGACAGTGTGTGTGCTACACACAGAAACTCTCTGACTCTCTCCAGTGTAGGTCATCATCAGATGAATTAAGTCCTGGCAATAGATAATTACAAATGTATTAGAGTTGTGCTCTAAAGATTCATTCGAAAGTAACACAAATGTATTATAATTGTGCTGTAAACGTCCATTATATAATAATACAATTGTATTAAAGTTGTGCTGTGAAGGTTTATGCATTGATGCATGTATTTTACTATGCTGCATGTGTAATGCAACATGTATATGGCAAGTGTGTAATGGCAAGTCTAGCAGCAAGTCTGTGTAATGGCAAGTCTAGCAGCCACTGATTGTCATTAAGTTGCTTGTGTTCCAACATGTGACTTTTGCGTAGTCACAACGGAGAAAACAACCATGAATAAACGTTCTGGAGAACAAAAGGGAAAGAGAAAGTGGCAGATAGAATAATGAAGAAGTTGTGCACTTGGGTAGTATGTATAACTTCTCTGATAGTTTAATGAGGGCAGCATTGGTTGGCTAACATTGCTTCTCCATTAGGTTACAATTGAGTTGCTAAACTACTTTACATTGTGTTTAAGTTTGCTATGTAACGCTGACTGAAGTGTTTTTGTAGATATTGTTGCAAATGGTCCTTGTTAAAACGTTTGATGTCGTTCACATTGTCTTTCTGCATTCAACACCCATCCCCAACCTGCATATACTGTAGTTTCATATTGAAGTTAGCACAGCTAGCAAAACTGGTATTGTGCTGATGTTCAGTCTGTAGCACGTCATCGTAGTTCTCGTTCTCCCAGCGCTGGGGTGGCAGGGGCAGGGGTTAAAATTACGCAGTTTTTGTAATGGTGTTGCATTGACATTTTAGTATCACCAAATCACTATGGTTTTAAGTGGCAACCAATTAAGGCATTGAATTAAATGTTAAGCCTATTTCTATAGATACAATTGCAAAACCAATTTCTATAGATCTAAGAGCCCATAGCAATGCACTAGAATGCACAAAATTATATGTAATGAATAGCAAAATGTCTGTGTGAGTGCCCCCACACGCCTCTCAAACAATGTAACTTGCTGCTACCACAGTGCAAACTCAACTTTTTTTCACTTTGTTAATCAAAACAAAACAACATTACTAGCCACATTTCTTGTGCTATTAGCCAGCCTAAAAATGGACAAGTCTAGCCTGCCCTAAAGCAATTACAAGGGGTTTGGTGCAAACTTGGGGTCGGCTCAGTTTTTTGTTCTGGGGTCACCAGACAAAAAGTTTAAGAACCACTGCTTTAGTCAGTGGTTAGACTACTAATCAATTCCTAGTTACTTTTGAGTATTATATTGCCACCTACTGACCTTTCTTGGTATGGCTATAGTATCTGTCGTCTCGGTATGCTATACAAGCAAGGTAAGTGACTAGTTAAAAGCAGGGATGGATTCCTTAACGAGCCTACCACACCATGTACTATTTATCAAAATGTTCTCCCAGGGCAGCACACCCTTGGATCCTGCTTGACAATTACGTTGATCAAGGCATATATCTTGGCTTAGGGGCCCGCTTACCTTCCAGGGAAAAGTTCAGGCTCAGGATTTATTTTTACTATCACCCCTGTGTCTGACTTGTGTTTGTCTATGGTTCTCACACTGGAAATATTAGAAAGGGATAAGATTTTTGATTTGTCGAAATTAACAATTGTACAACAATTAACAAAATTTCACTGTTATTTTGAGATTGTGTGACACTCCATTGTTAGTATTTTCATCAGTATGTAAGTTAGTTGTGTGTATTTTATTTTGAAACAAGAAAAGACCTGTTGAGTATGTATTTCCTTAGTGTACTGTACTTCATGTTTAGTTTGTAAGCCTAATATGCAATCTAATGCACTGCAGTAGTTTCATTTTTTGCTCTCACGCTGGAAACATTAGAAAGGGGGATGCCAACTGTATTGTTCTGTGTACTGCGTGATGGGCAGGTGCATTTGTGTTGCAGGAAAAATAAATGCACACGGATCACCTATCGCCTCTGTTGTCTTCTTGTGCCTTCAAAAGACAGTAATTACTCTTACTGTGACGGGCTCAAAAGGAGTCCATTACATAAGCATCACTACTATTATACCTACCTTATAGCCCATGAAGGGCAGGAAATTGAATTCAAAGTGCCTTTCACCCTATGAAAAGAAACAATTTTGAAAACATTATTTTAAGGTTGAAATTGGTTGGCTTAAGAGATTTTAAACCTCTCTCTCTCTCTCTGTCCATCTATTGTTACAGCGTCCACTATTGCGGAGAATGGGAGAAAGACGTGCCTGAAGCTGAAAGTGTTTGTCAGACCATCAAGTAAGTGTCTGTCTCTCTCTCTCTTTCTTTCTTGTGACTGCTGTGATTTAAGTTTGTACAGCTCACCAGACCAAGAGCATGGTATTCCTTATTATCCAGCTCTTGTGGCAACAGGACAAGCACCCTGCTATCTTAATGTAATTTGCCCACGCCAAAAAACAAAATAATGATGGGCAGTCACTGACTTTTAATATGTCTGATGGACTGCTTCTTTGTTATGTGATGTGCTTTATTATGTTTTAGAGATGCATTGGTGGCAGGGAGTTGATTGGGGAGTGCTTGGAAGTGTTTGGCTGGTGTGTTTCTTTGGCTTTAACATTTTCCCTTTTTTATTTTCTCTTTGTAGACAGCTGTGTGAAAACTATAGGGGTACACGACCCAAGGGTTTTTGACGTAAACAACAGAGTAGACAATTCGTTAGAACCAAGAGGTCAGTATGGCTGGACAAAATGCCTCTTCAGCCCTCTTATGCTTCTCTTCTCCTGTCTGTCTGTCTGTTTTCCTGTTTGTTTGTGTGTGTCTCATTTGTGCATCATCTTTCACTTTTCTAGCATGACAGTATGTGTGCGTATTATGATCAATGCTGTTGTGCTAAGCTCATCGATGTGCTGTTTTCAGAATGAAAGCTCTCTCTATACAGTACTGTGCAAAGTCTTAGGCAGGTGTGAAAAAATGCTGTCAACTAGGAATGCCTTGAAAAATGGAACTGTTAATCATTTATGTTCATCAATTAACAAAATGCAGTGACTGAACAAAAGAGAAACCTAAATCAAATCAGTATTTGGTGTGACCACCTTTGCCGTTAAAAGAGCATCAATTCTTCTAGGTCTACTGCATAGAGTTTTTGAAGGAACTTGGCTGGTAGCTTGCGCCAAACATCTTGAAGAACTACCACAGATCTTCTGTGAATGTATGCTTCCTGACATATACAACCAATTTGGTGTAATTGGTTGATCATACACTTGACTATAATCCTGCAAAATCCCTTTTTCTTCAAGATGTTTGGTGCAAGCTACCAGCCAAGTTCCTTCAAAAACTCTATGCAATAGACCTAAAAGAATTGATGCTCTTTTAAAGGCAAAGGGTGGTCACAACAAATATTGATTTGATTTAGGTTTCTCTTTTGTTCAGTCACTGCATTTTGTTAATTGATGAACATAAATGATTAACACTTCCATTTTTCAAGGCATTCCTAGTTGACAGCATTTTTTCACACCCACCTAAGACTTTTGCACAGTACTGTATATCCAGCTTTCTTTCTTTTTCTCTCGTTCTTGCTCTCTTTCAAATGTACTCTATTTGGCATGGCAAATCACACATTGTATTGCCAAAGCATTCACAAGAACTTACAATACATCAGGTACAACATGTATATATGTATATGTTGCATGCGTACATACATACAGTACACCCACATCTCTCTCTCTTTCTCTCTCTCTCTCTATCTCTCTCTCTGATGTAATGATTATTACATGTAGTTTGTACATCATTAGGTAATATATTGGTAGTTAAGAATAGAGTAGTTAAATAGGTAGAAAGTAGAGCAGTTAAGTAGGTAACATTATTTATTAGAAGGCGCTAGTTTTTTGGGGTGGATGTTTTTTGGGAGGGCGCTGCCCCACCTGCCCATATTGACGAGCTGCGCCTGATTATCTTACATTTTTAGGAAAATATGCCACAGCAATAAATGAAGACATGGGCTTCATCATTGAAATTTTTCTTGTGTTAAGCATTTTTTTCCTTCCATCATACAGAATCAATCTTGACCACATGTATTTTTCATTCCAGATGTGGAATTTGAGAATATTCTTAAAGGCCTAATAATGCATGAAAAAGGATTTATCAGTCTTTATAAGACACTGTTCTCGCTTTAGATCCGGTACCTGCAAAAAGCACAGTTAACTGTAAACAAGTGCATAGTTAACTTATAATAGGTGACCAGTAAGGCATATATTAATGTTAATAAATCAAACAATAAACAATAGTAAAGGCATGACAAAGACATAATGGTTGGGCTAGTTGAGTCAATATATGTGTTTGTAATGTTATTATGAGCAATTATAAAATATTCATCAAGCATTAACAAACAGTTAACTTTTAATAAGTTTATTATAAGTTCTTATAAATATCTTATAGTTTGCTATTAACCATAATATAATGCAACTATTAATACATATATAGTCTTATAAACACATAATAATATCAATAAGCATCTTATATGCACTTACAAGGACCTTATTACCTACTAACTATTGACTATTAATGCTTATTACAAGGACCTTAATATAAAGCGTTGCCAAATTATTTTCTGTCTGCAGAGAACAACCCTATTTTGCCAGTTTATCACTGTATACATGTCACCTTTGAATCAGCCTGAAAAATTAAGGCAAGTGGCTGTATGGATCTTTTTATGTTGGTTTATCTTGGTGTCCATGTATATTAATAATGTGGTATGGAATTGTTAAGTTAAACCAAACCAAGAGATCCATGCAGCATGTTTACTTTATTTTTACTTCAAGTTGGTTCTACACTTCACTTTTCACAGTGTGTTGCACTAACCAGGTGAAATGTTTTAATGTCATTACCCAGTCTTGTTATTGATGTACTTGTTGCTAATATTCCGAGTAGAAGTATAGTGGCAGTAATGCATAGTTGTTGTGCACCTATGTTGCATTCTCTTACTGGTATATACTTATTGGCACAGGAGACAGAATAAAAAATGACAGAATGAAAAAGAGAAATCTGCCTCTCTCACACACAATTTCACTTGGCATATGCAGTCTTTTTACATTGGTTTTATGTTAATTTCCATGTATGTATGATACTTAAAAAACAGTACGAGTTAAACCAACATAAAAGATCCATGCAGCACATTGTCCTAATGTTATTAAGTTGGTTCAATTACACTTTATTATAATGTTCCCTGTTACAGTGTATCTACATCATGAAGTACAGTGTAACAAACTAACATTATGTACTTACACTGTACCTTAGGGTTAGGTTTAGGATTAAGGTGTAGTGGTATATGTCCGGTGTAAGTAAGTAATGGTTCATGGTACATGTAAATAAGCTGTAAAAGGGACCAGTAAAATAAAGTGTTGCTATTGGCTTTAGGCAACAGTAAAGAGCATGGGTAGATTAAAGGAAATAGAACGAAAAAACGAATGAAAACTGCCTGTCTGGAAGTGGGTGTCTGCCGGGAGAGTGTGTGTGTCAGTAGAGTGTGTCTGTGTGTTAGGAGGGCAGCACTGGCACTGACACAAAGCCAGGCCACACAGCCCATGTCATCCATACCAAAACGCCATGCCACACTGTAAAAAAACTGCTTAGAACCAACTTATAAACCAAATAGTGAAGCAACATGCATCATGGATCTGTTTATATTGCTTGCACTATTTAGTAACATGAACATAGGTTACTTTAATAGTGCAAGTAACACTTACTAAAAACGATCCGTGCAACATGTTGCCTTAATATTTTAATTTTTGAAGTTGTTCATAAGCAGCACTTTTTACAGTGCACCACCATACTGTTACATCACTTTTACCAATATCTGTGTCTGTCTTTGTTGTATCTGATTTGATGACTGTACATGAAAACATGAAAATATTCAAAATGAATGTTGTGCTCTCTCTCTCTCTTTTCCTCTCTCTTTCTCTCTCTGTCTGTCTCTCTCTAATCTGTAGATGACACATCACATGAATCAGCCGAGCCACATAGTGACACCACAAATGTAGCCGGTGACATGTGGAGAGCTACATCCCTCCTTACTACCTTCCTCCTCTGCCTCTCTGCACTGCTGATGTTATAGCCCAACACCCCAACCCCCCTTTTACCATGTCAATCCCCCCACGCCTCCCTCCAGCCAGGGGCCAGCCGTGTGGCCATAAGCAGCCCCTATCTGAGAAGAGGAAGAGGAGAAGAAACAAGGGAGTTTTTTTCTTTGTGATTTATTGAAACAAAAAATATCGAAGTTGTCTCTCTCTCTCCTTCTCTGGATTTGCAAATCAAACAAAACAGGAAGCAAGATGAAGAAGAAATGGCAGAGTGAATTATATTACCCCCAGCCTTTGTATAGACTCAAATGGTCATTGCCAAAGTAGTCTGTTTGTGTATTTGATATCAGGTTAGGAGGGTCTAGGGGGACGCACCGATTTAAATAGAATATGTTATGGTTTGAAAAATGACTACATTGCATTGTGAAGACTGTAAAAAAAAGGATCCCGAAAACCATTAGAACATTCTAGAATGTAGATGGAAAATCAAGGGTGCGTTTGTTAATTAAATCTGCCACTCTGAAAATGGAGTTATGCTCTGTAGTTTAAAAAGACTAAGCATTCAATTTCCCTTTGAATAGCCCCTAAGGCAAATGTGGGCTTTTATGTTTAATTTAGATGTTGTTCATCTCACTTTTATATCTCAATGTCACTGATGGACATAATGTACATTGGACTGCAAAAAATTATACCATTATACTGTGGTGACTAACCAGTTAGAGTGATGTCACACTCTGCTGCTCTCTCTTTTCAGTTGCAGTGCCCAGAGTACGCTTTCAGTGCTCTCAGCATGACACTCGGAATAAACGAACGACAGTTCCATTAGCTCGCTGAATTCTACGAACGGTTTAAAAGTGAGTGTGCTCCGAGTGCTTAGAGTGGCAGTTTATGAATGCACCCCAAGTAGCTTTAAGGAGACTTTTGCCATGCTGTGCTGTTTTTTAATGTGTGCAAGTAGTTACCAGTCTGGTATTTTGTTTTTGTTTCAGCCCAAGTAACCCCAGAGATGACGTCCTTAAATGTAGTGTTTTAAAAGGGGACTTTTAACCAGGAATACATGTTTTGGTGATTTGTTCCTGAAAGTGAGACCCCCTTGAAGATCTTAAGAACCATAGTTTTTCTAGTGTTTCTCATGGTTTTTTCCCAGAATCAAATATTTCTCCATTTGGATTCCAATATTTACAGGAAGGGGACAGTCACTACCACTATTGTGTCTAGTGTTTAATGGATTAATCTCCAGGCAACATGTAAAAGTTCTGGCATATTCAGGCAACATATAAAAGTTCTGGAATCCTTAGGCAACATATTAAAGTTCTGTGCGGAACCATTGAGATCTAGAGTCCATTGCACCTAACCAAAATGGCATTAACCAGACAGAAACAAAAGCCTTCTTGTTTTTATACAGACACTTAAAGGGTGGTCTAAAGATGGATTGAGAAGAGTGTCACAGCCTCTCTTCATCGCATGAATGCACGGTTAGCACATTGGGGAAAGTGCTTTTGTATTTTTTAAAAGAGAGCCTACTGCTTCCAAAATATCTATTTTTCTTATGGCCTTTTATTAGTTCATATCAAACATGATAAAACATAATTAACCCAAAGGGTGCAAGAAACTCCTTTTGCTGTACTGGGTCAGTTTTAAGATAATGTTTTTCAAACAGCTGCAGGAGTATCTCGGATCAAAAAAAAGAATATTTTAAACAAATGCCTTTATTGAACCCTGTTATTTTTCTTTGGCTCACTTATGCTTGCTGTATTTACGTCTTTGGCGGGGGGGTGGGGGATCTGGAAAAACTCTCCAATTGTGGAATTCTAAAGTGAAATCTCTTTATTTCCACTGGGTTCTACAGTGGGCAATGAACTCTGTGATGTTGACACATGCCACAGACAAACTGGCATTTTAATAAGTGGGAGGGTTTGTACAAAACGCACCTGGCTATCAGTTTTTAAACCATCCATTAGTGGGAGGCAAAAGAAAGGATTTAACACTGGCACTGGTTGCAATCAGATGCAGCAATCCAAAGTCCAGTAGGGTGAAGGACTTGTTTCTGTCCACCCAGTGAATTCTCAGCTGCATCATGGTTGGCTTTGCTACTTAGGGTGACCAGACATCCCTCGTTTCCCTGGTAAAGCATGCAAAAACCCACCTTGTCCCAGTTTTTGTGGCCAAAGCACTGAATGGGATATGTCCCCAGTTTTGCAGTAAAATGTCCCCCAGCTACATCTCAGAGGTCTAGTTACCCTGTTGCCCTAACAATTTGGTGTGTGATAAATGACTGGTTTTGACCAAACATTACATAAACACTACACCTCCCCCTGTAACCCAGTCTAGGGACAAGTGTTATTATCATGCCCTCTTGTTAGACCAGAAAGAACTACAGTTAATAACTAAACGTTATTACATTCTGAAGTGCTAATAAAATGGTTGTTAAAGAAAGAATTTTAAAACTGTTAGAAATATGTGCTTCCAACAAGATCCCACGACCCCAAGTACACCACAAATCTTGTAAAAGCCTTCCTTACCAATAAGACAACAATTTGTCAAAGTGTATAAACAATATTTGGCTATGCTGTAGTATGAGGCCACAGCTCTCTGCTAACAGTCACATTAAAATGTGTTGATAAGGAGCTTTTCAATTTGTAGTTTGAGTAGAACCTCCTCTTTTAGACATCAGGGAAGATGAGGCAGGTCTCTAGGAAGGTTATGGCCTCTTCCTCAGATCTAAAATCTTAAAGGGTCTCTTCAACAAATTACAGGTGCTATCTTTGAACAGGGGCTTGTGGTGTCTGACTATATGCCTCTTTGCTTGGTTCTGTACTTTTGCACAGTTCGTACTTTTGTACAGTTTGTACGTTCTGTACTAATTGCTACAACCACAATTCCGATGAAGTGGGGACGCTGTGTTCAATGTAAATAAAGAAGAAATGCTGTAATTCTCAAATCATACAAGCAATATATGTGTTTGAGAATAGTCCAAGGATAACATATCAGTTATTAAAACTGGATTTTTTTGTTGTTGTATGGGATATTTATTTGAAATTTTCGGCCAGCAACGTGTCTCAAAAAAGTTGGGACAGTGTCAATAAAAGGCAGGAAAAGTTGAGTAAGACTAAAGAAAAAACAATGGAGGACACTTTACAGTTAATTATGTTAACTGACAAGATGAATTTGTTTAAAAAAGGGCTTTCTTTCTTGTGCATGACATAATTTCAGCAGCCAAACTGTTAGGTGTCTGATATGTTGCCTGTATGATTTGAGAACTATAGCATTTCTTTTTCATTTACATTTAACACAACGTCCCAACTTCATCGGAATTGGGGTTGTACATTAAAGAACCTGATATATCTGGAAATGAAACTGCTCCTTGGAAATCCTTTTAAAACATACCTTTCCGCACACCTTTCTATGCTCCGTGTAACATTTAGTGTTTGTACTTTCTGTACAGCCAGTAACAGGGGCATAGCTGAGAGGGGTTGAAAGGTAGAACCATTCTAAGGGGAACAATATTAACAGGGGTCCCTTAATATTAGCATTAATGAGAGGGAGGCCCAAAATTGTATTCTTTCCAAAATTGCCAGCTGCACCCCTGCCCAGTAACCACAGTCTTTTCCATTGATCCAGAGCTGCCTCCCTTGCTCCACTGCGCAGGTGTGTGTGTGTGTTTTCTGTCCTTCTTCAGCTGAGTTAGAGCTGGTGTAATCCCGCCTAATCAGTCAGTTTGTATTAAGGGATTGCTTTACATCAGAGATGGCAGAAACACTCTCATTTGCTTTCCCCCATATTAATCCTGGCATATGCTCCATATAGTTTCAGGTCACCCTAAAGTAAAACACACACAGACACACAAACACAAACACACATGTTCTGAACATTGAAAGAGCTTGTGGGATTGTTTCCATGTTCATTTTTGGGGCCAATCCACACGTGTTCTTCTGTGTGGATTCAGGTTTTCAGCCAGTTAACATAGGGCTAAATCAGTATGTGTGTGTGAATGTGTATGTGTGTTTCTGTGTAAAGGGGCAGGCATGTTCAGGCTAACTACCGTTTCCTTCTTTAGGTGACTCTGTAATGACATTCAAACTGCCCAGCACATGGGTCACATGTCGCGAGGGGGGGGGGGGGGGGGGGGGGGGGGTGATACAGGTTGCTTTGCACACACAGAGGACTGTAAAGCTGGATGGCTGGAGTTCCTTAGTATAAACACAGTGGTCACATCCAAAATGGTAACTCGTTTACAATACAGTATACTACATTGGGTGTGAGGTACATTGTTTTGTTTTGTAAATAGTGCACTATTTATTGAATGACAGAACAAATTGGATGTACTACTGGGCAGAGGACATGACAAGAGTTCTTAACAAAAAACACATTCACTATATATATGAAGAGTTCAGATGCAAAACCATTTACATCTATTTGTAATGAAATAGACTTTTTTCTACCTATATGCAAACTGTATAGTGAACGAGTGAGCATTTTGGATTTGGCTACAGAGACACAGACACACACAAGCTATGTGCTTACTCCTTCACTAAATAGTGCATCATATAGGTTGTGAGTTACACATTTTTGTTCCCTACATATAGTGCACTGTAGTGAATGAGAAAACATTTCGTATTTGGTCAGTGTGTATATGTCAGGACAGAGGGCATGACTAGAGTTGTTAACAGGAAAAGAGGGAGGGAGAAAGATGGAGGGGTGACACAAGGAGAGGGAGAAAGAGGTATAATAGGGGACAGACAAAAGGAAAGAGAGGGGGAAATGGATGATCTTTTCTGCCTTATTGATTCTCTGTGGGCTCCACCCTACTTCGCCTGCCATGCACTCGTCTGTGCTGGCCGCCTTCACTCTGCCTGGTGTCTTGAATAGTCACCTTCTTAAGCCAGTATTAGTGTCTTTGACTCTATGTTTAACACAAACGATGCTGTATCACCTGGGGGCTATTCCAGAAAGCCGGTCTAGTCACTTACCAAGGTATGATAACTCTAGGGAAGGGGTAAATCTTTTAGTACAGGAGTCTTGTTGCTTTCTTCTTCTAGTAAAACAAAGCCATAGAACACTTCTATTAGGAGGTTTACCACTTTTTGAATGAACCTATGTCTGTTAGTCATTAAACCACTTCCACCAAAATGCTCCTCACAAAGTGTTCCTCTCCCTTGGTGGCATACTCCTTTGTTGTTTGGACTGTTCAACACAGTAAAGGCCCATTCTCACCAACAACTATAACTACAAAGATAACTAAAACAATTTGTTATGAATCATTTACAAAATGACGGGGTTGAGTGATATCGTGGGGATCAGTTTCAGAGTAATTCAGAGCAAACTATCAAATCATCTCACTTTATTAGTTGTTTACAATCACAACAAGAATCATTACAATTCTGTTTTTTAGTGTTGGCATTCATATTGGTATAGTTATCATTGTTGTTAACGTTGTTCTTGGTGTGAACAGACTATAAAGGGGGATTTTTGAAGCACCAATCTGTTCTGTTGTACTTGTATCATTTATATGGTAACTATTACTGTTATCGCTCTGTTTTGTACACAAATACTTTGAATCTGGGAAAATAAGGATCGGTTTGTTAAATGGATACCATGTATCCTTACCTAGTCAAGAAAATAACATGTAGTGTTACAACCCCAATTTCGATGAAGTTGGGACGTTCTTTTAAATGTAAATAAAAAAGAAATGCCATAATTCTGAAATCATACAAGCAATATATGTTTTTGAGAATAGGATAACAAAAACAAAAAGGATGAAAAGGATAACATAACAGTTATTGAAACTGGATTTTTCTGTTGCTATATGGGATATTTATGGTTATTTTAAATTTTAGGCAAGCAACGTGTCTCAAAAAAGTTGGGACGGTGTCAATAAAAGGCAGGAAAAAATGAGTAAGACTAAAAACAACAACAGTGGACACTTCAGTTATTTCTGTTAACTGACAAGATGGTTTTGTATAAAAACAGGCTTTCTTTCTTGTCCTTGACATGATTTCAGCAGCCCAACTGGTAGGTGTCTTCTTCATCATGTTTTCCTTGTTATTATGCTTAAAATGTGATAGATCTGGACAGCACGCCTGCCATTTTAGCATCTGGTTGCCCTTATGATGGAGCCACACTGTTGGAATTTTGTATAGAATGCAATTTGACCTCATTATCTGGTAATATTTAAGGTTTACCCTCACAATATAATGTGCGAGTGCCATCTTGTGCTGTTCAAAACCTATATATATATCATTTAGCATTCATTTTAATTCTCTAGATGAATAAACACACCATAACCAAGGCACTTCTGCACACCCATACCATCATAGATGCTGTCTTTTGAACTTACCACTAAAACAAGAAGGATGATTTGTCTCCTTTGTAGCTTGGAATATGCAAGACTCCATTATTTCTAAATGAATGAAATAATAAATAATAATATAATCCATCCTTATCCTTGAACTATTATTGCTTGTATGATTTCAGAATTATAGCATTTCTTTTTTATTTACATTTAACAGAATGTCCCAACTTCATCAAAATTGGGGTTGTAGAAGTAGTCATTGTTTTTGTACCTTTGAAAAGGACACAGAAAAAGACCCCCTCATTGTTGCATTGTATATTATTATTATTATATATGGAGGCTGAAATGTGCCACGGATAATTAATTAAATAGACCTTTAAATAATTAATTAAATGTGTCAATTGACGTTAAATATGTATATAATTAATTGAATCCTGATTTATTTAATGTAATTGTTTATATATATTTCTTTCGCTATTTAATTAATTCTAGCATTCTATTAAATTATTTCATAGCGCATGTGTTGCAGCATTTCATGAAATAATTTTATCTGTCAACCGCACCCATCAAAGTCGGTGGGCGGGACCAAAGCCGTCTTCGGGCGGGACTAACACCAATCTGGTTTGATCAATTGCTTTGGTCTTCACCTTGCAGTTTGACGACGGTGTGCAGAAAACATGGAGGGTACAGATGATGTTCATGAAATCTGTAGAGACCTTATACACGGTTTACAAAATTTATCAGATAGTGTAGAAGCAGATACGATTGAGCCAGATAACGTGATCAATCAAATCGAACAGTTTTTAGAGACTATTTGAGTTGTTTTCGCACTTTCCGACCACGATTTTAACAGGAGAGTGACGGCAAATTTAGAGGAAGTAGGCTACTCCATCGCTTAGCTAGCAGGACTACCAGACTACAGCATGAAAACCATAGACATACTATACACCACTAATTTTAAACTGGCTGTATCGCTAGTAGGTTATAGTAGGCTATAACAAAGGCTCCTTGAAGGCTTTCATTATTCTTAATTAATTAAAGAGCAACTGTCGCTGCTTCCAAATCCCCTCAGTAACAACACTGATAAAATAGACATGTGACAACTGCAAATAATTGAGCAGTTGTCTCAAGTTTATTTGCAGCCCCTTCTATTTTTTTTAATTTTCTGCTCCGTATAGCTTGGTGGGTTAATTTAAAGACATGACTCACAACAGCGTCAAACTTTTACAATCAGGTTGTTGTGGGATAAATCGCCTGCAGTGTAGGCTTGGTGCAACTGTTTCTACCTTCTGACATTGAACTACAGGCTGTTTTTTGTATATATCGCTAGTTCAGCCCAAGACTTTTCGTCATGCTTATTAAATAAATCTGTCACTGCATCCGACCCACCTAAACAACAACACAGCCTATTGCTAAAATCAACATACACCTGTTTAATGTAGCCTGAATCAGTGATTCTGGTCGCCAAATTATTTTAGCATGTTATTTCGCCAGGTGAAACTAAGAACAAAATAAAATTCAAATCTGTTTTTTTTTTTTTTTTTTGTATTCATAGGCGCTGTTAGTGTTCAGCTTATAGAGAGGGCCGTGGTGCAAAAGAAGGGCGCATAGAGAGACTGACAAATGACAGATCTGTTTGTTTATATTACTTTTGTGTTTATTGGTTAAACATGGCTATGTCATTAGTCTGTGTGTATTAAAATGAATTTAGACAGCGATTCACGGCTTCTTGTAGGCTACAGTTTTGGTTAGCGGTTCAACGTTCTGTTTTGAAAAGTTGAGACGGTGGGCTTGGGCGCGCTGGCAGCCAAACGACTCGTTTTATGTACAGTCTGCTCTCCACTCTCGCATAGTCACAATGGTGAAAAAAAAACCATGAAAAAAAATGTTCTGGGCCACATTAATGGTATTAAAAAAGACAAGAGGGAAAGAGAAAGTGGCAGATAGAATAAGGAATAAGTTGTGCGCTTGGAAACACTAGGTATAGGAACTGCTCTGACAGGTTGAGGGCAGCATTGGTTGACTAACGTTGCTTTTCCATGAGGTTACAATTGAGTTGCTAAACTACTTTACGGTGCGTTTTAGTTTGCTAACTAACACTGGCTGAAGTGTTTTGTAGATATTTTTGCAATAGTCCTTGTTCAAACGTTTGACGTCGTTCGTGTTGTCTTTCTGCATTCCATCCACCTGCTATAATTAGACCCTATAGCTTCATATTGAAGTTAGCACAACAAGCAAAACTGCTATTGTGCTGTTGTTCAGTATGTAGCATGTCGTCCTAGTTCTCGTTTGAAACTTGTTTTAATAAATTGTTAGTTTCATTGTTAACATTACATTCGGTGTGGTCTCCCTTACATATCGCGCTCTGAGCCAATTAGGCATAACAATATAAACACCTGAGCGCTTTTATATCAGCTGAAACCACCAATCTCTTTCAATGCATAGAGAGTAAAAACAAATTCTATCTTACCCAACAACATTAATATTTGAATATTGTTACTTGAATGACTTATTCATGATCACAAATAGGCTTCGCTGTATTGCTTAGACAGTCTGATCCCCGCTCCAAGATGGCGGCCGTACTTCTCGTGTCCCAGCAACCAATGCTCCATCTATGTATAGTATGTCTATGATAAAAACCACCCGGAGGGATCGGAGAATTTCGTGTTCGACATACTAACTGCAGCAGTTTGGCGGGCAGCAGCACGTAGTGCTGAATCTGATACAAGCGAACAGCGCCACCCAGTGTATATAATATAATTGTGTGTAATTGTGTTCCCAGCATTATTCTGTATACAGTCCGATGATCATCCTCTCCACTATCGATCGGCTATGCCTTATTTCGCAGGGAAACCAATCAGGTGTTAGGACCCGCCTACTGACTTTGATGGGTGAGGTTGACAGATAAAATTATTTCATGAAGTGCTGCACCACACGGGCTATGAAATAATTAAATAGGAAGCAATAATTAATTAAATTGAGAAATAAATAAATATATGTATACATTTACATTAAATAAATCGGGATTCAATCATATATATATATATATATATTTAACATCAATTTTATTTAATTAATATTTAATTAAACTTTGAATAAATTAAGGACACATTTAATTAATTATTTAAAGGTCTATTTAATTAATTATCCGTGGCACATTTCAGCCTCCATAATTATAACCATTGACATTATTGATATGATAGTTATTATTGTTATGGCTCTGAGTGCCATTATTAGCAAAAAAAAAACCTCAGTTGTAAATAATGTTTAATAGAAAGTGCTAATTAGATTCTTATGCTTTTTCTAAAAACAAACAAACAATCCAAGTAGACTCTAGATGTACAGAAGTGTGTAGTGTCTCTGTCTCTCTCAAACACACACACACACACACAAAACACACAAACAAATTGCCTTCTCCAACTTGCCTAAAAACTGCAGTTTTACCTAAAGAGGGCTCCACTCATGACCTGCATTGTTTCAGATAAGAAGCCAACATCACCACAACAATCAGTCATTAGAAAACCAGGAGGAATCTTTGAAGGAATTCAAGAGTGGACTGTGCAACAACACATCATCAGTAGGGTAAAACTAACCTGTCTCACAGCGGTCTAAACCCAGCTCATGGCCCTGTCATACAGGCTACGTTAATGGGGCTGTCAGTATTTCTCTGCAGGCACTATGGTGTTTGTGGAGCTTGTAAAGAGTTCTAGAACTCCAGACTTGAATATGGATGGAAATACAGATGGAAAACAAAAGCCTTTTTCTTTTTATGTTTGTTTCTCCAGGGAATGTTGGGTATCTGTAATACCGTGTTCAAAGTGCAAGTAAAGCATTAGTATTAGCGGCAAAATCAGTTTGATTACCTAATTTTCAATTGGAATGTCCTACCTGATGCGAAGCAGTGCTGCACAATGTGATGTCACTCTCCCTGCTTTCTATTGTCGCTTTTGACATTTGCATTACAAAGATCTGAATGGAGGAGAGTTGAGTAGTTGAAATGCAGAGGTCAAATGTTCCTGACGTAAAAAAAAGGGCATATCGACTGGTTTCAGTGTGGGCAGAGAGCAGCAGGTTCATACTACAAAAGGTCAAATTGCTTGTAGTTAGGACACGGTGTAAGGCCATGTTTATTATTGTGTCCCCTCCCTTGGCCCCTTGCCCCACCCCATGATGGGCTGTGTGTTGTAGATGGTGAAGTTGCTCAGATGCACTGATAACAGTTGTACATAATATACCTTTGTGTAGTGTCACAGAGGCAAAGATGATCAGATGTTTGTTCTAATATTTTTTTGCTGTAGTTCATTTTATTTGTTTATGTTTTTGTTATTTTCATCCCCCTCTTCTAAAATGGTAATATTTGATTTGTCATGATGTACATCTTTTGCCAATACAGCAAGTAGTACATGAGCTTGCTAAATGAATGCAAGTATGCTTGTACGTACCTTTTTGTATAGCTGTGTGTATGTGTGTGAGTGAGTCAGTTTATGTGTTTGCTTGCTGCAGTCTATGAGGTGCAGCCACTCTTCTCACTTTGAGGAGCTTTTCCCCTTTGCCTTAGCCTGACAGCCAATCAGAAAACAGACCAATCCTTGCAAATCCTCCACCAGAAAAGCACCCCCCTAACCCTCACCCCACCCATGGTTTTGCAAAGCCCTCCTCACTTATCCCTCCATATAAAATCATACACCACAACCCACCTGATGAAACCCAAGACTTGTTTCATCCTGCATTCATTTTTGTTTGTATGTGTGGTTCGGCTCTTTGCATGCACACACACACACCCTCACAAACACAGTCTCAACTGATACCTCCTCACCTTTCTGCAGTTGCCCCCTCAGTATCTGGTCCCAGTACTTACCTGCTTTTCTCCACTGTAAAAAAAACATAGAAACTTAAAAAAAACTGTAATTGTATATACACGTGTCTGAGCAACGATAAGTAATAATGATAATAAAAACAGAACAACTGACACTGACCATTTTCCTTGATCTTGTTTGATGTCTTGCTTCTGAGTATTAAGAAACTTAGTGTCCCAACAAACTCAAACAGTTGGGTTAGTGTGGATCATCAGTGTGTGTTTGTTAGTACTTGTTAGATAGTAGCTAACTTATTACAGTAAGTAGCCAAGTTACAGATACTGTCTGGGCAGCATGGAAGTAGTTTAGCAACTTTATTTGAAGATGTCTACATAAGGGTGACATGAGTTATTTAAAAACATTACATGACACATATCATGAACATTAATGACACTTCATGCATGTTTATGGCTGTTGTCATTAAATGTCATTTGGTTTTTGCATTGTATACATCCCAAAAAATATCAGCTTAACATTACAAAAACCGAGTGACACTTTATGGCAACAGTCATGAACATGAATGAAGTCTCATTAATGTTGTAACAGTACGTGTCATAGCATGTTTACAACATTCTCATATCATTCTTATGTAGACACCTTCAAATAAAGTGGTAGTGAGTTTTTTTTTCTAAGCACTACAACATTTTTTCAATTGTTTAAATAAAAGGTAGCCTGTATGTTATGAAGTAGTTGCCCTAAAACTGGAAATAGGTAATGAAGAACACCATAATAACTGTATGTCAGTTAAAATATGTACTGAATCAATTCTGTGGATAATTTATCCATTACAAATGTGATAACAAAAGAAAGAAATAGCTATCGACTGGTTCCGGAAAAAAAAAAAAAAAACTCTCAAGATCTCCAGACACAAAAACAGCATACATTTTTTATGGGGTCAGTGCTATGACTAATTTAGCTGCCCAGGGAAATTATAGCCTCTCTCTCTCTCTCTCTCTCTCTCTCTCTCTCTGTGTGTGTGTGTGTGTGTAATCTGTACTGTTGCCATGATTATTAGGAGTGGGCCAACAAACAGTATGAACAGACATGTAGAATGACCCCTTGGGAATGTGTTATGAGTAGATATTTTTGGGAGCATTCAAAATGCCTTTTAAAGCCAAGAATGCGACAACAAGCAAGAGAATGTAGTTACCGTGGAGAATCTCATCAGACTATAATTAGAGCTTAGGTTAGGCACCATCAACAAAGTCTCCAAACAATCACATTTTCCTTTGGATTGGCTAAAATTGATGATGATTGGTATTACAAGTGCCTTCCTAACCATGAGGCTTGGCCAGGTTCAGAGCAACAACAGAAGGATACTGACTACAAAGATCAGACTAGAAAAGGTACACTAAAAAGTATAGTTCTGTAGTACAGTGTGGCAAGAGACTTGGCCAAGTTCTAGATACAGTAGATAGATAGATAGATAGATAGATAGATAGATAGATAGATAGATAGATAGATAGATAGATAGATAGATAGATAGATAGATAGATAGATAGATAGATAGATAGATAGATAGATAGATAGATTGATTTACTGTCATTGCACATTAAGTACAACACATTTAGCTGTGCCATATCTAAATATTAAAAAATAATATGGTACAGTTGTCCCCAGTTCAAAATGCTCGTTTCACTCGCGCAATCCGTGAGTCACACAGTCGTGTGAAATGTCAGTACAAATGCAGCTGCTAGGGGCAGCATAAGAACACCTTCCTATCAAACCTAATTTCTACTAACCATCTCTTTACATAGGTGCCTTCGATGTTCTCTATACATCTGTAAGCTATTATGTCCACCTTTTGTAAGTAGCTTTGGATAAAAGCGTCTGGTAAATGTAATGTAATGTAATGTAACACAAAAGTTTACGCTGAAGTAAAGATCTTACTTCGAAGGTTGACCACCCCAGGGAAAAACTTGCAGCATTTAGTTGACTGTAAACGTGCCATTATCTCGTAATCCTGCGGTTCAAACGCAATGAAAGTAAATCGGTGTGCGGAGATACTGACAATACAAAAAGTTTAAAAAGCAAATTCACTTCATCTCGTTTTCGTTGTTTAAACCATATGCCATGACTTCAAAGTTTAACAATTTAAACAGCAGTATTGTAGCCATTTCTACAAACTGATCTGAGTTTCACTCTCTGAGTTTGGACAGCACAACTATAAGATATTTACATTAGAAGTTGGCCATGAAATGGAACATTTACCGCGCCAGGACAACAGAACTGTTTCATCATGACACAAACAAGAGGTGTACTTATATCAGTTACTGAAAGTCTATTTAGCTTTGCAGCTGTGGTATAATGAATAGGCAGTATAAGATCAAGAGTCTTAAGATCAGAGAGACAAGGGTTTGAATCCCACCCTGATGTTTTACTCATTTACTGCACTTGTAAAAGTTATGGATTCATAAGAATTTTATTTCCTCTACTACATGTATTGGCTTTCTCCACACTGGCTTACAGTAAGAATAAATACAGGTCTTGGGTTAATGTGGAATATGATCTCCAAAATCAAACCTAGAGTGGACCTGCTTTGCTATGCACACAGCGCCCATCTATCACATTGAGTTTTTATTGCATACTTAACTTTATAACTGTTCCATGTTACTTGCTTGTTCGTAATATGTCCGTATATGCTCAGCAAGTTATGATGGGATGTTGCCTATTTGTTTTCGCTCGTAAGTTTGGTAATAAAATACACTAGCTCAGAGATTGTGTTCAGTTTTGTTTTTGCTCTACTGGCTTGTGTGCATGAAACAGAATGCGCACGCGACAGAGAATGGTTGTGGGGGTCGCAGGTTGTCAGAAGTCTAAAAACTGGGGATCGCGGTCTGAAAAGTTAGGGAACCCCTGAACTAGGCTATATATATATATATATATTGCCACCCCCCCAGTGGTGGCTGCTGGTCTTTCAAACAGGGGAAGCTCATTTTAGGTGTACATTATAAAATGTATCCTATTGCAGCCTGACTGTTACTAATAAAAGGAAATGTTAATTAAGACTGTTGTCAACACAGCCATGCTCTAGAACTACAATAACACAACCGTGAAAATGATTTTCAGGAGTACCACACACCTAAACTGTGTGTACAACACTACCAGAACTGAACAGAACAAAACATGAACAGAAACATCAAACACTTGAACCATATGTACAGATGTTGTCCTTTCCCGTTTCTCAGTTTCATGAGGGAATCTTGCGAGATTCTCGTGAGATTTACGAAGCCTATTTTATCCGAAATGGTCGGGAGCTGCAATGTACCCAAACAACTACCAGGTGGCACTTGGGAGTGCTGCCTTTATTACACAACAAATGGTATAGTGGCCTACTGTATTTGAAACACTGGTTGACACCACTCTAAAAATAATTCAGGAGGTTAGTATTACTTAAAACATGAGCTTTTACAGATAGAAAGACATAATTTGTTACATGTCCATTATTTTATTAAGTTGATAACTTATTTCAAGAAGTTGATCAAAATTAAAATTAAAGAAAGCTATCTTAACTCAGAAACACATTGGGAGCCTTTAAAACACAACGCTGCGGAGAACAACGTTAGGATGTCATTGATAAGAATGGATTGATAAGAATATAATTTCCTCTACATGCATCGTCTTTGCCATATGGTCATGTTTTCACATTACTTTGTTTTACCAGAGACCATATTCAAGCAACAGTGAAGGAGAATGACACAATTTTTATCAGTCAAATATGAGCTAGGTCATCTATATTGCACTTTTGTTTAACGATGACAAAGGTTGCTAAAGGAAGAAAAGTCTTGTTTTAAACCAACAGTACTACTAATTCAGCCCAAATGGTCGGAAATAACAAATATATATGAATTTGACAGAAAATCAAGTGATTTTGACCTATTGGCTTGACACACGTTTAGAACAGTTTACTGCCAAGTCACTGCGGAGAACACCATTATGAGGCACAAGGCAAGTTAAGGAGACACTGAGAAGTGTTGATTTCATGTCGGCAGCTGCACATTTCAGTACTGCGAAACTCGGGGTTATTTAATCCAGAGCATCTCGGTGGGCAATGTAAATGTCACCAGCCAAATACAAGACATACAGAGAATGTAGAATTTAGTTCGCTTGAGTAAAACAATTCAGATTCATTTAATTGGTGTGTTAAACCATGACTTTTTTACACGTAGTTTTTTATACTTCTTGCGAATTTGCTGGGTTGTTCAGTGAATGCACTGACTGGTCAGGAGGGAGTTAGTAAATACATGTGCAGTGTCAAGACCGAATGGAGTTATGTTATGTCAATCTAAAGTGTGCGTGGCCTCTCAAGGACATTCGCGTGGATTTATATTGCTGTACTCTGTAGTTTAGGTGAATATTAAACGACTGCAGAGGGTTCCACTTTTCAGACCGCAACCCCCAGTTTTAGCTCTGCTGACGACCTGCGACCGACCCCCGCAACCATTGTTGCGCAAGCATTCTTGATCCCTTTCGCGCTCTCTCTCTCTGTCTCTCTCTCCCTCCCCCACTTTAATAATGTGGGTGTTTTACGCATTTTTGCTTTCCTAGGCTACTGTTTTAAGGCAGTAGAGCAAAAACAAAACTGAACACAATTTTTGAGCTAGTGTATTTTATTACCAAACTTACGAGCGAAAGCAAATAGGCAGAACCCCACCACTACTTATGTAAAATGCTGAGCATGTACGGACATATTATGAACAAGCAACAGTTATAAAGTTATGTATGCAGAAAAAAAACTCAATGCGATGGATGAGAGCCGTGCGCGAAGCAAAGCAGGTCCACATATATTTAATTTTGGAGATGGCCACCCATAGTTCATCTTCCACGTTAAGCCAAGACCTGCATTTACTCTTAATGTAAGTCAACGCGGAGAAAGTCTTTTCGCATAAATACGTTGAGCCAAATGGCATAAGGACATTTAAAGCGGCCCTCGACAGTTTAGAGCAGAGACATACCACAGAGACATATGAAGTCCCCGCAACCCCTCTGTCGTGAGCGCACGCACTACGGCCCTACCTCTTTCCCTCCCCCCATCTCTCAAAATGTTGCTGCTTTTGACACACACAGAGCAATAGAGCGAAAACAAAAGTGACCACAATCTCTGATCAAGTCTGTGTATTTTATTAAAAAAACATACAAACATCCAGATCTGGCGCCAGATGACTTTGATGGCGATCGTATCCAGTCAAACTGGTCAGGAGCGTCTCCTGGAAAATACCTACGGAAGTGATCTGAAAGGCACTGAAGGTGAACAGTAACAGACGCCTTGATGCTGTTAACACTCAATGCATTTTCCTCCATAGATTCCTCCATATCTGAAAACATGTCAGTGCGTCCAATTTCCACTCTTTTTTTCCAATGCACCAGTTTTCTTGCAAAGGCCTGCACTTTATCATCGAGGTACACAATGTGCTCTGTGAGGAAAAGCATTGCCCCAGCGCCGTCTGTGCACACTGACATGCACTTTATTAAAAATGTTAAGGACTGCATTGATAAAATCAATGAATATCTCCGGACAACACGCAAAAATCAACCGCACACATCACATTTAGTTATTTGAAAAAAAAAAGTTTTACTCGTAACATGACTTTGTTTTTTTCCTCAAATTATGTAACACATAACGGTTTCTTCTTTCTGACGAACTACAGGCTGTTTTTTTTTGTATATCGCCAGTTCAGCCCAACTAAGAGTTCCGTATAGTATGTTATGCTTATTAAAGGTCAACTGTCACTGCATCTGACCCATGTACATTTTCTTTTAAAACTGCAGACCATCGCCAATGCAAGACCTTAAATTAAAGGCTACTTCACACTTTCATATGCGCAGTTTATGTATGGTTCTGTTGCTTCTGACTCTTGAATATAAGGATGGTATAACCACATCCAATATTACTTTAATAGTTATTTAAATTTAAATGAAACATATTAATGTCGAACATAAGGCAAAAATGAAACTGGCTTTGATCTGGTACACGGATCCGTCCAGCGTCTGTAAACACAGATCTGGATCTTGAACGCGGAGATTCTTCGCTTGAATGCCAAGACTGTTCACCTGTTTGTGTGTGTGTGAAGGGGGATGGGCTTCATCAGTAGTTTCACACACACAGGCATGGTGTGGATGGATGGGTGGTACTGAGATTTCGGTTGCAGCAAAAATGCTAAGTCTGGCTCAAACGCAGTGGTTTTGATGCGTAAGATGCCACGCAAGTGAGAGTCACTTAGGGCTCATTTCCACCGCACTCCCTGGGCTCTATTTTCACGATCATATGCGCATTGTCTAAAGTCTGTCGGGCAAGTTGCTTTGGGGGCGTTCCCGAGACAATATGCTATTTTGACGATGGGAAAAGTGAACATTGCGCCTGGCGCATGGTTTAAAAGGGTTGGCCCTAAGTTACCTAATTAATCATAGGTGTGTTCGGGGTGTAACATGCAATAAACCAATCAGAGTTTATACTCTCATTCCCTTTAAAAGCCAGCAGCGCTTTGTCCATGGCCTGTTGCTATTACGATGGCGTGTTTCCCATCAGGAGCGTTTTTCTTTGAAGACCGATCTGCTCGTGCATGAGCAGTTAATCTTCCGGGATGGATATTTAAGTCTGTTTTTTACACTTACTGTTTCCCTTTGGTTATGAACAATGTGTGTTCCCTTTGATTATGAACAATGTGTGTATGTTTATTAAAAAAAAACTGATTGCTCAATAAATGTGCATTATTGCAAAATATGTATTAGTGTTTTTGTTGTTGCACTTAGTAAATAATCAGATTCGTAGTCGTATGCAATTGGACATCTTTTTGGAGCTTGAAGACGTTTTAAGCCCTGTTGTTGGCATGATGTATGTGTTAATAACCATGCCTTTAGTGGATAGCTATCGTCCCCTAACAGCGACTCATCAAGAAGGGGATCTCTCTCGTTATATCCCAAAGCGTTGTGCGCCCATAAAATAGCTTTCCAGCAATGCGCAACTGACAACAGACCAGGGTTTTGTTGGTCACTGGCGGATTTAATTTTTGCGTCCTTATAATAGCATCTGGCACGCTTTGCGCCAGACCACACCTCTTCTTTTCGCTGACACACCCGTGATGGCGCAGTGTCATCTGCTATCTAGACAACGTGATTTTATGCCTGAAAAAATGAACGGTGCGCTGGCACAGAATAGTAATGACACCATGCGCACGTCGCGAATGCACAGTGCGCTGCGGCATGATAGGGCCCTCTGTGTGTTCAGCGCGTGGCAGTATTCTGTCCGTATTCGTTTAGGATGCGCGTTAACAGATTAGACCATTTCCACCGCAAGCGTGTTCTGAGCGTATTCTGTCTCTATACAAACCTATTGTATACGCCCACGCGCTGAACACGGCTACGCGCTGAACAAGGCGGTGGAAATGAGCCCAGTCTTGTCCTCACACGGTTCTTGATAAAGTTCAAAAGTGAGAATGTCTTCTCGGACAGGTACGGTATGTCGAGCGAAATAAGCTCAGCATTTTCTTGGCAAATGTCCGAATCTCTTGGATATTATGCAGAAATTTGCAGTAATTGCAAAACTGTATGATACATGTTTTGACAGAGAAATGCATGATAGCAGTATGTTTTAACATGATAGATTTCCCGAACTAAAGATCAACTCCTTAGCCACGAGACCACGTCTGAATAGGCTCTCACCGATATCAGTACCTCTTGTGTGTGTCACAAACCAAATATTCCCGGTGTTACCGTGGTAAATGTTCCAGTTCATGGCCAACTTGCAAATATATTACAGTTGTGCTGTCCAAACTCAGGGAAAACTCAATCGGTTTGTAGAAATGACGATAATACTGCTGTTTAAATTGTTAAAAGTCATGGCATACGGTTTTAACAAGGAAAACAAGATGACGTGACTTTGCTTTTTAAACGTTTTGACAGCTGTATTGTCACTATTTCTGCACATCGATTTAATTTCACTGCAACTGAACCGCAGGATTACGAGATAATGGCACTTTTACAGTCAACTAAATACTGCAAGTGCCCTGCAAGTAATGATCTGAATAAAGGACTTGAAGTTCAGATCTCAGTCTCCTTGAATCAAAGAAGTGGCCATACATTTGTTGGAGAGTTTGAAATGCTTCCTCAGGAAACACTTTTTGCTTTTCATCAAAATTTCCTGGATTGACTAATTCTAGGAAGCGCCTGCTCCATGAGATTGTCAAGAATGGCCATATACAGATTTCTGTAGTGCTCCTGAGGATCTTGTAATTGTGACAGACGCTGCTTTCTCCTGGGCACATCTTGAGGGTCTGTTGTTATGTCTGCTGCTTTTGCATAGACAGCTTGGAAAGCCTCCTCTGACCTTTTTTCCTTGGAAAAATCAAGAAGAGACTCAATTCTGTTTTTGCAGAAAAGGACATCCATTGACCTCTGCTGGACAATGTCAAAGACAACATCTGTTTCTGAGAAGATTTGGTTGTATGTGTACAAAGGGAACACAAACTCAAAGTCAAATTAAAAAAGGAGTGTCCAAGGCACTCCTCTAATTCAAAAGGTATAAAAAGCCTTTATTTATACATGGCTATTTTGAAGTTAAAAACATGGACAGGGCAGACACCCATGCGTAGCAGCGCAAAGCTTCCTCAGGGTATGCTGCACAAACAGACAATGGCCGGGTTTTCCAGTTAAGAACCTTCTTAACGAGTTAAGAAGGCTTTTAAGAAGAGGTCGGCCAAGAGGAAGCGTTAAGATAAGAGTTTTTCCCAGACGCCTTCTTAACGCCCTTCTTACCAATGTCTTAAGAACCTTCTTATCTGCCGCGCAATGAGCAATTGATCCCAGAATGGCCGATTGGAGCGCATCGTTACCATAGTAAAATCAAAGATTTTAGAGCGCTACTCTGTCCCTTCTTAGCGACAAAACTGTTTTCATTGTTTTGTCTCTAAGAAGGGTGTTAAGAAGGCTCCAGAAACTTCTTAGAGATCCTTCTTAACGGCAGGTCTTCTTGGGCTAAGAAGCATTTTGGGAAACGCGGTTGCTTCTTACAGGAGCCTTAAGAAGGGTCTTAAGAAGTTCTTAACACTAAGAACTTCTTAACTGCATCTGGGAAACCCGGCCAATGACCTCTTATGAGGTTACCCAATGACATACACCTGGATAGCACAGCTAATGACTTCACACGAATCAATTATCAGGTAAACAATAAATGCAAAGGCCACAAGGTGGCCATACAACGTGTCCCCATCATAGAGTTAAAACTAGAGAGAGAGGACTCCGTATCATTTTCTAAGCAGGCTTTGTGACTTCGTGGGGGATCCAAAATGGCCACCTAAACGGGAGCGATGTCAACAAACACAATGTGCTTCAATTAGAAGACATGGTGTCTGTAAAATGATTTATGTCGTCAGCTATGGACTAGATTACCCTGAAATTCATCACAGTGGTGTAAAATCATGTCAGCTACACGGAATTAACAAAATAAAAGTTTAAAAAGCCAGTGAAGAGCCAGGGGCCAGCAGGGAAATTGACGATATGACAGTGTGTACTGACAGACGATTATCAACATACACAGGACTGTAAGTCGTGATTGCATCATTTAATGTTAGAAAATATATTCATATGAGCTTATTTTAAACAAATAAGGTCAGCCACTTAGCCGTGTTACACTGATACACCCAATTTGCCTGTTAGGAAGCTAGGGAGCCAACGCTATATGTTAGAAAATACGTTAGCCTGCAACATCCTGTATGTTGCAGGCAAGTTTGGCTGCTAATGTACCTATCCTGAGCATCAATCAGTTACTTGAAAGGAAGGCTTCAAAACTGTAATGCATATCAAATGGTTTAATGCCCTGTGAATTTAAAAGATGTTCAGTAACTGAAACTGTAATCTATTTTGTTGATGAACAGCAGCCGCCAAAACAAAAATCTACATGCCATTGGCACCTGGCAGGTGCTAATTGTGAGCCCTGTAGCTACTATGCATTTTCAGGCCATTTTAGTATTTTATTAGCTTTTTACATTACAACAGTGCGCCTTATTACTTTGACATGCGTCAGCAGATATTAACATGCATTTGGTGATTCAGACAGCCATATATTATACATTTCTTTTAAAGAAAGCGAGGGCAGTCTCTCGACCTTACACTCGAATTTACACTGTCATTACAGTTTGAAGATCGTTTTTCTTCATAAATTGACTCAATTCTCGAAAAATTGTATACTGTAGGTTAACTGGAAGGATATTCCAGACGCTTTTTGCGATTACTGATGCAGTTGTAACAGGCACAGGACTCAGGCATGCTGTATTTGAGGAAGGCGACACCATTGATTTCTATGAGATCAATGGACGACACATTCCCGTTTTGATCATGGTGGCGGGTCTCCATGAAATCACAGGATTACGTCACCAGTGCTCTCTCTCTAGCTAGAGCTCTAACTCTATGGTCTCAAGACAATGAATGGCCAGGTAAAGAGCAAACAAGAAAAAAAAAAAAAACAAACAAACAAACAAAGGAACATACATAAAAAGCCACTATGTGACACCAGACTTTGGTTAGGACAGCAATCAGTACCAGAAGAAAACTTTCTTAAACTGAAAAGTCATTATAAATATGGACTAAAATCAATTTCTTCATTTAGTCCTGGGTATGTCATGGCCTGCAAAGTATATATGTAGAAGGTTTCCCTTTGTAATAATAATTGTAATCTATCTCCATCCCAAATATTCTTTTTGATTGTTTCTAGACCTTCAACCATTAGACCATCGGGATTATTGTTGTGTGAAAATTAGCCATTGGATAATCAAAATTTCCCTTTCTGATAGCATTTTTATGTTCAAAGACTGTCTTTTAGACGCCTCTGGGTTCGGCTAATATAAAAACAGCCACATGCACATGATAACCAGTACACAACAAAAGTGGTATTGCAGTTGATGAATGCTTGAATGTTGTATGTTTTGTTAGATTTGAAATCAATACATTTTTTGCATTCTTTGATGTTGGAACAATGGTTGCAAAAACCGCATTTTTATGTAACCATTATCTGTCTATGAAGCCAAGTAGTCTTTTTATTCATATTAAGGTGGCTAGGTATTAGTTTGTCTCGAAGGGTGGGGGCACTCCTAAACGTGATTTTTGGTGGGACTGGGAATACTTCTCTCAAAGTGGGGTTACTTTTTAACAGGTTCCAGTTAGACAAAATTATACTGTTGATCGGATTGGCAAGGCTGCCATATTTTGTGACAAAATAAACTTGTTCTTGACTAGACGACTTTTGCAGATGTTTGTATTCAAATCCCTGCCAATCAAAAGGGGTGTAGTCTTTTAGACAGTTCCACCAATCATAATGCGAAAGCCTAGCGTCTTAGTCCACCCCTGGCAAGCCCACTCTCCATTCACCCCCAGAGACGTCAAGTGTCCAAGGAAATAACAATTTGCTGCATTTATCCAATGAACACAAGGCTTCACTGCAATGAAAAAAGTGCATTAGACATTCAGTGTCACTGGGGTGTCCGACTAGACTGGTAAACCTGCCCCTCATACTTTATTTCATTTCGTGCATAGGGTCTGGAACAGAGACCGTCAAAAACGATTTGCTGGAGGTGTGGAGGAGTTTTAAAAAAGTGCCTTTACCCAATCGCTAACGCCTGGTCGTCACGTATGCAATTAGCCTACCTACGCACTACAATTCAAATGTAGCACACAAGGTCAACGTCACAGCTAACGAACACACCCTCTGTTCGCTAATGGGAGCGGTCGTGCTCCCCAAAACTCCCCAACTGCTCCCCAAGAGCGTCCGGTCCAGACCCTCTGCACGAAATGAAATGAAGTACGAGGGGGTGTTTACCAGGCTAGTGTCCGACTGTGCTGTGCATTCAAAATCATCGAAAAATCGCGTCGGAACAGACAATAACTAGATGTACCGCATAGCGGTACATGGTATGACCGCCGCAGTGTATTGAAATGTGGGAACTGTTGGTATGATGAGTGTGTGGTAGAGCAGTGTTGTGAGGTTGTGAGGAGAATTTCTGTGGAAATGATTTCTTGGAAGTGGGCATGAATGTGGGTTTTCAATGAATGACATTGTGTGTGTTTGTATAGTGTGTAGAAGTGATTTCTGAAAGGAATAGGCAAAATGAGATTTTGTACAATTACAGCGGCCCCTATAGGCCCAATTTTATGGCATGTGCTGTGCTTTTAGAGGTCTTTGTGTTGATCGTGCATGAGATATTTTATGCCGTCCCTACCTTCTTAGTCCAAAATATTGGCAATGCAAAATCCCAATTTTTGCATTTACCCATGTCATCAGGTGGCGCTATGCTTCAAGTGAGTGTTTATGGGCTGGGTCGATATGCCTCTGTAACACCGACATACTAACGCAAAATCGTTGTCTTGGGCAAAATTGTTGTCTTGGGCAAAATTGCTTCGGCGAAAAACATCGCCCCCTACGATGAAATGTCACAAAATTTAGTACACATCAAAAGAAGGCTGTTTAGAGTTGGCATGTCAAATTTGACCAAATTTGAGGAATTAAAAGCTAAGATATGGACCTTTGAAGAATTTTAAGCTACGTGTTAAATGTTCATTGACGTGTAACTTGGAAATGATTTATCTCAAGATAAATCCTTTGATAACTTTTTGTCTGTAGATGACATATACCAAATTTGGTGAGATTCACATGAAGGGCCTATGATGAGTTCGTTCAAATTCGTTTTCGCAATGTTAAAATTTCACGGAAATTGTTTTCGTTGGAAGTGGGCGTCGTCCAGTGCTTTCAATGCGTGAGGGTCAATAGATTTCACGATAAAAAAAAAGTTGTTGAAAACATTAGCATTCTCTAGATAATAGGCAAAATGACATTTTCTAAAATTTCAGCACCCCCTATGGACCAAATTGTATGGCATGTGCTGTGATGTGGAAGTGGGGTGTCGTTTTCTCGGCCCTGACCTCACGACCTTCCCTCCCTCTGACCATCTAAACTCCTTACTGTCACTCAAACCAAAAGCTTCTAGTCGCTCAAAAAGTTCTAGGGCTACATGCCTACGAAGATTCATGTCCCCCGTAATTCCAGTGTCCCGGAAATCGTTGATGGAAAAAAAGAAAGAAAAAAAAAGGGATAAAAAGTCGCGGCAATACTATAATGACCGCTTTAATGCTATAATGACCGGCGGTCATAATAAACAGAGTGATGAAGAATTAGTTATAAAGTTAAATATATTCTGTGATGCTTTTAGTTTTAACATAATGTCAATCCCAATTTAATGTAAATTCAACAGTGCATATTTGACCATTCATTGTGTGAAATGTTAGAGGAAGTTGAGCTTCCCTTGTTGTCGCCCCTGCTCCCCCCTTTACACACACACACACACACACACACACACACACACACACATACACACACACACACAAACAGCGCTGGCCCAGATCCAACATTGATCCGCGGGACGGATCAGCGTACCAGATCAATGCCAGTTTCATTTTTGCCTTATGTTCGGCATTAATGTTTCATTTAAATAACTATTAAAGTAACATTGGATGTGGTTATACCATCCTTATATTCAGCAGTCATAAGCAACAGAACCATGCAACCTAGCCCTATGTCTACATAAACTGCACGTTTAAAAGTTTCTGGATGTGGAGTAGCTTTTAATTTAAAGTTCTTGCATTGGCGATCGTCTGCAGTTTTAAAAGAAAATGTAGGTGGGTCAGATGCAGCGTCAGTTGCCCTTTTATTTAATAAGCATAACATACGAAACGTCTTTGTTGAGCTAAAATAGTGATATACAACAAAGCCTGTAGTTCAATGTCAGAAGGTAGAAACATTTGCATTACACCCAGCCTACACTGCAGGCGATTTATACCCCAAAGTATCCCACAACAATTTGTTTGTAAAAGTTTGACACTGTTGTGACAGTTTACAGGTAAGTTCACTTCCTATAAATAATTTACGAGTAGCCTTTTAAGTGTTAAAACTTAGTCATGACCAGGGTGCAATACAGTACATTATTAAGAGTAATTTGGAAATGCCCTTTTTGAACTAGTTTCTTTAACTTTAGCTAGTTCAGCTATAAGCTAATTTATAGTCTCTGGAAAATTATTTTACTGTATCAGTCAGTTAACATTAGTTCTTATTATGGGGACAAGATGCATAATGAACAACACTTTACTTTTACATTGACACAAAACCTGTCAAGGCCCTTAGGCCAAGTGCTGATCGAGCAATTCGGTCATAACCAGGCCAGGTCAGGGCTGTTAGCGATTGAGTGAGTGATTGATGAGTCACTGATGCCTTCGCCACTGCTTTGATTTCTTTTTTAAGTGGCTAACTTTAAATACGGTTTGTAATATTCCCCGAGCTCCGGGCTGTGAGTTGTGTCACGGGGTAATGGGCAGGAGGAATGTTGGTTGCTCTTTCCTGGGGAAAAGTGTGTCTCTTTCCCGTTCTCTCTTCTGGCTCTCTTGGACGGTTACCACCTGTACCCGCCCTGCATTACTTTACTTGACTCATGTGCATGTGATACTGAAAGTATTTCCTTGTTGCAGTGGTGTGCTCTGGACGTCAATTAGCCAAATGCCATCTGCTTCAGCACTGAGAAGGAAATGAATGGACGAGAATTGTTTTTGTTGTGTGTGGAGAATCAAGTACTTGTTGTACAAAAACTTGTTGCTTGAATCTGTGGTCTCTGGTAAAACCAACTAACGTGTGAAAACGTAGCCATATGGCAAAGTCGATGCATGTAGTGGAGGAAATTATATCCATAACTTTTCACAGTGGTTTGACATCATCTGCCAATACTTTTAATAAACTCCGCCACGAGACTTATTTGCCAGTTGCAGGTAGCTCAGTGACAAAGTTGTGTGCCCCCAACTCTGTTGTTCCATTCAGTCACGGGTTCAAATCCTTTGCACACCTGGTAACATTTAGCCTACGTTCCTTATTACAATCACCACTCATGACAACATTTCAGCTGAGTAACGGTGAAATGCTGTTGCTTTCAGTCACGGATCACTGACCTGTTATACCAGTAGAATAAGCATTCCTCCTACATAGTCATTTAATATTCAACCAAACTAGTAGAGCAATATAAATCCACATTAATGCGCTTGAGAGTCATGTACATAACATGATTCCATTTGGTCTCGAAACTGCTCATGTCTTTACTAAACTCCCTCGTGCACGACCACTCTTCCAGTTACACCACAGCAGCCTGCCAAGTTGGACATTCAGTGAACAACCCAGCAAATTCACGAGAAACATAAAAAAAGCTACGGCTAAAAAAAGTCATGATTTAACAAACCAATCCCCTTCCCCACATTAAATAAATCTGAATTGCTTTTACTCAAGTGCACTTAATTCTACATTATCTGTATGTCTCGCATACAGTATTTCCTTGCAATAATTCCTTGTCAAATGAATTGAAACAAACAAATGACTAGGCCGATACACATGCCTAGACACATCCCTTGTGTCATTTTAGGCTACTTTTTTATGCAGTTTCGCTGTGTTGAAGTGTGCAGCTGCTGACATAAAATCAAATATTTCCAGTCGCTCCTTAACTTGCCTTGCGCATCATAACGTTGTTCTCCGCAGTATTGTGTAATTAAGGGAGAGCTCCCAAGTACCACCTGTTTGGGTACATTACAGCTTCTCACAGAAAATGCTGCGTGAATCACGCGAGATTCACGTGTGAAACCGACCCCATCTGTAACTTACTAATCACTACTCAGGCCAATGTCCCTTTGTCAATCAAACTGCAACCCCAACCAAAGAAGGAGACACACACAGTCCAGAGTGCTGTTGGTCGCAATGGAGACTCTTTTGCCCACTACTGCAAGACGCACAAAATTGGCAAAAAGGGAATGCTACCTTAAAGCCTCGGGTGCACAGCAGTAGTATGGAGAGTCGATTGTGTACATCTGCAGAGGTCCAAGTTGGATTGAATCTGAGCTACTGGCTGCGCCTCTCTGATGTCATTGCATGTTCGGAGGTAAGTGCTGTTTTCCATAGCCAAGAAATTTGGCCAGGTTCCGCACAGATAGACAGACGTTATTGCCATAGCATATTAGTTGTGCCATACCTGAATGTTGATTTAAAAAATAAAAATACACAACCTAGACACTTGGCCAGGTGTACATTATTGGGAAATGCACTTAATTACATTATCAGGATTTTTTACATTACCAGGTTTTATTACACGTTTTAGGAACCTAGAAGGTGATTTTTATTACTATTACTATTACTATTGTAATACATTATTATTACAATTATTTTTACAATTGTTACATTATCATTCTACAAGGCTGCTGACATAGTTCTGTAGTACTGTGTAATAAAACAAGTACTGAATAGAAAGGGTAGTACTGTATTGTACAGTTGCAACAATACATGTATGTGATGTTGTGAATATAAAACATATAATATAAACATGCGCACCACTTATCTCAACACACAGAACGCTCAGGTATTTCAGCATTTTTTGTAATTCAGTGTACAGTTATAACAATACATGTATGTGATGTGAACATTAAACACGCGCGCCACTCATCACACCACACAGAACTCTCAACTACCAAGTAGTTCACCATTTTCCGTATTTGAGTGCACAGTTGTAACATTACATGTATGTCAGGTTGTGAATAATAAACATGAACGCCACTCATCTCAACACACAGAACCCTCAGTGCAATACCAGGTAGTTCAGCATTTTCTGTATTTGAGTGCACAGTTGTAACATTACATGTATGTCACGTTGTGAATGTTAAACATGCGCAGCACTTATCTCAACACACAGAACGCTCAGTGCAATACCAGGTATTTCAGCATTTTTTGTAATTCAGTGTGGAGTTGTAACAAAACATGTATGTGATGTTGTGAACATTAAACACGCGGGCCACTCATCTCACCACACAGAACTCTCAACTACCAAGTAGTTCACCATTTTCCGTATTTGAGTGCACAGTTGTAACATTACATGTATGTCAGGTTGTGAATAATAAACATGCACGCCAATCATCTCAACACACAGAACCCTCAGTGCAATACCAGGTAGTTCACCATTTTTTGTATTTGAGTGCACAGTTGTAACATTACATGTATGTCATGTTGTGAATAATAACATACGCGCCACTCATCTCAACACACAGAACCCTCAGTGCAATACCAGGTATTTCAGCAATTTTTGTAATTCAGTGTACAGTTGTAACAATACATGTATGTGATGTTGTGAACATTAAACACGCGGGCCACTCATCTCACCACACAGAACTCCCAACTACCAAGTAGTTCACCATTTTCCGTATTTGAGTGCACAGCTGTAACATTACATGTATGTCAGGTTGTGAATAATAAACATGCACGCCACTCATCTCAACACACAGAACCCTCAGTGCAATACCAGGTAGTTCAGCATTTTCTGTATTTGAGTGCACAGTTGTAACATTACATGTATGTCACGTTGTGAATGTTAAACATGCGCACCACTTATCTCAACACACAGAACGCTCAGTGCAATACCAGGTAGTTCAGCAATTTTTGTAATTCAGTGTGGAGTTGCAACAAAACATGTATGTGATGTTGTAAATATTAAACACGCACGCAAGTCATCTCACAACACAGAACTCTAACTATAAAACCAGGTAGTTCAGCATTTTTTGTAATTCAGTGTACAGTTGTAACAATACATGTATGTGATGTTGTGAATATTAAACACGGGCTCAATTAATCTCACAAACAGAACTCTCAGTGTAGTACCAGGTATTTCAGCATTTGCTGTATTTGAGAGCACAGTTGTAACATTACATGTATGTGATGTTGTGAACATTGAACACGCGCCCCACTCATCTCACCACACAGAACTCTCAACTACCAAGTAGTTCACAATTTTCTGTATTTGAGTGCACAGTTGTAACATTACATGTATGTCACGTTGTGAATGTTAAACATGCGCAGCACTTATCTCAACACACATAACGCTCAGTGCAATACCAGGTATTTCAGCATTTTTTGTAATTCAGTGTACAGTTGTAACAATACTTGTATGTGATGTTGTGAACATTAAACACGCGGGCAACTCATCTCACCACACAGAACTCCCAACTACCAAGTAGTTCACCATTTTTTGTATTTGAGTGCACAGTTGTAACATTACATGTATGTCATGTTGTGAATAATAACATACGCGCCACTCATCTCAACACACAGAACCCTCAGTGCAATACCAGGTATTTCAGCATTTTTTGTAATTCAGTGTACAGTTGTAACAATACATGTATGTGATGTTGTGAATATTAAACACGGGCTCAATTCATCTCCACAAACAGAACTCTCAGTGTAGTACCAGGTAGTTCAGCATTTGCTGTATTTGAGAGCAGTAACATTACATGTATGTGATGTTGTGAACATTAAACACGCGCCCCACACAGAACTCTCAACTACCAAGTAGTTCACCATTTTCTGTATTTGAGTGCACAGTTGTAACATTACATGTATGTCACGTTGTGAATGTTAAACATGCGCAGCACTTATCTCAACACACAGAACGCTCAGTGCAATACCAGGTATTTCAGCATTTTTTGTAATTCAGTGTGGAATTGTAACAAAACATGTATGTGATGTTGTGAACATTAAACACGCGGGCCATTCATCTCACCACACAGAACTTTCAACTACCAAGTAGTTCACCATTTTCCGTATTTGAGTGCACAGTTGTAACATTACATGTATGTCAGGTTGTGAATAATAAACATGCACGCCACTCATCTCAACACACAGAACCCTCAGTGCAATACCAGGTAGTTCACCATTTTTTGTATTTGAGTGCACAGTTGTAACATTACATGTATGTCATGTTGTGAATAATAACATACGCGCCACTCATCTCAACACACAGAACCCTCAGTGCAATACCAGGTATTTCAGCAATTTTTGTAATTCAGTGTACAGTTGTAACAATACATGTATGTGATGTTGTGAACATTAAACACGCGGGCCACTCATCTCACCACACAGAACTCCCAACTACCAAGTAGTTCACCATTTTCCGTATTTGAGTGCACAGCTGTAACATTACATGTATGTCAGGTTGTGAATAATAAACATGCACGCCACTCATCTCAACACACAGAACCCTCAGTGCAATACCAGGTAGTTCAGTATTTTCTGTATTTGAGTGCACAGTTGTAACATTACATGTATGTCACGTTGTGAATGTTAAACATGCGCACCACTTATCTCAACACACAGAACGCTCAGTGCAATACCAGGTAGTTCAGCAATTTTTGTAATTCAGTGTGGAGTTGTAACAAAACATGTATGTGATGTTGTAAATATTAAACTCGCACGCAAGTCATCTCACAACACAGAACTCTAACTGTAAAACCAGGTAGTTCAGCATTTTTTGTAATTCAGTGTACAGTTGTAACAATACATGTATGTGATGTTGTGAATATTAAACACGGGCTCAATTCATCTCCACAAACAGAACTCTCAGTGTAGTACCAGGTAGTTCAGCATTTGCTGTATTTGAGAGCACAGTTGTAACATTACATGTATGTGATGTTGTGAACATTAAACACGCGCCCCACTCATCTCACCACACAGAACTCTCAACTACCAAGTAATTCAGCATTTTCTGTATTTTAGTGCACAGTTGTAACATTACATGTATGTCACGTTGTGAATGTTAAACATGCGCAGCACTTATCTCAACACACAGAACCGTCAGTGCAATACCAGGTATTTCAGCATTTTTTGTAATTCAGTGTACAGTTGTAACAATACATGTATGTGATGTTGTGAACATTAAACACGCGGGCCACTCATCTCACCACACAGAACTCCCAACTACCAAGTAGTTCACCATTTTTTGTATTTGAGTGCACAGTTGTAACATTACATTTATGTCATGTTGTGAATAATAACATACGCGCCACTCATCTCAACACACAGAACCCTCAGTGCAATACCAGGTATTTCAGCATTTTTTGTAATTCAGTGTACAGTTGTAACAATACATGTATGTGATGTTGTGAATATTAAACACGGGCTCAATTCATCTCCACAAACAGAACTCTCAGTGTAGTACCAGGTAGTTCAGCATTTGCTGTATTTGAGAGCACAGTTGTAACATTACATGTATGTGATGTTGTGAACATTAAACACGCGCCCCACTCATCTCACCACACAGAACTCTCAACTACCAAGTAATTCAGCATTTTCTGTATTTGAGTGCACAGTTGTAACATTACATGTATGTCACGTTGTGAATGTTAAACATGCGCAGCACTTATCTCAACACACAGAACCGTCAGTGCAATACCAGGTATTTCAGCATTTTTTGTAATTCAGTGTACAGTTGTAACAATACATGTATGTGATGTTGTGAACATTAAACACGCGGGCCACTCATCTCACCACACAGAACTCCCAACTACCAAGTAGTTCACCATTTTTTGTATTTGAGTGCACAGTTGTAACATTACATGTATGTCATGTTGTGAATAATAACATACGCGCCACTCATCTCAACACACAGAACCCTCAGTGCAATACCAGGTATTTCAGCATTTTTTGTAATTCAGTGTACAGTTGTAACAATACATGTATGTGATGTTGTGAATATTAAACACGGGCTCAATTCATCTCCACAAACAGAACTCTCAGTGTAGTACCAGGTAGTTCAGCATTTGCTGTATTTGAGAGCACAGTTGTAACATTACATGTATGTGATGTTGTGAACATTAAACACGCGCCCCACTCATCTCACCACACAGAACTCTCAACTACCAAGTAATTCAGCATTTTCTGTATTTGAGTGCACAGTTGTAACATTACATGTATGTCACGTTGTGAATGTTAAACATGCGCAGCACTTATCTCAACACACAGAACCGTCAGTGCAATACCAGGTATTTCAGCATTTTTTGTAATTCAGTGTACAGTTGTAACAATACATGTATGTGATGTTGTGAACATTAAACACGCGGGCCACTCATCTCACCACACAGAACTCCCAACTACCAAGTAGTTCACCATTTTTTGTATTTGAGTGCACAGTTGTAACATTACATGTATGTCATGTTGTGAATAATAACATACGCGCCACTCATCTCAACACACAGAACCCTCAGTGCAATACCAGGTATTTCAGCATTTTTTGTAATTCAGTGTACAGTTGTAACAATACATGTATGTGATGTTGTGAATATTAAACACGGGCTCAATTCATCTCCACAAACAGAACTCAGTGTAGTACCAGGTAGTTCAGCATTTGCTGTATTTGAGAGCACAGTTGTAACATTACATGTATGTGATGTTGTGAACATTAAACACACGCCCCACTCAGCTCACCACACAGAACTCTCAACTACCAAGTATTTCACCATTTTCTGTATTTGAGTGCACAGTTGTAACATTACATGTATGTCACGTTGTGAATGATAAACATGCGCAGCACTTATCTCAACACACAAAACGCTCAGTGCAATACCAGGTATTTCAGCATTTTTTGTAATTCAGTGTACAGTTGTAACAATACATGTATGTGATGTTGTGAACATTAAACACGCGGGCCACTCATCTCACCACACAGAACTCTCAACTACCAAGTAGTTCACCATTTATCGTATTTGAGTGCACAGTTGTAACATTACATGTATGTCAGGTTGTGAATAATAAACATGCACGCCACTCATCTCAACACACAGAACGGTCAGTGCAATACCAGGTAGTTAACCATTTTTTGTATTTGAGTGCACAGTTGTAACATTACATGTATGTCATGTTGTGAATAATAACATACGCGCCACTCATCTCAAAACACAGAACCCTCAGTGCAATACCAGGTATTTCAGCAATTTTTGTAATTCAGTGCACAGTTGTAACATTACAGGTATGTCATTTTGTGAATGTTAAACACGCCCGCCACTCATTTCACCACAAAGAACTCTCAACTGCCAAGTAGTTCACCATTTTTTGTATTTGAGTGCACAGTTGTAACATTACATGTATGTCATGTTGTGAATAATAAACATGCGCGCCACTCATCTCAACACACAGATCCCTCAGTGCAATACCAGGTTGTTCAGCATTTTCTGTATTTGAGTGCACAGTTGTAACATTACATGTATGTCACGTTGTGAATGTTAAACATGCGCAGCACTTATCTCAAGACACAGAACGGTCAGTGCAATACCAGGTATTTCAGCATTTTTTGTAATTCAGTGTGGAGTTGTAACAAAACATGTATGTGATGTTGTAAATATTAAACACGCACGCAAGTCATCTCACAACACAGAACTCTAACTGTAAAACCAGGTAGTTCAGCATTTTTTGTAATTCAGTGTACAGTTGTAACAATACATGTATGTGATGTTGTGAACATTAAACACGGGCTCAATTCATCTCCACAAACAGAACTCTCAGTGTAGTACCAGGTAGTTCAGCATTTGCTGTATTTGAGAGCACAGTTGTAACATTACATGTATGTGATGTTGTGAACATTAAACACGCGCCCCACTCATCTCACCACACAGAACTCTCAACTACCAAGTAATTCAGCATTTTCTGTATTTGAGTGCACAGTTGTAACATTACATGTATGTCACGTTTTGAATGTTAAACATGCGCAGCACTTATCTCAACACACAGAACGGTCAGTGCAATACCAGGTACTTCACCATTTTTTGTATTTGAGTGCACAGTTGTAACATTACATGTATGTCACGTTGTGAATGTTAAACATGCGGACCACTTATCTCAACACACAGAACGCTCAGTGCAATACCAGGTAGTTCAGCAATTTTTGTAATTCAGTGTGTAGTTGCAACAAAACATGTATGTGATGTTGTAAATATTAAACACGCACGCAAGTCATCTCACAACACAGAACTCTAACTATAAAACCAGGTAGTTCAGCATTTTTTGTAATTCAGTGTACAGTTGTAACAATACATGTATGTGATGTTGTGAATATTAAACACGGGCTCAATTAATCTCACAAACAGAACTCTCAGTGTAGTACCAGGTATTTCAGCATTTGCTGTATTTGAGAGCACAGTTGTAACATTACATGTATGTGATGTTGTGAACATCACATACACGCGCCCCACTCATCTCACCACACAGAACTCTCAACTACCAAGTAATTCAGCATTTTCTGTATTTGAGTGCACAGTTGTAAAATGATGTGAATATTAAACACGGGATCAATTCATCTCCACAAACAGAACTCTCAGTGTAGTACCAGGTAGTTCAGCATTTGCTGTATTTGAGAGCACAGTTGTAACATTACATGTATGTGATGTTGTGAACATTAAACACACGCCCCACTCAGCTCACCACACAGAACTCTCAACTACCAAGTATTTCACCATTTTCTGTATTTGAGTGCACAGTTGTAACATTACATGTATGTCACGTTGTGAATGATAAACATGCGCAGCACTTATCTCAACACAAAAAAAGCTCAGTGCAATACCAGGTATTTCAGCATTTTTTGTAATTCAGTGTACAGTTGTAACAATACATGTATGTGATGTTGTGAACATTAAACACGCGGGCCACTCATCTCACCACACAGAACTCTCAACTACCAAGTAGTTCACCATTTATCGTATTTGAGTGCACAGTTGTAACATTACATGTATGTCAGGTTGTGAATAATAAACATGCACGCCACTCATCTCAACACACAGAACGGTCAGTGCAATACCAGGTAGTTAACCATTTTTTGTATTTGAGTGCACAGTTGTAACATTACATGTATGTCATGTTGTGAATAATAACATACGCGCCACTCATCTCAAAACACAGAACCCTCAGTGCAATACCAGGTATTTCAGCAATTTTTGTAATTCAGTGCACAGTTGTAACATTACAGGTATGTCATTTTGTGAATGTTAAACACGCCCGCCACTCATTTCACCACAAAGAACTCTCAACTGCCAAGTAGTTCACCATTTTTTGTATTTGAGTGCACAGTTGTAACATTACATGTATGTCATGTTGTGAATAATAAACATGCGCGCCACTCATCTCAACACACAGATCCCTCAGTGCAATACCAGGTTGTTCAGCATTTTCTGTATTTGAGTGCACAGTTGTAACATTACATGTATGTCACGTTGTGAATGTTAAACATGCGCAGCACTTATCTCAAGACACAGAACGGTCAGTGCAATACCAGGTATTTCAGCATTTTTTGTAATTCAGTGTGGAGTTGTAACAAAACATGTATGTGATGTTGTAAATATTAAACACGCACGCAAGTCATCTCACAACACAGAACTCTAACTGTAAAACCAGGTAGTTCAGCATTTTTTGTAATTCAGTGTACAGTTGTAACAATACATGTATGTGATGTTGTGAACATTAAACACGGGCTCAATTCATCTCCACAAACAGAACTCTCAGTGTAGTACCAGGTAGTTCAGCATTTGCTGTATTTGAGAGCACAGTTGTAACATTACATGTATGTGATGTTGTGAACATTAAACACGCGCCCCACTCATCTCACCACACAGAACTCTCAACTACCAAGTAATTCAGCATTTTCTGTATTTGAGTGCACAGTTGTAACATTACATGTATGTCACGTTGTGAATGTTAAACATGCGCAGCACTTATCTCAACACACAGAACGGTCAGTGCAATACCAGGTACTTCACCATTTTTTGTATTTGAGTGCACAGTTGTAACATTACATGTATGTCACGTTGTGAATGTTAAACATGCGGACCACTTATCTCAACACACAGAACGCTCAGTGCAATACCAGGTAGTTCAGCAATTTTTGTAATTCAGTGTGTAGTTGCAACAAAACATGTATGTGATGTTGTAAATATTAAACACGCACGCAAGTCATCTCACAACACAGAACTCTAACTATAAAACCAGGTAGTTCAGCATTTTTTTGTAATTCAGTGTACAGTTGTAACAATACATGTATGTGATGTTGTGAATATTAAACACGGGCTCAATTCATCTCACAAACAGAACTCTCAGTGTAGTACCAGGTATTTCAGCATTTGCTGTATTTGAGAGCACAGTTGTAACATTACATGTATGTGATGTTGTGAACATCACATACACGCGCCCCACTCATCTCACCACACAGAACTCTCAACTACCAAGTAATTCAGCATTTTCTGTATTTGAGTGCACAGTTGTAAAATGATGTGAATATTAAACACGGGCTCAATTCATCTCCACAAACAGAACTCTCAGTGTAGTACCAGGTAGTTCAGCATTTGCTGTATTTGAGAGCACAGTTGTAACATTACATGTATGTGATGTTGTGAACATTAAACACGCGCCCCACACAGAACTCTCAACTACCAAGTAGTTCACCATTTTCTGTATTTGAGTGCACAGTTGTAACATTACATGTATGTCACGTTGTGAATGTTAAACATGCGCAGCACTTATCTCAACACACAGAACGCTCAGTGCAATACCAGGTATTTCAGCATTTTTTGTAATTCAGTGTACAGTTGTAACAATACATGTATGTGATGTTGTGAACGATAAACACGCGGGCCACTCATCTCACCACACAGAACTCTCAACTACCAAGTAGTTCACCATTTTCCGTATTTGAGTGCACAGTTGTAACATTACATGTATGTCAGGTTGTGAATAATAAACATGCACGCCACTCATCTCAACACACAGAACGGTCAGTGCAATACCAGGTAGTTCACCATTTTTTGTATTTGAGTGCACAGTTGTAACATTACATGTATGTCATGTTGTGAATAATAACATACGCGCCACTCATCTCAACACACAGAACCCTCAGTGCAATACCAGGTATTTCAGCAATTTTAGTAATTCTGTGCACCGTTGTAACATTACAGGTATGTCATGTTGTGAATGTTAAACACGCGCGCCACTCATCTCACCACACAGAACTCTCAACTACCAAGTAGTTCACGATTTTCCATATTTGAGTGCACAGTTGTAACATTACATGTATGTCAGGTTGTGAATAATAAACATGCACGCCACTCATCTCAACACACAGAACCCTCAGTGCAATACCAGGTAGTTCAGCATTTTCTGTATTTGAGTGCACAGTTGTAACATTACATGTATGTCACGTTGTGAATGTTAAACATGCGCACCACTTATCTCAACACACATAACGCTCAGTGCAATACCAGGTAGTTCAGCAATTTTTGTAATTCAGTGTGGAGTTGTAACAAAACATGTATGTGATGTTGTAAATATTAAAAACGCACGCAAGTCATCTCACAACACAGATCTCTAACTGTAAAACCAGGTATTTCAGCATTTTTTGTAATTCAGTGTACAGTTGTAACAATACATGTATGTGATGTTGTGAATATTAAACACGGGCTCAATTCATCTCCACAAACAGAACTCTCAGTGTAGTACCAGGTAGTTCAGCATTTGCTGTATTTGAGAGCACAGTTGTACCATTACATGTATGTGATATTGTGAACATTAAACACGCGCCCCACTCATCTCACCACACAGAACTCTCAACTACCAAGTAATTCAGCATTTTCTGTATTTGAGTGCACAGTTGTAACATTACATGTATGTCACGTTGTGAATGTTAAACATGCGCAGCACTTATCTCAACACACAGAACGGTCAGTGCAATACCAGGTAGTTAACCATTTTTTGTATTTGAGTGCACAGTTGTAACATTACATGTATGTCACGTTGTGAATGTTAAACATGCGGACCACTTATCTCAACACACAGAACGCTCAGTGCAATACCAGGTAGTTCAGCAATTTTTGTAATTCAGTGTGGAGTTGCAACAAAACATGTATGTGATGTTGTAAATATTAAACACGCACGCAAGTCATCTCACAACACAGAACTCTAACTATAAAACCAGGTAGTTCAGCATTTTTTGTAATTCAGTGTACAGTTGTAACAATACATGTATGTGATGTTGTGAATATTAAACACGGGCTCAATTGATCTCCACAAACAGAACTCTCAGTGTAGTACCAGGTATTTCAGCATTTGCTGTATTTGAGAGCACAGTTGTAACATTACATGTATGTGATGTTGTGAACATCACATACACGCGCCCCACTCATCTCACCACACAGAACTCTCAACTACCAAGTAATTCAGCATTTTCTGTATTTGAGTGAACAGTTGTAAAATGATGTTGTGAATATTAAACACGGGCTCAATTCATCTCCACAACAGAACTCTCAGTGTAGTACCAGGTAGTTCAGCATTTGCTGTATTTGAGAGCACAGTTGTAACATTACATGTATGTGATATTGTGAACATTAAACACGCGCCCCACTCATCTTACCACACAGAACTCTCAACTACCAAGTAATTCAGCATTTTCTGTATTTGAGTGCACAGTTGTAACATTACATGTATGTCACGTTGTGAATGTTAAACATGCGCAGCACTTATCTCAACACACAGAACGGTCAGTGCAATACCAGGTAGTTCACCATTTTTTGTATTTGAGTGCACAGTTGTAACATTACATGTATGTCACGTTGTGAATGTTAAACATGCGGACCACTTATCTCAACACACAGAACGCTCAGTGCAATACCAGGTAGTTCAGCAATTTTTGTAATTCAGTGTGGAGTTGCAACAAAACATGTATGTGATGTTGTAAATATTAAACACGCACGCAAGTCATCTCACAACACAGAACTCTAACTATAAAACCAGGTAGTTCAGCATTTTTTGTAATTCAGTGTACAGTTGTAACAATACATGTATGTGATGTTGTGAATATTAAACACGGGCTCAATTGATCTCCACAAACAGAACTCTCAGTGTAGTACCAGGTATTTCAGCATTTGCTGTATTTGAGAGCACAGTTGTAACATTACATGTATGTGATGTTGTGAACATCACATACACGCGCCCCACTCATCTCACCACACAGAACTCTCAACTACCAAGTAATTCAGCATTTTCTGTATTTGAGTGAACAGTTGTAAAATGATGTTGTGAATATTAAACACGGGCTCAATTCATCTCCACAACAGAACTCTCAGTGTAGTACCAGGTAGTTCAGCATTTGCTGTATTTGAGAGCACAGTTGTAACATTACATGTATGTGATATTGTGAACATTAAACACGCGCCCCACTCATCTTACCACACAGAACTCTCAACTACCAAGTAATTCAGCATTTTCTGTATTTGAGTGCACAGTTGTAACATTACATGTATGTCACGTTGTGAATGTTAAACATGCGCAGCACTTATCTCAACACACAGAACGGTCAGTGCAATACCAGGTAGTTCACCATTTTTTGTATTTGAGTGCACAGTTGTAACATTACATGTATGTCACGTTGTGAATGTTAAACATGCGGACCACTTATCTCAACACACAGAACGCTCAGTGCAATACCAGGTAGTTCAGCAATTTTTGTAATTCAGTGTGGAGTTGCAACAAAACATGTATGTGATGTTGTAAATATTAAACACGCACGCAAGTCATCTCACAACACAGAACTCTAACTGTAAAACCAGGTAGTTCAGCATTTTTTGTAATTCAGTGTACAGTTGTAACAATACATGTATGTGATGTTGTGAATATTAAACACGGGCTCAATTCATCTCCACAAACAGAACTCTCAGTGTAGTACCAGGTAGTTCAGCATTTGCTGTATTTGAGAGCACAGTTGTAACATTACATGTATGTCACGTTGTGAATGTTAAACATGCGCAGCACTTATCTCAACACACAGAACGCTCAGTGCAATACCAGGTATTTCAGCATTTTTTGTAATTCAGTGTACAGTTGTAACAATACATGTATGTGATGTTGTGAACATTAAACACGCGGGCCACTCATCTCAACACACAGAACTCTCAACTACCAAGTAGTTCACCATTTTCCGTATTTGAGTGCACAGTTGTAACATTACATGTATGTCAGGTTGTGAATAATAAACATGCACGCCACTCATCTCAACACACAGAACGGTCAGTGCAATACCAGGTAGTTCACCATTTTTTGTATTTGAGTGCACAGTTGTAACATTACATGTATGTCATGTTGTGAATAATAACATACGCGCCACTCATCTCAACACACAGAACCCTCAGTGCAATACCAGGTATTTCAGCAATTTTAGTAATTCTGTGCACCGTTGTAACATTACAGGTATGTCATGTTGTGAATGTTAAACACGCGCGCCACTCATCTCACCACACAGAACTCTCAACTACCAAGTAGTTCACGATTTTCCATATTTGAGTGCACAGTTGTAACATTACATGTATGTCAGGTTGTGAATAATAAACATGCACGCCACTCATCTCAACACACAGAACCCTCAGTGCAATACCAGGTAGTTCAGCATTTTCTGTATTTGAGTGCACAGTTGTAACATTACATGTATGTCACGTTGTGAATGTTAAACATGCGCACCACTTATCTCAACACACATAACGCTCAGTGCAATACCAGGTAGTTCAGCAATTTTTGTAATTCAGTGTGGAGTTGTAACAAAACATGTATGTGATGTTGTAAATATTAAAAACGCACGCAAGTCATCTCACAACACAGATCTCTAACTGTAAAACCAGGTATTTCAGCATTTTTTGTAATTCAGTGTACAGTTGTAACAATACATGTATGTGATGTTGTGAATATTAAACACGGGCTCAATTCATCTCCACAAACAGAACTCTCAGTGTAGTACCAGGTAGTTCAGCATTTGCTGTATTTGAGAGCACAGTTGTACCATTACATGTATGTGATATTGTGAACATTAAACACGCGCCCCACTCATCTCACCACACAGAACTCTCAACTACCAAGTAATTCAGCATTTTCTGTATTTGAGTGCACAGTTGTAACATTACATGTATGTCACGTTGTGAATGTTAAACATGCGCAGCACTTATCTCAACACACAGAACGGTCAGTGCAATACCAGGTAGTTAACCATTTTTTGTATTTGAGTGCACAGTTGTAACATTACATGTATGTCACGTTGTGAATGTTAAACATGCGGACCACTTATCTCAACACACAGAACGCTCAGTGCAATACCAGGTAGTTCAGCAATTTTTGTAATTCAGTGTGGAGTTGCAACAAAACATGTATGTGATGTTGTAAATATTAAACACGCACGCAAGTCATCTCACAACACAGAACTCTAACTATAAAACCAGGTAGTTCAGCATTTTTTGTAATTCAGTGTACAGTTGTAACAATACATGTATGTGATGTTGTGAATATTAAACACGGGCTCAATTGATCTCCACAAACAGAACTCTCAGTGTAGTACCAGGTATTTCAGCATTTGCTGTATTTGAGAGCACAGTTGTAACATTACATGTATGTGATGTTGTGAACATCACATACACGCGCCCCACTCATCTCACCACACAGAACTCTCAACTACCAAGTAATTCAGCATTTTCTGTATTTGAGTGAACAGTTGTAAAATGATGTTGTGAATATTAAACACGGGCTCAATTCATCTCCACAACAGAACTCTCAGTGTAGTACCAGGTAGTTCAGCATTTGCTGTATTTGAGAGCACAGTTGTAACATTACATGTATGTGATATTGTGAACATTAAACACGCGCCCCACTCATCTTACCACACAGAACTCTCAACTACCAAGTAATTCAGCATTTTCTGTATTTGAGTGCACAGTTGTAACATTACATGTATGTCACGTTGTGAATGTTAAACATGCGCAGCACTTATCTCAACACACAGAACGGTCAGTGCAATACCAGGTAGTTCACCATTTTTTGTATTTGAGTGCACAGTTGTAACATTACATGTATGTCACGTTGTGAATGTTAAACATGCGGACCACTTATCTCAACACACAGAACGCTCAGTGCAATACCAGGTAGTTCAGCAATTTTTGTAATTCAGTGTGGAGTTGCAACAAAACATGTATGTGATGTTGTAAATATTAAACACGCACGCAAGTCATCTCACAACACAGAACTCTAACTATAAAACCAGGTAGTTCAGCATTTTTTGTAATTCAGTGTACAGTTGTAACAATACATGTATGTGATGTTGTGAATATTAAACACGGGCTCAATTGATCTCCACAAACAGAACTCTCAGTGTAGTACCAGGTATTTCAGCATTTGCTGTATTTGAGAGCACAGTTGTAACATTACATGTATGTGATGTTGTGAACATCACATACACGCGCCCCACTCATCTCACCACACAGAACTCTCAACTACCAAGTAATTCAGCATTTTCTGTATTTGAGTGAACAGTTGTAAAATGATGTTGTGAATATTAAACACGGGCTCAATTCATCTCCACAACAGAACTCTCAGTGTAGTACCAGGTAGTTCAGCATTTGCTGTATTTGAGAGCACAGTTGTAACATTACATGTATGTGATATTGTGAACATTAAACACGCGCCCCACTCATCTTACCACACAGAACTCTCAACTACCAAGTAATTCAGCATTTTCTGTATTTGAGTGCACAGTTGTAACATTACATGTATGTCACGTTGTGAATGTTAAACATGCGCAGCACTTATCTCAACACACAGAACGGTCAGTGCAATACCAGGTAGTTCACCATTTTTTGTATTTGAGTGCACAGTTGTAACATTACATGTATGTCACGTTGTGAATGTTAAACATGCGGACCACTTATCTCAACACACAGAACGCTCAGTGCAATACCAGGTAGTTCAGCAATTTTTGTAATTCAGTGTGGAGTTGCAACAAAACATGTATGTGATGTTGTAAATATTAAACACGCACGCAAGTCATCTCACAACACAGAACTCTAACTGTAAAACCAGGTAGTTCAGCATTTTTTGTAATTCAGTGTACAGTTGTAACAATACATGTATGTGATGTTGTGAATATTAAACACGGGCTCAATTCATCTCCACAAACAGAACTCTCAGTGTAGTACCAGGTAGTTCAGCATTTGCTGTATTTGAGAGCACAGTTGTAACATTACATGTATGTCACGTTGTGAATGTTAAACATGCGCAGCACTTATCTCAACACACAGAACGCTCAGTGCAATACCAGGTATTTCAGCATTTTTTGTAATTCAGTGTACAGTTGTAACAATACATGTATGTGATGTTGTGAACATTAAACACGCGGGCCACTCATCTCAACACACAGAACTCTCAACTACCAAGTAGTTCACCATTTTCCGTATTTGAGTGCACAGTTGTAACATTACATGTATGTCAGGTTGTGAATAATAAACATGCACGCCACTCATCTCAACACACAGAACGGTCAGTGCAATACCAGGTAGTTCACCATTTTTTGTATTTGAGTGCACAGTTGTAACATTACATGAATGTCAGGTTGTGAATAATAAACATGCACGCCACTCATCTCAACACACAGAACCCTCAGTGCAATACCAGGTAGTTCAGCATTTTCTGTAATTCAGTGTACAGTTGTAACATTACATGTATGTCACATTGTGAATGTTAAACATGCGCACCACTTATCTCAACACACATAATGCTCAGTGCAATACCAGGTAGTTCAGCAATTTTTGTAATTCAGTGTGGAGTTGTAACAAAACATGTATGTGATGTTGTAAATATTAAACACGCACGCAAGTCATCTCACAACACAGAACTCTAACTGTAAAACCAGGTAGTTCAGCATTTTTTGTAATTCAGTGTACAGTTGTAACAATACATGTATGTGATGTTGTGAATATTAAACACGGGCAAAATTCATCTCCACAAACAGAACTCTCAGTGTAGTACCAGGTAGTTCAGCATTTGCTGTATTTGAGAGCACAGTTGTAACATTACATGTATGTGATGTTGTGAACATTAAACACGCGCCCCACTCATCTCACCACACAGAACTCTCAACTACCAAGTAGTTCACAATTTTCTGTATTTGAGTGCACAGTTGTAACATTACATGTATGTCACGTTGTGAATGTTAAACATGCGCAGCACTTATCTCAACACACATAACGCTCAGTGCAATACCAGGTATTTCAGCATTTTTTGTAATTCAGTGTACAGTTGTAACAATACTTGTATGTGATGTTGTGAACATTAAACACGCGGGCAACTCATCTCACCACACAGAACTCCCAACTACCAAGTAGTTCACCATTTTTTGTATTTGAGTGCACAGTTGTAACATTACATGTATGTCATGTTGTGAATAATAACATACGCGCCACTCATCTCAACACACAGAACCCTCAGTGCAATACCAGGTATTTCAGCATTTTTTGTAATTCAGTGTACAGTTGTAACAATACATGTATGTGATGTTGTGAATATTAAACACGGGCTCAATTCATCTCCACAAACAGAACTCTCAGTGTAGTACCAGGTAGTTCAGCATTTGCTGTATTTGAGAGCACAGTTGTAACATTACATGTATGTGATGTTGTGAACATTAAACACGCGCCCCACTCATCTCACCACACAGAACTCTCAACTACCAAGTAGTTCACCATTTTCTGTATTTAATAGCACAGTTGTAACATTACATGTATGTCACGTTGTGAATGTTAAACATGCGCAGCACTTATCTCAACACACAGAACGCTCAGTGCAATACCAGGTATTTCAGCATTTTTTGTAATTCAGTGTACAGTTGTAACAATACATGTATGTGATGTTGTGAACATTAAACACGCGGGCCACTCATCTCACCACACAGAACTCTCAACTACCAAGTAGTTCACCATTTTCCGTATTTGAGTGCACAGTTGTAACATTACATGTATGTCAGGTTGTGAATAATAAACATGCACGCCACTCATCTCAACACACAGAACGGTCAGTGCAATACCAGGTAGTTCACCATTTTTTGTATTTGAGTGCACAGTTGTAACATTACATGTATGTCATGTTGTGAATAATAACATACGCGCCACTCATCTCAACACACAGAACCCTCAGTGCAATACCAGGTATTTCAGCATTTTTTGTAATTCAGTGTACAGTTGTAACAATACATGTATGTGATGTTGTGAATATTAAACACGGGCTCAATTCATCTCCACAAACAGAACTCTCAGTGTAGTACCAGGTAGTTCAGCATTTGCTGTATTTGAGAGCACAGTTGTAACATTACATGCATGTGATGTTGTGAACATTAAACACGCGCCCCACACAGAACTCTCAACTACCAAGTAGTTCACGATTTTCCATATTTGAGTGCACAGTTGTAACATTACATGTATGTCAGGTTGTGAATAATAAACATGCACGCCACTCATCTCAACACACAGAACCCTCAGTGCAATACCAGGTAGTTCAGCATTTTCTGTATTTGAGTGCACAGTTGTAACATTACATGTATGTCACGTTGTGAATGTTAAACATGCGCACCACTTATCTCAACACACATAACGCTCAGTGCAATACCAGGTAGTTCAGCAATTTTTGTAATTCAGTGTGGAGTTGTAACAAAACATGTATGTGATGTTGTAAATATTAAACACGCACGCAAGTCATCTCACAACACAGAACTCTAACTATAAAACCAGGTAGTTCAGCATTTTTTGTAATTCAGTGTACAGTTGTAACAATACATGTATGTGATGTTGTGAATATTAAACACGGGCTCAATTCATCTCCACAAACAGAACTCTCAGTGTAGTACCAGGTATTTCAGCATTTGCTGTATTTGAGAGCACAGTTGTAACATTACATGTATGTCACGTTGTGAATGTTAAACATGCGCAGCACTTATCTCAACACACATAACGCTCAGTGCAATACCAGGTATTTCAGCATTTTTTGTAATTCAGTGTACAGTTCTAACAATACTTGTATGTGATGTTGTGAACATTAAACACGCGGGCAACTCATCTCACCACACAGAACTCCCAACTACCAAGTAGTTCACCATTTTTTGTATTTGAGTGCACAGTTGTAACATTACATGTATGTCATGTTGTGAATAATAACATACGCGCCACTCATCTCAACACACAGAACCCTCAGTGCAGTACCCGGTATTTCAGCATTTTTTGTAATTCAGTGTACAGTTGTAACAATACATGTATGTGAAGTTGTGAATATTAAACACGGGCTCAATTCATCTCCACAAACAGAACTCTCAGTGTAGTACCAGGTAGTTCAGCATTTGCTGTATTTGAGAGCACAGCTGTAACATTACATGTATGTGATGTTGTGAACATTAAACACGCGCCCCACTCATCTCACCACACAGAACTCTCAACTACCAAGTAGTTCACCATTTTCTGTATTTGAGTGCACAGTTGTAACATTACATGTATGTCACGTTGTGAATGTTAAACATGCGCAGCACTTATCTCAACACACAGAACGCTCAGTGCAATACCAGGTATTTCAGCATTTTTTGTAATTCAGTGTACAGTTGTAACAATACATGTATGTGATGTTGTGAACATTAAACACGCGGGCCACTCATCTCACCACACAGAACTCTCAACTACCAAGTAGTTCACCATTTTCCGTATTTGAGTGCACAGTTGTAACATTACATGTATGTCAGGTTGTGAATAATAAACATGCACGCCACTCATCTCAACACACAGAACGGTCAGTGCAATACCAGGTAGTTCACCATTTTTTGTATTTGAGTGCACAGTTGTAACATTACATGAATGTCAGGTTGTGAATAATAAACATGCACGCCACTCATCTCAACACACAGAACCCTCAGTGCAATACCAGGTAGTTCAGCATTTTCTGTATTTGAGTGCACAGTTGTAACATTACATGTATGTCACATTGTGAATGTTAAACATGCGCACCACTTATCTCAACACACATAATGCTCAGTGCAATACCAGGTAGTTCAGCAATTTTTGTAATTCAGTGTGGAGTTGTAACAAAACATGTATGTGATGTTGTAAATATTAAACACGCACGCAAGTCATCTCACAACACAGAACTCTAACTGTAAAACCAGGTAGTTCAGCATTTTTTGTAATTCAGTGTACAGTTGTAACAATACATGTATGTGATGTTGTGAATATTAAACACGGGCAAAATTCATCTCCACAAACAGAACTCTCAGTGTAGTACCAGGTAGTTCAGCATTTGCTGTATTTGAGAGCACAGTTGTAACATTACATGTATGTGATGTTGTGAACATTAAACACGCGCCCCACTCATCTCACCACACAGAACTCTCAACTACCAAGTAGTTCACAATTTTCTGTATTTGAGTGCACAGTTGTAACATTACATGTATGTCACGTTGTGAATGTTAAACATGCGCAGCACTTATCTCAACACACATAACGCTCAGTGCAATACCAGGTATTTCAGCATTTTTTGTAATTCAGTGTACAGTTGTAACAATACTTGTATGTGATGTTGTGAACATTAAACACGCGGGCAACTCATCTCACCACACAGAACTCCCAACTACCAAGTAGTTCACCATTTTTTGTATTTGAGTGCACAGTTGTAACATTACATGTATGTCATGTTGTGAATAATAACATACGCGCCACTCATCTCAACACACAGAACCCTCAGTGCAATACCAGGTATTTCAGCATTTTTTGTAATTCAGTGTACAGTTGTAACAATACATGTATGTGATGTTGTGAATATTAAACACGGGCTCAATTCATCTCCACAAACAGAACTCTCAGTGTAGTACCAGGTAGTTCAGCATTTGCTATATTTGAGAGCACAGTTGTAACATTACATGTATGTGATGTTGTGAACATTAAACACGCGCCCCACTCATCTCACCACACAGAACTCTCAACTACCAAGTAGTTCACCATTTTCTGTATTTAATAGCACAGTTGTAACATTACATGTATGTCACGTTGTGAATGTTAAACATGCGCAGCACTTATCTCAACACACAGAACGCTCAGTGCAATACCAGGTATTTCAGCATTTTTTGTAATTCAGTGTACAGTTGTAACAATACATGTATGTGATGTTGTGAACATTAAACACGCGGGCCACTCATCTCACCACACAGAACTCTCAACTACCAAGTAGTTCACCATTTTCCGTATTTGAGTGCACAGTTGTAACATTACATGTATGTCAGGTTGTGAATAATAAACATGCACGCCACTCATCTCAACACACAGAACGGTCAGTGCAATACCAGGTAGTTCACCATTTTTTGTATTTGAGTGCACAGTTGTAACATTACATGTATGTCATGTTGTGAATAATAACATACGCGCCACTCATCTCAACACACAGAACCCTCAGTGCAATACCAGGTATTTCAGCATTTTTTGTAATTCAGTGTACAGTTGTAACAATACATGTATGTGATGTTGTGAATATTAAACACGGGCTCAATTCATCTCCACAAACAGAACTCTCAGTGTAGTACCAGGTAGTTCAGCATTTGCTGTATTTGAGAGCACAGTTGTAACATTACATGTATGTGATGTTGTGAACATTAAACACGCGCCCCACACAGAACTCTCAACTACCAAGTAGTTCACCATTTTCTGTATTTGAGTGCACAGTTGTAACATTACATGTATGTCACGTTGTGAATGTTAAACATGCGCAGCACTTATCTCAACACACAGAACGCTCAGTGCAATACCAGGTATTTCAGCATTTTTTGTAATTCAGTGTACAGTTGTAACAATACATGTATGTGATGTTGTGAACATTAAACACGCGGGCCACTCATCTCACCACACAGAACTCTCAACTACCAAGTAGTTCACGATTTTCCATATTTGAGTGCACAGTTGTAACATTACATGTATGTCAGGTTGTGAATAATAAACATGCACGCCACTCATCTCAACACACAGAACCCTCAGTGCAATACCAGGTAGTTCAGCATTTTCTGTATTTGAGTGCACAGTTGTAACATTACATGTATGTCACGTTGTGAATGTTAAACATGCGCACCACTTATCTCAACACACATAACGCTCAGTGCAATACCAGGTAGTTCAGCAATTTTTGTAATTCAGTGTGGAGTTGTAACAAAACATGTATGTGATGTTGTAAATATTAAACACGCACGCAAGTCATCTCACAACACAGAACTCTAACTGTAAAACCAGGTAGTTCAGCATTTTTTGTAATTCAGTGTACAGTTGTAACAATACATGTATGTGAAGTTGTGAATATTAAACACGGGCTCAATTCATCTCCACAAACAGAACTCTCAGTGTAGTACCAGGTATTTCAGCATTTGCTGTATTTGAGAGCACAGTTGTAACATTACATGTATGTGATTTTGTGAACATTAAACACGCGCCCCACTCATCTCACCACACAGAACTCTCAACTACCAAGTAGTTCACAATTTTCTGTATTTGAGTGCACAGTTGTAACATTACATGTATGTCACGTTGTGAATGTTAAACATGCGCAGCACTTATCTCAACACACATAACGCTCAGTGCAATACCAGGTATTTCAGCATTTTTTGTAATTCAGTGTACAGTTGTAACAATACTTGTATGTGATGTTGTGAACATTAAACACGCGGGCAACTCATCTCACCACACAGAACTCCCAACTACCAAGTAGTTCACCATTTTCTGTATTTAATAGCACAGTTGTAACATTACATGTATGTCACGTTGTGAATGTTAAACATGCGCAGCACTTATCTCAACACACAGAACGCTCAGTGCAATACCAGGTATTTCACCATTTTTTGTAATTCAGTGTACAGTTGTAACAATACATGTATGTGATGTTGTGAACATTAAACACGCGGGCCACTCATCTCACCACACAGAACTCTCAACTACCAAGTAGTTCACCATTTTCCGTATTTGAGTGCACAGTTGTAACATTACATGTATGTCAGGTTGTGAATAATAAACATGCACGCCACTCATCTCAACACACAGAACGGTCAGTGCAATACCAGGTAGTTCACCATTTTTTGTATTTGAGTGCACAGTTGTAACATTACATGAATGTCAGGTTGTGAATAATAAACATGCACGCCACTCATCTCAACACACAGAACCCTCAGTGCAATACCAGGTAGTTCAGCATTTTCTGTATTTGAGTGCACAGTTGTAACATTACATGTATGTCACATTGTGAATGTTAAACATGCGCACCACTTATCTCAACACACATAATGCTCAGTGCAATACCAGGTAGTTCAGCAATTTTTGTAATTCAGTGTGGAGTTGTAACAAAACATGTATGTGATGTTGTAAATATTAAACACGCACGCAAGTCATCTCACAACACAGAACTCTAACTGTAAAACCAGGTAGTTCAGCATTTTTTGTAATTCAGTGTACAGTTGTAACAATACATGTATGTGATGTTGTGAATATTAAACACGGGCAAAATTCATCTCCACAAACAGAACTCTCAGTGTAGTACCAGGTAGTTCAGCATTTGCTGTATTTGAGAGCACAGTTGTAACATTACATGTATGTGATGTTGTGAACATTAAACACGCGCCCCACTCATCTCACCACACAGAACTCTCAACTACCAAGTAGTTCACAATTTTCTGTATTTGAGTGCACAGTTGTAACATTACATGTATGTCACGTTGTGAATGTTAAACATGCGCAGCACTTATCTCAACACACATAACGCTCAGTGCAATACCAGGTATTTCAGCATTTTTTGTAATTCAGTGTACAGTTGTAACAATACATGTATGTGATGTTGTGAATATTAAACACGGGCTCAATTCATCTCCACAAACAGAACTCTCAGTGTAGTACCAGGTAGTTCAGCATTTGCTATATTTGAGAGCACAGTTGTAACATTGAATGTATGTGATGTTGTGAACATTAAACACGCGCCCCACTCATCTCACCACACAGAACTCTCAACTACCAAGTAGTTCACCATTTTCTGTATTTAATAGCACAGTTGTAACATTACATGTATGTCAGGTTGTGAATAATAAACATGCACGCCACTCATCTCAACACACAGAACGGTCAGTGCAATACCAGGTAGTTCACCATTTTTTGTATTTGAGTGCACAGTTGTAACATTACATGTATGTCATGTTGTGAATAATAACATACGCGCCACTCATCTCAACACACAGAACCCTCAGTGCAATACCAGGTATTTCAGCATTTTTTGTAATTCAGTGTACAGTTGTAACAATACATGTATGTGATGTTGTGAATATTAAACACGGGCTCAATTCATCTCCACAAACAGAACTCTCAGTGTAGTACCAGGTAGTTCAGCATTTGCTGTATTTGAGAGCACAGTTGTAACATTACATGTATGTGATGTTGTGAACATTAAACACGCGCCCCACACAGAACTCTCAACTACCAAGTAGTTCACCATTTTCTGTATTTGAGTGCACAGTTGTAACATTACATGTATGTCACGTTGTGAATGTTAAACATGCGCAGCACTTATCTCAACACACAGAACGCTCAGTGCAATACCAGGTATTTCAGCATTTTTTGTAATTCAGTGTACAGTTGTAACAATACATGTATGTGATGTTGTGAACATTAAACACGCGGGCCACTCATCTCACCACACAGAACTCTCAACTACCAAGTAGTTCACGATTTTCCATATTTGAGTGCACAGTTGTAACATTACATGTATGTCAGGTTGTGAATAATAAACATGCACGCCACTCATCTCAACACACAGAACCCTCAGTGCAATACCAGGTAGTTCAGCATTTTCTGTATTTGAGTGCACAGTTGTAACATTACATGTATGTCACGTTGTGAATGTTAAACATGCGCACCACTTATCTCAACACACATAACGCTCAGTGCAATACCAGGTAGTTCAGCAATTTTTGTAATTCAGTGTGGAGTTGTAACAAAACATGTATGTGATGTTGTAAATATTAAACACGCACGCAAGTCATCTCACAACACAGAACTCTAACTGTAAAACCAGGTAGTTCAGCATTTTTTGTAATTCAGTGTACAGTTGTAACAATACATGTATGTGAAGTTGTGAATATTAAACACGGGCTCAATTCATCTCCACAAACAGAACTCTCAGTGTAGTACCAGGTATTTCAGCATTTGCTGTATTTGAGAGCACAGTTGTAACATTACATGTATGTGATGTTGTGAACATTAAACACGCGGGCCACTCATCTCACCACACAGAACTCTCAACTACCAAGTAGTTCACCATTTTCTGTATTTGAGTGCACAGTTGTAACATTACATGTATGTCACGTTGTGAATGTTAAACATGCGCAGCACTTATCTCAACACACAGAACGCTCAGTGCAATACCAGGTATTTCAGCATTTTTTGTAATTCAGTGTACAGTTGTAACAATACATGTATGTGATGTTGTGAACATTAAACACGCGGGCCACTCATCTCACCACACAGAACTCTCAACTACCAAGTAGTTCACCATTTTCCGTATTTGAGTGCACAGTTGTAACATTACATGTATGTCAGGTTGTGAATAATAAACATGCACGCCACTCATCTCAACACACAGAACGGTCAGTGCAATACCAGGTAGTTCACCATTTTTTGTATTTGAGTGCACAGTTGTAACATTACATGAATGTCAGGTTGTGAATAATAAACATGCACGCCACTCATCTCAACACACAGAACCCTCAGTGCAATACCAGGTAGTTCAGCATTTTCTGTATTTGAGTGCACAGTTGTAACATTACATGTATGTCACATTGTGAATGTTAAACATGCGCACCACTTATCTCAACACACATAATGCTCAGTGCAATACCAGGTAGTTCAGCAATTTTTGTAATTCAGTGTGGAGTTGTAACAAAACATGTATGTGATGTTGTAAATATTAAACACGCACGCAAGTCATCTCACAACACAGAACTCTAACTGTAAAACCAGGTAGTTCAGCATTTTTTGTAATTCAGTGTACAGTTGTAACAATACATGTATGTGATGTTGTGAATATTAAACACGGGCAAAATTCATCTCCACAAACAGAACTCTCAGTGTAGTACCAGGTAGTTCAGCATTTGCTGTATTTGAGAGCACAGTTGTAACATTACATGTATGTGATGTTGTGAACATTAAACACGCGCCCCACTCATCTCACCACACAGAACTCTCAACTACCAAGTAGTTCACAATTTTCTGTATTTGAGTGCACAGTTGTAACATTACATGTATGTCACGTTGTGAATGTTAAACATGCGCAGCACTTATCTCAACACACATAACGCTCAGTGCAATACCAGGTATTTCAGCATTTTTTGTAATTCAGTGTACAGTTGTAACAATACATGTATGTGATGTTGTGAATATTAAACACGGGCTCAATTCATCTCCACAAACAGAACTCTCAGTGTAGTACCAGGTAGTTCAGCATTTGCTATATTTGAGAGCACAGTTGTAACATTGAATGTATGTGATGTTGTGAACATTAAACACGCGCCCCACTCATCTCACCACACAGAACTCTCAACTACCAAGTAGTTCACCATTTTCTGTATTTAATAGCACAGTTGTAACATTACATGTATGTCAGGTTGTGAATAATAAACATGCACGCCACTCATCTCAACACACAGAACGGTCAGTGCAATACCAGGTAGTTCACCATTTTTTGTATTTGAGTGCACAGTTGTAACATTACATGTATGTCATGTTGTGAATAATAACATACGCGCCACTCATCTCAACACACAGAACCCTCAGTGCAATACCAGGTATTTCAGCATTTTTTGTAATTCAGTGTACAGTTGTAACAATACATGTATGTGATGTTGTGAATATTAAACACGGGCTCAATTCATCTCCACAAACAGAACTCTCAGTGTAGTACCAGGTAGTTCAGCATTTGCTGTATTTGAGAGCACAGTTGTAACATTACATGTATGTGATGTTGTGAACATTAAACACGCGCCCCACACAGAACTCTCAACTACCAAGTAGTTCACCATTTTCTGTATTTGAGTGCACAGTTGTAACATTACATGTATGTCACGTTGTGAATGTTAAACATGCGCAGCACTTATCTCAACACACAGAACGCTCAGTGCAATACCAGGTATTTCAGCATTTTTTGTAATTCAGTGTACAGTTGTAACAATACATGTATGTGATGTTGTGAACATTAAACACGCGGGCCACTCATCTCACCACACAGAACTCTCAACTACCAAGTAGTTCACGATTTTCCATATTTGAGTGCACAGTTGTAACATTACATGTATGTCAGGTTGTGAATAATAAACATGCACGCCACTCATCTCAACACACAGAACCCTCAGTGCAATACCAGGTAGTTCAGCATTTTCTGTATTTGAGTGCACAGTTGTAACATTACATGTATGTCACGTTGTGAATGTTAAACATGCGCACCACTTATCTCAACACACATAACGCTCAGTGCAATACCAGGTAGTTCAGCAATTTTTGTAATTCAGTGTGGAGTTGTAACAAAACATGTATGTGATGTTGTAAATATTAAACACGCACGCAAGTCATCTCACAACACAGAACTCTAACTGTAAAACCAGGTAGTTCAGCATTTTTTGTAATTCAGTGTACAGTTGTAACAATACATGTATGTGAAGTTGTGAATATTAAACACGGGCTCAATTCATCTCCACAAACAGAACTCTCAGTGTAGTACCAGGTATTTCAGCATTTGCTGTATTTGAGAGCACAGTTGTAACATTACATGTATGTGATGTTGTGAACATTAAACACGCGGGCCACTCATCTCACCACACAGAACTCTCAACTACCAAGTAGTTCACCATTTTCTGTATTTGAGTGCACAGTTGTAACATTACATGTATGTCACGTTGTGAATGTTAAACATGCGCAGCACTTATCTCAACACACAGAACGCTCAGTGCAATACCAGGTATTTCAGCATTTTTTGTAATTCAGTGTACAGTTGTAACAATACATGTATGTGATGTTGTGAACATTAAACACGCGGGCCACTCATCTCACCACACAGAACTCTCAACTACCAAGTAGTTCACCATTTTCCGTATTTGAGTGCACAGTTGTAACATTACATGTATGTCAGGTTGTGAATAATAAACATGCACGCCACTCATCTCAACACACAGAACGGTCAGTGCAATACCAGGTAGTTCACCATTTTTTGTATTTGAGTGCACAGTTGTAACATTACATGAATGTCAGGTTGTGAATAATAAACATGCACGCCACTCATCTCAACACACAGAACCCTCAGTGCAATACCAGGTAGTTCAGCATTTTCTGTATTTGAGTGCACAGTTGTAACATTACATGTATGTCACATTGTGAATGTTAAACATGCGCACCACTTATCTCAACACACATAATGCTCAGTGCAATACCAGGTAGTTCAGCAATTTTTGTAATTCAGTGTGGAGTTGTAACAAAACATGTATGTGATGTTGTAAATATTAAACACGCACGCAAGTCATCTCACAACACAGAACTCTAACTGTAAAACCAGGTAGTTCAGCATTTTTTGTAATTCAGTGTACAGTTGTAACAATACATGTATGTGATGTTGTGAATATTAAACACGGGCAAAATTCATCTCCACAAACAGAACTCTCAGTGTAGTACCAGGTAGTTCAGCATTTGCTGTATTTGAGAGCACAGTTGTAACATTACATGTATGTGATGTTGTGAACATTAAACACGCGCCCCACTCATCTCACCACACAGAACTCTCAACTACCAAGTAGTTCACAATTTTCTGTATTTGAGTGCACAGTTGTAACATTACATGTATGTCACGTTGTGAATGTTAAACATGCGCAGCACTTATCTCAACACACATAACGCTCAGTGCAATACCAGGTATTTCAGCATTTTTTGTAATTCAGTGTACAGTTGTAACAATACTTGTATGTGATGTTGTGAACATTAAACACGCGGGCAACTCATCTCACCACACAGAACTCCCAACTACCAAGTAGTTCACCATTTTTTGTATTTGAGTGCACAGTTGTAACATTACATGTATGTCATGTTGTGAATAATAACATACGCGCCACTCATCTCAACACACAGAACCCTCAGTGCAATACCAGGTATTTCAGCATTTTTTGTAATTCAGTGTACAGTTGTAACAATACATGTATGTGATGTTGTGAATATTAAACACGGGCTCAATTCATCTCCACAAACAGAACTCTCAGTGTAGTACCAGGTAGTTCAGCATTTGCTATATTTGAGAGCACAGTTGTAACATTACATGTATGTGATGTTGTGAACATTAAACACGCGCCCCACTCATCTCACCACACAGAACTCTCAACTACCAAGTAGTTCACCATTTTCTGTATTTAATAGCACAGTTGTAACATTACATGTATGTCACGTTGTGAATGTTAAACATGCGCAGCACTTATCTCAACACACAGAACGCTCAGTGCAATACCAGGTATTTCAGCATTTTTTGTAATTCAGTGTACAGTTGTAACAATACATGTATGTGATGTTGTGAACATTAAACACGCGGGCCACTCATCTCACCACACAGAACTCTCAACTACCAAGTAGTTCACCATTTTCCGTATTTGAGTGCACAGTTGTAACATTACATGTATGTCAGGTTGTGAATAATAAACATGCACGCCACTCATCTCAACACACAGAACGGTCAGTGCAATACCAGGTAGTTCACCATTTTTTGTATTTCAGTGCACAGTTGTAACATTACATGTATGTCATGTTGTGAATAATAACATACGCGCCACTCATCTCAACACACAGAACCCTCAGTGCAATACCAGGTATTTCAGCATTTTTTGTAATTCAGTGTACAGTTGTAACAATACATGTATGTGATGTTGTGAATATTAAACACGGGCTCAATTCATCTCCACAAACAGAACTCTCAGTGTAGTACCAGGTAGTTCAGCATTTGCTGTATTTGAGAGCACAGTTGTAACATTACATGTATGTGATGTTGTGAACATTAAACACGCGCCCCACACAGAACTCTCAACTACCAAGTAGTTCACCATTTTCTGTATTTGAGTGCACAGTTGTAACATTACATGTATGTCACGTTGTGAATGTTAAACATGCGCAGCACTTATCTCAACACACAGAACGCTCAGTGCAATACCAGGTATTTCAGCATTTTTTGTAATTCAGTGTACAGTTGTAACAATACATGTATGTGATGTTGTGAACATTAAACACGCGGGCCACTCATCTCACCACACAGAACTCTCAACTACCAAGTAGTTCACGATTTTCCATATTTGAGTGCACAGTTGTAACATTACATGTATGTCAGGTTGTGAATAATAAACATGCACGCCACTCATCTCAACACACAGAACCCTCAGTGCAATACCAGGTAGTTCAGCATTTTCTGTATTTGAGTGCACAGTTGTAACATTACATGTATGTCACGTTGTGAATGTTAAACATGCGCACCACTTATCTCAACACACATAACGCTCAGTGCAATACCAGGTAGTTCAGCAATTTTTGTAATTCAGTGTGGAGTTGTAACAAAACATGTATGTGATGTTGTAAATATTAAACACGCACGCAAGTCATCTCACAACATAGAACTCTAACTGTAAAACCAGGTAGTTCAGCATTTTTTGTAATTCAGTGTACAGTTGTAACAATACATGTATGTGAAGTTGTGAATATTAAACACGGGCTCAATTCATCTCCACAAACAGAACTCTCAGTGTAGTACCAGGTATTTCAGCATTTGCTGTATTTGAGAGCACAGTTGTAACATTACATGTATGTGATGTTGTGAACATTAAACACGCGGGCCACTCATCTCACCACACAGAACTCTCAACTACCAAGTAGTTCACCATTTTCTGTATTTGAGTGCACAGTTGTAACATTACATGTATGTCACGTTGTGAATGTTAAACATACGCAGCACTTATCTCAACACACAGAACGCTCAGTGCAATACCAGGTATTTCAGCATTTTTTGTAATTCAGTGTACAGTTGTAACAATACATGTATGTGATGTTGTGAACATTAAACACGCGGGCCACTCATCTCACCACACAGAACTCTCAACTACCAAGTAGTTCACCATTTTCCGTATTTGAGTGCACAGTTGTAACATTACATGTATGTCAGGTTGTGAATAATAAACATGCACGCCACTCATCTCAACACACAGAACGGTCAGTGCAATACCAGGTAGTTCACCATTTTTTGTATTTGAGTGCACAGTTGTAACATTACATGAATGTCAGGTTGTGAATAATAAACATGCACACCACTCATCTCAACACACAGAACCCTCAGTGCAATACCAGGTAGTTCAGCATTTTCTGTATTTGAGTGCACAGTTGTAACATTACATGTAAGTCACATTGTGAATGTTAAACATGCGCACCACTTATCTCAACACACATAACGCTCAGTGCAATACCAGGTAGTTCAGCAATTTTTGTAATTCAGTGTGGAGTTGTAACAAAACATGTATGTGATGTTGTAAATATTAAACACGCACGCAAGTCATCTCACAACACAGAACTCTAACTGTAAAACCAGGTAGTTCAGCATTTTTTGTAATTCAGTGTACAGTTGTAACAATACATGTATGTGATGTTGTGAATATTAAACACGGGCAAAATTCATCTCCACAAACAGAACTCTCAGTGTAGTACCAGGTAGTTCAGCATTTGCTGTATTTGAGAGCACAGTTGTAACATTACATGTATGTGATGTTGTGAACATTAAACACGCGCCCCACTCATCTCACCACACAGAACTCTCAACTACCAAGTAGTTCACAATTTTCTGTATTTGAGTGCACAGTTGTAACATTACATGTATGTCATGTTGTGAATAATAACATACGCGCCACTCATCTCAACACACAGAACCCTCAGTGCAATACCAGGTATTTCAGCAATTTTTGTAATTCAGTGCACAGTTGTAACATTACAGGTATGTCATGTTGTGAATGTTAAACACGCGCGCCACTCATCTCACCACACAGAACTCTCAACTACCAAGTAGTTCACGATTTTCCATATTTGAGTGCACAGTTGTAACATTACATGTATGTCATGTTGTGAATAATAAACATGCGCGCCACTCATCTCAATACACAGAACCCTCAGTGCAATACCAGGTTGTTCAGCATTTTCTGTATTTGAGTGCACAGTTGTAACATTACATGTATGTCACGTTGTGAATGTTAAACATGCGCAGCACTAATCTCAAGACACAGAACGGTCAGTGCAATACCAGGTATTTCAGCATTTTTTGTAATTCAGTGTACAGTTGTAACAATACATGTATGTGATGTTGTGAACATTAAACACGCGGGCCACTCATCTCACCACACAGAACTCCCAACTACCAAGTAGTTCACCATTTTCCGTATTTGAGTGCACAGTTGTAACATTACATGTATGTCAGGTTGTGAATAATAAACATGCACGCCACTCATCTCAACACACAGAACCCTCAGTGCAATACCAGGTAGTTCAGCATTTTCTGTATTTGAGTGCACAGTTGTAACATTACATGTATGTCACGTTGTGAATGTTAAACATGCGCACCACTTATCTCAACACACAGAACGCTCAGTGCAATACCAGGTATTTCAGCATTTTTTGTAATTCAGTGTACAGTTGTAACAATACATGTATGTGATGTTGTGAATATTAAACACGGGCTCAATTCATCTCAACAAACAGAACTCTCAGTGTAGTACCAGGTAGTTCAGCATTTGCTGTATTTGAGAGCACAGTTGTAACATTACATGTATGTGATGTTGTGAACATTAAACACGCGCAGCACTTATCTCAACACAAAAAACGCTCAGTGCAATACCAGGTATTTCAGCATTTTTTGTAATTCAGTGTACAGTTGTAACAATACATGTATGTGATGTTGTGAACATTAAACACGCGGGCCACTCATCTCACCACACAGAACTCTCAACTACCAAGTATTTCACCATTTTCTGTATTTGAGTGCACAGTTGTAACATTACATGTATGTCACGTTGTGAATGTTAAACATGCGCAGCACTTATCTCAACACACAAAACGCTCAGTGCAATACCAGGTATTTCAGCATTTTTTGTAATTCAGTGTACAGTTGTAACAATACATGTATGTGATGTTGTGAACATTAAACACGCGGGCCACTCATCTCACCACACAGAACTCTCAACTACCAAGTAGTTCAGAATTTTCTGTATTTGAGTGCACAGTTACATGTATGTCACGTTGTGAATGTTAAACATGCGCAGCACTTATCTCAACACACAGAACGGTCAGTGCAATACCAGGTATTTCAGCACAGTTATAACATTACATGTATGTCATGTTGTGAATAATAACATACACGCCACTCATCTCAACACACAGAACCCTCAGTGCAATACCAGGTATTTCAGCAATTTTAGTAATTCTGTGCACCGTTGTAACATTACAGGTATGTCATGTTGTGAATGTTAAACACGCGCGCCACTCATCTCACCACACAGAACTCTCAACTACCAAGTAGTTCACGATTTTCCATATTTGAGTGCACAGTTGTAACATTACATGTATGTCAGGTTGTGAATAATAAACATGCACGCCACTCATCTCAACACACAGAACCCTCAGTGCAATACCAGGTAGTTCAGCATTTTCTGTATTTGAGTGCACAGTTGGAACATTACATGTATGTCACGTTGTGAATGTTAAACATGCGCACCACTTATCTCAACACACATAACGCTCAGTGCAATACCAGGTATTTCAGCATTTTTTGTAATTCAGTGTACAGTTGTAACAATACATGTATGTGATGTTGTGAATATTAAACACGGGCTCAATTCATCTCCACAAACAGAACTCTCAGTGTAGTACCAGGTAGTTCAGCATTTGCTGTATTTGAGAGCACAGTTGTAACATTACATGTATGTGATGTTGTGAACATTAAACACGCGCCCCACTCATCTCACCACACAGAACTCTCAACTACCAAGTAGTTCACCATTTTCTGTATTTTGAGTGCACAGTTGTAACATTACATGTATGTCACGTTGTGAATGTTAAACATGCGCAGCACTTATCTCAACACACAGAACGCTCAGTGCAATACCAGGTATTTCAGCATTTTTTGTAATTCAGTGTACAGTTGTAACAATACATGTATGTGATGTTGTGAACATTAAACACGCGGGCCACTCATCTCACCACACAGAACTCTCAACTGCCAAGTAGTTCACCATTTTCCGTAATTGAGTGCACAGTTGTAACATTACATGTATGTCAGGTTGTGAATAATAAACATGCACGCCACTCATCTCAACACACAGAACGGTCAGTGCAATACCAGGTAGTTCACCATTTTTTGTATTTGAGTGCACAGTTGTAACATTACATGTATGTCATGTTGTGAATAATAACATACGCGCCACTCATCTCAACACACAGAACCCTCAGTGCAATACCAGGTATTTCAGCAATTTTTGTAATTCAGTGCACCGTTGTCACATTACAGGTATGTGATGTTGTGAACATTAAACACGCGGGCCACTCATCTCACCACACAGAACTCCCAACTACCAGGTAGTTCAGCATTTTCTGTATTTGAGTGCACAGTTGTAACATTACATGTATGTCACGTTGTGAATGTTAAACATGCGCACCACTTATCTCAACACACAGAACGCTCAGTGCAATACCAGGTATTTCAGCATTTTTTGTAATTCAGTGTACAGTTGTAACAATACATGTATGTGATGTTGTGAATATTAAACACGGGCTCAATTCATCTCAACAAACAGAACTCTCAGTGTAGTACCAGGTAGTTCAGCATTTGCTGTATTTGAGAGCACAGTTGTAACATTACATGTATGTGATGTTGTGAACATTAAACACGCGCAGCACTTATCTCAACACACAAAACGCTCAGTGCAATACCAGGTATTTCAGCATTTTTTGTAATTCAGTGTACAGTTGTAACAATACATGTATGTGATGTTGTGAACATTAAACACGCGGGCCACTCATCTCACCACACAGAACTCTCAACTACCAAGTATTTCACCATTTTCTGTATTTGAGTGCACAGTTGTAACATTACATGTATGTCACGTTGTGAATGTTAAACATGCGCAGCACTTATCTCAACACACAAAACGCTCAGTGCAATACCAGGTATTTCAGCATTTTTTGTAATTCAGTGTACAGTTGTAACAATACATGTATGTGATGTTGTGAACATTAAACACGCGGGCCACTCATCTCACCACACAGAACTCTCAACTACCAAGTAGTTCAGAATTTTCTGTATTTGAGTGCACAGTTACATGTATGTCACGTTGTGAATGTTAAACATGCGCAGCACTTATCTCAACACACAGAACGGTCAGTGCAATACCAGGTATTTCAGCACAGTTGTAACATTACATGTATGTCATGTTGTGAATAATAACATACGCGCCACTCATCTCAACACACAGAACCCTCAGTGCAATACCAGGTATTTCAGCAATTTTAGTAATTCTGTGCACCGTTGTAACATTACAGGTATGTCATGTTGTGAATGTTAAACACGCGCGCCACTCATCTCACCACACAGAACTCTCAACTACCAAGTAGTTCACGATTTTCCATATTTGAGTGCACAGTTGTAACATTACATGTATGTCAGGTTGTGAATAATAAACATGCACGCCACTCATCTCAACACACAGAACGGTCAGTGCAATACCAGGTAGTTCACCATTTTTTGTATTTGAGTGCACAGTTGTAACATTACATGTATGTCATGTTGTGAATAATAACATACGCGCCACTCATCTCAACACACAGAACCCTCAGTGCAATACCAGGTATTTCAGCAATTTTTGTAATTCAGTGCACCGTTGTCACATTACAGGTATGTGATGTTGTGAACATTAAACACGCGGGCCACTCATCTCACCACACAGAACTCCCAACTACCAGGTAGTTCAGCATTTTCTGTATTTGAGTGCACAGTTGTAACATTACATGTATGTCACGTTGTGAATGTTAAACATGCGCACCACTTATCTCAACACACAGAACGCTCAGTGCAATACCAGGTATTTCAGCATTTTTTGTAATTCAGTGTACAGTTGTAACAATACATGTATGTGATGTTGTGAATATTAAACACGGGCTCAATTCATCTCAACAAACAGAACTCTCAGTGTAGTACCAGGTAGTTCAGCATTTGCTGTATTTGAGAGCACAGTTGTAACATTACATGTATGTGATGTTGTGAACATTAAACACGCGCAGCACTTATCTCAACACACAGAACTCTCAACTACCAAGTATTTCACCATTTTCTGTATTTGAGTGCACAGTTGTAACATTACATGTATGTCACGTTGTGAATGTTAAACATGCGCAGCACTTATCTCAACACACAAAACGCTCAGTGCAATACCAGGTATTTCAGCATTTTTTGTAATTCAGTGTACAGTTGTAACAATACATGTATGTGATGTTGTGAACATTAAACACGCGGGCCACTCATCTCACCACACAGAACTCTCAACTACCAAGTAGTTCAGAATTTTCTGTATTTGAGTGCACAGTTACATGTATGTCACGTTGTGAATGTTAAACATGCGCAGCACTTATCTCAACACACAGAACGGTCAGTGCAATACCAGGTATTTCAGCACAGTTGTAACATTACATGTATGTCATGTTGTGAATAATAACATACGCGCCACTCATCTCAACACACAGAACCCTCAGTGCAATACCAGGTATTTCAGCAATTTTAGTAATTCTGTGCACCGTTGTAACATTACAGGTATGTCATGTTGTGAATGTTAAACACGCGCGCCACTCATCTCACCACACAGAACTCTCAACTACCAAGTAGTTCACGATTTTCCATATTTGAGTGCACAGTTGTAACATTACATGTATGTCAGGTTGTGAATAATAAACATGCACGCCACTCATCTCAACACACATAACCCTCAGTGCAATACCAGGTAGTTCAGCATTTTCTGTATTTGAGTGCACAGTTGTAACATTACATGTATGTCACGTTGTGAATGTTAAACATGCGCACCACTTATCTCAACACACAGAACGCTCAGTGCAATACCAGGTAGTTCAGCAATTTTTGTAATTCAGTGTGGAGTTGTAACAAAACATGTATGTGATGTTGTAAATATTAAACACGCACGCAAGTCATCTCACAACACAGAACTCTAACTGTAAAACCAGGTAGTTCAGCATTTTTTGTAATTCAGTGTACAGTTGTAACAATACATGTATGTGAAGTTGTGAATATTAAACACGGGCTCAATTCATCTCCACAAACAGAACTCTCAGTGTAGTACCAGGTAGTTCAGCATTTGCTGTATTTGAGAGCACAGTTGTAACATTACATGTATGTGATGTTGTGAACATTAAACACGCGGGCCACTCATCTCACCACACAGAACTCCCAACTACCAAGTAGTTCACCATTTTCCGTATTTGAGTGCACAGTTGTAACATTACATGTATGTCATGTTGTGAATGTTAAACACGCCCGCCACTCATTTCACCACAAAGAACTCTCAACTGCCAAGTAGTTCACCATTTTTTGTATTTGAGTGCACAGTTGTAACATTACATGTATGTCATGTTGTGAATAATAAACATGCGCGCCACTCATCTCAACACACAGATCCCTCAGTGCAATACCAGGTTGTTCAGCATTTTCTGTATTTGAGTGCACAGTTGTAACATTACATGTATGTCACGTTGTGAATGTTAAACATGCGCAGCACTTATCTCAAGACACAGAACGGTCAGTGCAATACCAGGTATTTCAGCATTTTTTGTAATTCAGTGTACAGTTGTAACAATACATGTATGTGATGTTGTGAACATTAAACACGCGGGCCACTCATCTCACCACACAGAACTCCCAACTACCAAGTAGTTCACCATTTTCCGTATTTGAGTGCACAGTTGTAACATTACATGTATGTCAGGTTGTGAATAATAAACATGCACGCCACTCATCTCAACACACAGAACCCTCAGTGCAATACCAGGTAGTTCAGCATTTTCTGTATTTGAGTGCACAGTTGTAACATTACATGTATGTCACGTTGTGAATGTTAAACATGCGCACCACTTATCTCAACACACAGAACGCTCAGTGCAATACCAGGTAGTTCAGCAATTTTTGTAATTCAGTGTGGAGTTGTAACAAAACATGTATGTGATGTTGTAAATATTAAACACGCACGCAAGTCATCTCACAACACAGAACTCTAACTGTAAAACCAGGTAGTTCAGCATTTTTTGTAATTCAGTGTACAGTTGTAAAAATACATGTATGTGATGTTGTGAACATTAAACACGCGGGCCACTCATCTCACCACACAGAACTCTCAACTACCAAGTAGTTCAGAATTTTCTGTATTTGAGTGCACAGTTACATGTATGTCACGTTGTGAATGTTAAACATGCGCAGCACTTATCTCAACACACAGAACGGTCAGTGCAATACCAGGTATTTCAGCACAGTTGTAACATTATATGTATGTCATGTTGTGAATAATAACATACGCGCCACTCATCTCAACACACAGAACCCTCAGTGCAATACCAGGTATTTCAGCAATTTTAGTAATTCTGTGCACCGTTGTAACATTACAGGTATGTCATGTTGTGAATGTTAAACACGCACGCCACTCATCTCATCTCACCACAAAGAACTCTCAACTACCAAGTAGTTCACCATTTTTTGTATTTGAGTGCACAGTTGTAACATTACATGTATGTCATGTTGTGAATAATAAACATGCGCGCAACTCATCTCAACACACAGAACCCTCAGTGCAATACCAGGTTGTTCAGCATTTTCTGTATTTGAGTGCACAGTTGTAACATTACATGTATGTCACGTTGTGAATGTTAAACATGCGCAGCACTAATCTCAAGACAACAGCACCACTTATCTCAACACACAGAACGCTCAGTGCAATACCAGGTAGTTCAGCAATTTTTGTAATTCAGTGTACAGTTGTAGAAATACATGTATGTGATGTTGTGAACATTAAACACGCGCCCCACTCATCTCACCACACAGAACTCTCAACTACCAAGTAATTCAGCATTTTCTGTATTTGAGTGCACAGTTGTAACATTACATGTATGTCACGTTGTGAATGTTAAACATGCGCAGCACTTATCTCAACACACAGAACGGTCAGTGCAATACCAGGTATTTCAGCATTTTTTGTAATTCAGTGTACAGTTGTAACAATACATGTATGTGATGTTGTGAACATTAAACACGCGGGCCACTCATCTCACCACACAGAACTCCCAACTACCAAGTAGTTCACCATTTTCCGTATTTGAGTGCACAGTTGTAACATTACATGTATGTCATGTTGTGAATAATAACATACGCGCCACTCATCTCAACACACAGAACCCTCAGTGCAATACCAGGTATTTCAGCATTTTTTGTAATTCAGTGTACAGTTGTAACAATACATGTATGTGATGTTGTGAATATTAAACACGGGCTCAATTCATCTCCACAAACAGAACTCTCAGTGTAGTACCAGGTAGTTCAGCATTTGCTGTATTTGAGAGCACAGTTGTAACATTACATGTATGTGATGTTGTGAACATTAAACACGCGCCCCACTCATCTCACCACACAGAACTCTCAACTACCAAGTAGTTCACCATTTTCTGTATTTGAGTGCACAGTTGTAACATTACATGTATGTCAGGTTGTGAATAATAAACATGCACGCCACTCATCTCAACACACAGAACCCTCAGTGCAATACCAGGTAGTTCACCATTTTTTGTATTTGAGTGCACAGTTGTAACATTACATATATGTCATGTTGTGAATAATAACATACGTGCCTGTAAGGATCCACTTTCTCAGACCAACGACGGAGCTGAGTGTGGACGAAGGTTATCGCATGTTCTGGACTTATGGAATGGAAATAATTATAAACATGTGCATGGCAAACATTAGAGTAACACTTATATGACCCGTTTATCTGACTCCATGAAATAATAGTTACCTCCAATATCACTATACAGCTTAAGAGCTAATAGCACAGTAATGGCATGGCACACGAAGAGATGTATATGAATGGTAAATGAATGAACAGTTTATTAACCAAATACAAGTTAACCTTTACAAGTAACACAGAGATTCACTGTAATGACCAACTCAACCAGAGAGATAAAGAAATCAAACTAAACTCCAAATAAAAGATAGAGAGAAAGAGAGAGGGAGAGAGAGAGACACACACAGCGTGTGGGAACGTCGTGGGTGAAAGACAGCTCAATGAGTTTTCCACTAGCATTGCCTTAAGTAGCCAACCTGATGCCAGTTGTTCAGCACACCATGAGGTGTTATCTTGGGGGCAGGGGTGTTGGAGACAGCCCACTGCCTCACACTACTCAGTATCCCTTAGGATCTGAGATCTTTATTAGAATAACCCGAGTCTGTTTCAGAATTTAGACCAGTATATCACTCACAATGAGACCATCAGAATGAAACCAAACATGACATGTACATCTCATAGCATTTCTACAATACAATATACCCTTAATTATCCTGTCCTTGCCCTAAGGATGACCTGAGTAGGTCCCCACACCAAATGTTGGCAGACCACAGATAAGAACACAGTGGGGTGTGGCACCTAACTAAACACAAGAGCATGCAGCGGGGGAGCTCCTCTGAAGCACCCTTTATTGTGATAACACAAATTCCTCTGTTGAGCTCATTCTGAGTAGTCATCCTTGAATCCAGATCCTTACAGCCACCCCTTGGCCCATTGGGACAATTTCGTCTCAGTCCCAGTGGGTCACCCGTGCAGGCTGAGTCTGTGCAAGGTGAGATGGATGACTGAGGATGACGGTGGTATCTGTGTCCATGGTGAGTGGCCACACTGCTGCGGCTCTTAGATGAGGGTGCTGCTGCTGGCCATGCTCTGTGCCCACTCAGTCCTACCGGGTGTGAGCATACGGTGTTGAGTGGACAGTAGAGCTGGCTCCTCTGTTGGCCAGTTCTGTCTGTACCAGGTCCCGATCTGGGTTGTAATCTCTTGAATGTTCTGTCGCTGTTGCTCTGTCAGCAGGCATTTTATCAGGATTGTCCATGAGGAGGTGTGAGTTAACAATGGCAGTCTCTTAATGGCTTTTGATGGTTTAGGCATTTGCATAGAGAAGGGTGGATAAACAAGGCATAGCAACCAAGATAACATGCAAAATAAACGAACTGACATTTGCAGAATGTCTGCTAAAGAACATAAATGTATAACCAAGTTGAAAACATAGATTTGTATCTTCATCCCAGCTATTTACCAGGCTCTTCAGTCTGTTTTACAATTTAAAATGTGTTCCCATATGCATATCACCGCTGGTGAGTTTACAGTTCTATTGTTAGAGTAGAATTGACATTAGTGTCTTTTTGAGAGTCATCTAGTATTTTCTTGCCAATGGGCTTATCTGGGGCTATAAGGGATTCCTTTATCCAGGCTTTTCTGCCGGGAATCCATAAGTCTATGTAGCTCAGTGACCGTACTTTGCGGTATGCTACTTTCCTTAATAGTGGCACCAGACCTTTTGAGTCAATAGATAACTTTACACGAGACACTACATTGGGTAAATATTCTTCTGCAAAACATGTTAGCATTCAGGACAATAATATTACTAGCATCTGCACAGCCTATGTGCTTTTACGCATAAACAGCTTTTTAGCCTAGATGCTTCACGCACAAACAACCTACAGAGTCTATGCGCTGAGTGAGCCAGCGCAAACAACAAAGCTAACCCATATTAAGTAGCCTTCAGCTTTCACACTTTCAGTAAGAATGTAACAGAGAATATGCGGTCTTTTCAATATGGAATGGGTAAACAACCAGGGTGATAGCTCTTAGTAAACAAATGTGTCTTTCTTACCACATCGCTAAATTGTGCATCTATAAATACCGGCAACTAGAACACGTAGATTAGATACCTGTGGAAACACTGGAAATGCTGGGAGAGAGGCACAAATTACATGTCAGCAGGGCAATGGAATAACGGTCTGAAAAACCTTGACATTTCACTGTGAACTGCTCTTCTTTTTCTCCTATGTGGAAGTCCGTCAGCCAAACAACTTTCTGAGTCTGATAATTCAGATGAGCTGCATTGATCAGACTGCAATGAAGCACGGCGCTTTCTAAAGTATGGTGGCGGCTTTCCGAGACCCAATTGCCAACATTTGTGCGCTTCGTGGCCTGCTTTATGGCACGACTTACAGGACTTGCTGCAGTTGCTAACTTTTCGCCTAGTGCGCTTTCTTTTCAGACGTTGGCTGCTTGCGCATGTCCTTCGGATAGCAGTCATACTACAATGCGTTGGGGCAGGAGAGAAGTCATTAGCAGAACCATTTGTTTCATCTTTACATTGTAAACATGATGCAGTCGCGTGAGGGATGTCTGCGTAACCATCGGTGGGGATAGCAACATCTTTGTTTTTAGCACACTTCTTTGTATCCTTCATATCCATATTTTTTGCTAACCATGTTATGAATACATTAAGCCGTTCAATTTTGTTTTGCTGTTCTTCAATTATTTTCTGTTGCTTTTCAAACAGTAAATGCATGATGCCTTCAGAAAACTTGCGTTGCTTTGATTTAGTTTTACACATGCCATTGTTTAACCACCAATCATATATCTCCTCTTCAGTAGATTCTACTGTAAGGCCTTTGGTCGCCAGTCTATCTAACGTGCCAGCCAAATTGTTTTTCGATGTGCACAATAGCTTGCTTTTGCCCAAACTATTACTATTCCAGTCCATTTTACACGGAACGGAGAGCTGAAGTTTCTGAATGTTTTGGTGAGGTCTCAACGTCTAGTTCTCAATATGCTTACAAGAAGTTTAGATCTACTCACCACCTTCAGAAACTCAGGTCACGTCATGTGCATCACATCGGGGTTACCAGCTGTAAGGATCCACTTTCTCAGACCAACGACGGAGCTGAGTGTGGACGAAGGTTATCGCATGTTCTGGACTTATGGAATGGAAATAATTATAAACATGTGCATGGCAAACATTAGAGTAACACTTATATGACCCGTTTATCTGACTCCATGAAATAATAGTTACCTCCAATATCACTATACAGCTTAAGAGCTAATAGCACAGTAATGGCATGGCACACGAAGAGATGTATATGAATGGTAAATGAATGAACAGTTTATTAACCAAATACAAGTTAACCTTTACAAGTAACACAGAGATTCGCTGTAATGACCAACTCAACCAGAGATATAAAGAAATCAAACTAAACTCGAAATAAAAGATAGAGAGAAAGAGAGAGGGAGAGAGAGAGACACACACAGCGTGTGGGAGCGTCGTGGGTGAAAGACAGCTCAATGAGTTTTCCACTAGCATTGCCTTAAGTAGCCAACCTGATGCCAGTTGTTCAGCACACCATGAGGTGTTATCTTGGGGGCAGGGGTGTTGGAGACAGCCCACTGCCTCACACTACTCAGTAACCTTAGGATCTGAGATCTTTATTAGAATAACCCGAGTCTGTTTCAGAATTTAGACCAGTATATCACTCACAATGAGACCATCAGAATGAAACCAAACATGACATGTACATCTCATAGCATTTCTACAATACAATATACCCTTAATTATCCTGTCCTTGCCCTAAGGATGACCTGAGTAGGTCCCACACCAAATGTTGGCAGACCACAGATAAGAACACAGTGGGGTGTGGCACCTAACTAAACACAAGAGCATGCAGCGGGGGAGCTCCTCTGAAGCACCCTTTATTGTGATAACACAAATTCCTCTGTTGAGCTCATTCTGAGTAGTCATCCTTGAATCCAGATCCTTACAGCCACCCCTTGGCCCATTGGGACAATTTCGTCTCAGTCCCAGTGGGTCACCCGTGCAGGCTGAGTCTGTGCAAGGTGAGATGGATGACTGAGGATGACGGTGGTATCTGTGTCCATGGTGAGTGGCCACACTGCTGCGGCTCTTAGATGAGGGTGCTGCTGCTGGCCATGCTCTGTGCCCACTCAGTCCTACCGGGTGTGAGCATACGGTGTTGAGTGGACAGTAGAGCTGGCTCCTCTGTTGGCCAGTTCTGTCTGTACCAGGTCCCGATCTGGGTTGTAATCTCTTGAATGTTCTGTCGCTGTTGCTCTGTCAGCAGGCATTTTATCAGGATTGTCCATGAGGAGGTGTGAGTTAACAATGGCAGTCTCTTAATGGCTTTTGATGGTTTAGGCATTTGCATAGAGAAGGGTGGATAAACAAGGCATAGCAACCAAGATAACATGCAAAATAAACGAACTGACATTTGCAGAATGTCTGCTAAAGAACATAAATGTATAACCAAGTTGAAAACATAGATTTGTATCTTCATCCCAGCTATTTACCAGGCTCTTCAGTCTGTTTTACAATTTAAAATGTGTTCCCATATGCATATCACCGCTGGTGAGTTTACAGTTCTATTGTTAGAGTAGAATTGACATTAGTGTCTTTTTGAGAGTCATCTAGTATTTTCTTGCCAATGGGCTTATCTGGGGCTATAAGGGATTCCTTTATCCAGGCTTTTCTGCCGGGAATCCATAAGTCTATGTAGCTCAGTGACCGTACTTTGCGGTATGCTACTTTCCTTAATAGTGGCACCAGACCTTTTGAGTCAATAGATAACTTTACACGAGACACTACATTGGGTAAATATTCTTCTGCAAAACATGTTAGCATTCAGGACAATAATATTACTAGCATCTGCACAGCCTATGTGCTTTTACGCATAAACAGCTTTTTAGCCTAGATGCTTCACGCACAAACAACCTACAGAGTCTATGCGCTGAGTGAGCCAGCGCAAACAACAAAGCTAACCCATATTAAGTAGCCTTCAGCTTTCACACTTTCAGTAAGAATGTAACAGAGAATATGCGGTCTTTTCAATATGGAATGGGTAAACAACCAGGGTGATAGCTCTTAGTAAACAAATGTGTCTTTCTTACCACATCGCTAAATTGTGCATCTATAAATACCGGCAACTAGAACACGTAGATTAGATACCTGTGGAAACACTGGAAATGCTGGGAGAGAGGCACAAATTACATGTCAGCAGGGCAATGGAATAACGGTCTGAAAAACCTTGACATTTCACTGTGAACTGCTCTTCTTTTTCTCCTATGTGGAAGTCCGTCAGCCAAACAACTTTCTGAGTCTGATAATTCAGATGAGCTGCATTGATCAGACTGCAATGAAGCACGGCGCTTTCTAAAGTATGGTGGCGGCTTTCCGAGACCCAATTGCCAACATTTGTGCGCTTCGTGGCCTGCTTTATGGCACGACTTACAGGACTTGCTGCAGTTGCTAACTTTTCGCCTAGTGCGCTTTCTTTTCAGACGTTGGCTGCTTGCGCATGTCCTTCGGATAGCAGTCATACTACAATGCGTTGGGGCAGGAGAGAAGTCATTAGCAGAACCATTTGTTTCATCTTTACATTGTAAACATGATGCAGTCGCGTGAGGGATGTCTGCGTAACCATCGGTGGGGATAGCAACATCTTTGTTTTTAGCACACTTCTTTGTATCCTTCATATCCATATTTTTTGCTAACCATGTTATGAATACATTAAGCCGTTCAATTTTGTTTTGCTGTTCTTCAATTATTTTCTGTTGCTTTTCAAACAGTAAATGCATGATGCCTTCAGAAAACTTGCGTTGCTTTGATTTAGTTTTACACATGCCATTGTTTAACCACCAATCATATATCTCCTCTTCAGTAGATTCTACTGTAAGGCCTTTGGTCGCCAGTCTATCTAACGTGCCAGCCAAATTGTTTTTCGATGTGCACAATAGCTTGCTTTTGCCCAAACTATTACTATTCCAGTCCATTTTACACGGAACGGAGAGCTGAAGTTTCTGAATGTTTTGGTGAGGTCTCAACGTCTAGTTCTCAATATGCTTACAAGAAGTTTAGATCTACTCACCACCTTCAGAAACTCAGGTCACGTCATGTGCATCACATCGGGGTTACCAGCTGTAAGGATCCACTTTCTCAGACCAACGACGGAGCTGAGTGTGGACGAAGGTTATCGCATGTTCTGGACTTATGGAATGGAAATAATTATAAACATGTGCATGGCAAACATTAGAGTAACACTTATATGACCCGTTTATCTGACTCCATGAAATAATAGTTACCTCCAATATCACTATACAGCTTAAGAGCTAATAGCACAGTAATGGCATGGCACACGAAGAGATGTATATGAATGGTAAATGAATGAACAGTTTATTAACCAAATACAAGTTAACCTTTACAAGTAACACAGAGATTCGCTGTAATGACCAACTCAACCAGAGATATAAAGAAATCAAACTAAACTCGAAATAAAAGATAGAGAGAAAGAGAGAGGGAGAGAGAGAGACACACACAGCGTGTGGGAGCGTCGTGGGTGAAAGACAGCTCAATGAGTTTTCCACTAGCATTGCCTTAAGTAGCCAACCTGATGCCAGTTGTTCAGCACACCATGAGGTGTTATCTTGGGGGCAGGGGTGTTGGAGACAGCCCACTGCCTCACACTACTCAGTAACCTTAGGATCTGAGATCTTTATTAGAATAACCCGAGTCTGTTTCAGAATTTAGACCAGTATATCACTCACAATGAGACCATCAGAATGAAACCAAACATGACATGTACATCTCATAGCATTTCTACAATACAATATACCCTTAATTATCCTGTCCTTGCCCTAAGGATGACCTGAGTAGGTCCCACACCAAATGTTGGCAGACCACAGATAAGAACACAGTGGGGTGTGGCACCTAACTAAACACAAGAGCATGCAGCGGGGGAGCTCCTCTGAAGCACCCTTTATTGTGATAACACAAATTCCTCTGTTGAGCTCATTCTGAGTAGTCATCCTTGAATCCAGATCCTTACACGCCACTCATCTCACCACACAGAACTCTCAACTACCAAGTAGTTCACGATTTTCCATATTTGAGTGCACAGTTGTAACATTACATGTATGTCATGTTGTGAATAATAAACATGCACGCCACTCATCTCAACACACAGAACCCTCAGTGCAATACCAGGTTGTTCAGCATTTTCTGTATTTGAGTGCACAGTTGTAACATTACATGTATGTCACGTTGTGAATGTTAAACATGCGCAGCACTTATCTCAACACACAGAACGGTCAGTGCAATACCAGGTATTTCAGCATTTTTTGTAATTCAGTGTGGAGTTGTAACAATACATGTATGTGATGTTGTGAACATTAAACACGCGGGCCACTCATCTCACCACACAGAACTCTCAACTACCAAGTATTTCACCATTTTCTGTATTTGAGTGCACAGTTGTAACATTACATGTATGTCACGTTGTGAATGTTAAACACGGGCTCAATTCATCTCCACACACAGAACTCTCAGTGTAGTACCAGGTAGTTCAGCATTTGCTGTATTTGAGAGCACAGTTGTAACATTACATGTATGTCATGTTGTGAATATTAAACACGCGCGCCACTCATTTCACCACACAGAACTCTCAACTACCAGGTAGTTCACCATTTTTTGTATTTGATTACACAGTTGTAACATTACATGTATGTCATGTTGTGAATAATCACATATGCGCCACTCATCTCAACACACAGAACCCTCAGTGCAATACCAGGTATTTCAGCAATTTTTTTTATTCAGTGCACAGTTGTAACATTACAGGTATGTCATGTTGTGAATGTTAAACACGCGCGCCACTCATCTCACCACACAGGTCTCTCAACTACAAAGTAGTTCACGATTTTCCATTTTGAGTGCACAGTTGTAACATTATATGTATGTCATGTTGTGAATAATAAACATGCGCGCCACTCATCTCAACACACAGAACCCTCAGTGCAATACCAGGTTGTTCAGCATTTTCTGTATTTGAGTGCACAGTTGTAACATTACATGTATGTCACGTTGTGAATGTTAAACATGCGCACCACTTATCTCAACACACAGAACGCTCAGTGCAATACCAGGTATTTCAGCATTTTTTGTAATTCAGTGTACAGTTGTAACAATACATGTATGTGATGTTGTGAACATTAAACACGCGGGCCACTCATCTCACCACACAGAACTCTCAACTACCAAGTAGTTCACCATTTTCCGTATTTGAGTGCACAGTTGTAACATTACATGTATGTCAGGTTGTGAATAATAAACATGCACGCCACTCATCTCAACACACAGAACGCTCAGTGCAATACCAGGTAGTTCACCATTTTTTGTATTTGAGTGCACAGTTGTAACATTACATGTATGTCATGTTGTGAATAATAACATACGCGCCACTCATCTCAACACACAGAACCCTCAGTGCAATACCAGGTATTTCAGCAATTTTTGTAATTCAGTGCACCCTTGTAACATTACAGGTATGTCATGTTGTGAATGTTAAACACGCGCGCCACTCATCTCACCACACAGAACTCTCAACTACCAAGTAGTTCACGATTTTCCATATTTGAGTGCACAGTTGTAACATTACATGTATGTCATGTTGTGAATAATAAACATGCGCGCCACTCATCTCAAAACACAGAACCCTCAGTGCAATACCAGGTTGTTCAGCATTTTCTGTATTTGAGTGCACAGTTGTAACATTACATGTATGTCACGTTGTGAATGTTAAACATGCGCAGCACTTATCTCAAGACACAGAACAGTCAGTGCAATACCAGGTATTTCAGCATTTTTTGTAATTCAGTGTACAGTTGTAACAATACATGTATGTGATGTTGTGAACATTAAACACGCGGGCCACTCATCTCACCACACAGAACTCCCAACTACCAAGTAGTTCACCATTTTCCGTATTTGAGTGCACAGTTGTAACATTACATGTATGTCAGGTTGTGAATAATAAACATGCACGCCACTCATCTCAACACACAGAACCCTCAGTGCAATACCAGGTAGTTCAGCATTTTCTGTATTTGAGTGCACAGTTGTAACATTACATGTATGTCACGTTGTGAATGTTAAACATGCGCACCACTTATCTCAACACACAGAACGCTCAGTGCAATACCAGGTAGTTCAGCAATTTTTGTAATTCAGTGTGGAGTTGTAACAAAACATGTATGTGATGTTGTAAATATTAAACACGCACGCAAGTCATCTCACAACACAGAACTCTAACTGTAAAACCAGGTATTTCAGCATTTTTTGTAATTCAGTGTACAGTTGTAACAATACATGTATGTGATGTTGTGAATATTAAACACGGGCTCAATTCATCTCCACACACAGAACTCTCAGTGTAGTACCAGGTAGTTCAGCATTTGCTGTATTTGAGAGCACAGTTGTAACATTACATGTATGTCATGTTGTGAATATTAAACACGCGCGCCACTCATTTCACCACACAGAACTCTCAACTACCAGGTAGTTCACCATTTTTTGTATTTGATTGCACAGTTGTAACATTACATGTATGGTTAGGGTTAGGGTTTTTCAAATTACAACGGCTCCCCCCCCTCTGCCATACAGCACAAGGAGTTTGGAATAGGGAGACCGAGGACATGGCACTCTCACCTGCACATAACCAATTAAGCCTGATGTCTTGCAGTGGTTAAAACCCCTGTGTAGGAGGAACTGTTCTGAGTTTATGGAATAGACTCCTGGAAACGTTACAGGTTATGGTTAGAGTATGTGTATGGGTTAGGTAGCCCCTATTAACTTCGTAGCCTATAGCTGGGTTTATTCACTTGGGATTAAGTATAGATCTTTGGATTTTTTTATTATTTTTTGTATGTCCCCAAGTTGTGGACTGGGTATGGGTAGATTTAATTTGCTTAGGATTTAGTTTTCCGTGTTAGGTTTGTGTGTAAGTCCCTACGGTTATGGTTAGGGTATAGATCTGGGCTAGGTAGCCTCTCTATTAAGTTGGTAGCTTGTGGTTAGGTTTGTTCCATTGGGAATCCGTATGGGTTTAAGTTACTGTAAATCCCTGGGTTATGGTTAGGGAATGGGTAAGGGCTAGGTAGTCAACTTCTAGTGTTGTAGCCTTTGGTTAGGTTTTAATCACTTGGGGTTAAGTATGTGGTTGAGGTCAATTTTTTATATAAGTAACTCAGGTTATGGTTAGAGTATAGGTGTAGGTTAGGTCATCTCACTTTAGAGTATTGGTTTGTAGTTTAGGTTTTGGAGTGAAGAATCCTTAGAAGGAGTTGGTGTACTGGTACCAGTATCGGGCGTGGAAGGAGTCCACCATGGCCTAGTTCACAGGGTCCGGGTTGGTCTGTGAAAGTTTGTGGGACACATCTTCAGTAGTGCTCCTCAGCATCATTGGGTGTTTCAGGCCTGTTACCACTATACACCCTCCACTGAGGCGGTCCCGCCGGGGTGATCAAGTCCCCGACGTGTGTCCCATGTCCAATAAAGCTAAGTTCCCTCTGAGCTCTGGTTGAGTCTTGGGGAACCAGGAATATGTTGGGAATGCTAATCTGAATTTTTTTTTTTTGTAAGGGAAAAGGTAAGTAATATTAATTTGTTTAGGCAATAAGGTAAGTACTATTTCTAAGGTAAGTAGTATTATCATTACTTTTGTGTCATATATGTTAAGGGGGAAGCCTATTTTTATTTTAACCACTAATCTAACATTGGATATTGGGTGTGAAGGTAAGTAATGTCTCCCTAAAAAGCTACACGGCGGGCAGGGAGAGGAGCCGAGCAGCCCGGAGGTACCCACCAGACACCCTGTACACCCAGAACCAGCCGTCATCACCCAGTCCACTCCAGGAAGCTCGGATGACCCATATTAGGCCATCTTACGAGACCACTAGAGGCTTTGGGCGTTTCAGGACAAGGGACCAGGCGAGGGCCTACCCAGCAGGCATCCCCCGAGACCTCCCCAGATTTCAACACCCGACCACCATTGCTTAGGCGTTAAGGGTAAGTATTATTTCTAAGGGAAGTAATATTATTTTTGTGTCCTAGCTAGTATTATTTTTGTGTTATAGATGTTTAGCAGGAAGCCTATTTTTAGTGAACCACTATTCTAGCATTGGATATTGGGTATGAAGGTAAGTAATGTCTCCCTAAGAAGTTACATGTCATGCAGGGAGAGGAGCCTGAGCAGCCCGGAGGCACCCACCAGACACCCTGTACACCCAGAACCAGCCGTCATCACCCAGTCCACTCCAGGAAGCTCGGACGGCCCTTACACATATTAGGCCATCTTACGAGACCACTAGAGGCCTTGGGCGTTTCAGGACAAGGGACCAGGCGAGGGCCTACCCAGCAGGCATCCCCCGAGACCTCCCCAGACTCCAACACCCAACCACCATTGTTTAGGCGTTAAGGGTAAGTATTATTTGTAAGAGAAGTAATAGTATTTTTGTGTCATAGGTGTTAAGGGGGAAGGCTAATTTTATTTTAACGTAGGTAGTATTATTTTTGTGTAATAGATGTTTGGCAGGAAGCCTATTTTTAGTGAACAACTATTCTAGTATTGGATATTGGGTATGAAGGTAAGTAATGTCTCCCTAAGAAGCTACCTGGCGGGCAGGGAGAGGAGCCGAGCAGCCCGGAGGTACCCACCAGACACCCTGTACACCCAGAACCCGCCGTCATCACCCAGTCCACTCCAGGAAGCTCGGACGGCCATTTTACATATAAAGCCATCTTACGAGACCACTAGAGGCCTTGGGCATTTCAGGTCAAGGGACCAGGCGAGGGCCTACCCAGCAGGCATCCCCCGAGACCTCCCCAGACTCCAACACCCAACCACCATTGCTTAGGCATTAAGGGTAAGTATTCTTTTTAAGGGAAGTAATATTATTTTTGTGTCATAGGTGTTAAGGGGGAAAGCCTAATTTTAGTTTAATAACTACTTTAACACTGTACATTGAGTTTGAAGGTGAGTAATACTCCCCTTAAGGGAGGTGTTAAGAGGAAGGCTTATTTCTAGGTAAACAAGTAGTGTTGAGGTAAGTACTCAAGAAATGTTTTTATTTTAGATGTACAAGGTCTATTTTTCGATACTAGATACCATGACTATTTAAGTAATGTGTTAAGGTAAGTATTAAGGAAATGTTTTTATTTTATGTATGTATACAGGGTCTATTTTTAGATGCTAGATTCTATGACTATTCGAAGTGATAAGGTAAGTATTTCGTACATAGTGACTAACAATTTTATTTCATTCTAGGTGCGTAAGGGCGGCGTCTATTTTTAGATGTTAACGGTTATCTACTATTGTACAGAAGGATAAGTATTGTGATAAGGTAGTCTATTTTTTACTTTCTAATTTGGTGGAAAGTAAGCGCTGCAAAGGTTCATTTTAGGCTAGGGGGAAAGTATCCTTTGTCACGGTAAGTAAAAAAGGGGGGGGTTCGCTTTAACGCTGTTCCCCGTATATAAAAGTTTTGTGAAGAAACCAAAGAACCCAAATAACCATCCTGACTAGAGCGAGGAACAGCTAACTTCTCCGCGAGTCTATCGTCCCTGTGTGAGACCTATGAAAAGGGTGTAAGTTTTCGTTCCTCGCTTTTCTTAAAAAAGGCATTTCTCCACCAGGGATCTTCTTCGTGTGGTCCGTCTTCATGTAGTGTAAAATGTGCCGTTGTATGAGCGGTGCTAACCACCATAGAAGACTGGGCCCCATTTAAGGTCTGTTTGGCCCCAGACCACCATCCTGTCGTGCATTGTCCAAGTGGACGGCCAGGCGGCTGGATACTTACCACCCAACCAGGTCCGAAGATCCGATTGGGCCCTGCGGCCTAGAGGTCTCATCTTGGGGCTGTGGCGTCTCAGAGAGTCACCGTGCCCAAGTCGGCCGGGTCTGCTAAAACCCAGGAGAGCGGCGGCCAGGCCACCAGCGCTCCCTGCCGACTTAACCTTTCCCCCCGTCCCTTCGTTAACACCGCAGGGTATCCAGGACAGGGGTCGGGTTTACCCGAAGGAGAAACTTTTAGCGAGCAGGGTGAGGAGCCGAGTAGACCCCAACCCCCCAGTCACCATCCACCCACCTCCCCCCTAAGGACCAGCGTAGCGAGAGGGAAGAGGGGCCCGGCAGCTCAGAGCCCCACGGCAACCAGTTCTCGAGACATCCCCAGGAGGCACGGAAGCCGGGACCAGCAGACCAGGGTCTACCACGTACCCGGTTCACAAAACCTCCAGGGGGCTCGGACGCTGGAGTGCCCCGGCAGCCAGTTCTCGAGGCATCCCCAGGAGACAGGGTCTCTAGGGGGCTCGGACGCTGGAGCCAGGGTGGAGGGTATGTCCAGCCACCGGTTCTCGAGACATCCCCCGGAAGCAGGGCCTCCAGGGGGCTCGGACGCCGGGGCTCCCCGGGAACCAGTTCTCGAGACATCCACCAGGAGGCTAGGAAGCCGGAGCCAGCAGACCAGGGGTCCACCACGTAGCCGGTTCGCAAGACCTCAAGGGGGCTCGGACGCTGGAGCCAGGGTGCGGGGTTTATCCAGCAACCGGTTCTCGAGACATCCCCAGGAGGCAGGGCCTCCAGGGGGCTCGGACGCCGGAGGCAGGGTCCACCCAGCAGGAGACTCACGAGTCCTACCCAGCCCACGGTCCCCTCCACCCGCCTAGAAGACCACCGAGGGAGCTCCGGCCACCGTAGTGTTGCCCCCCAGAGCCACCACTCAGCCCCCACTGTGGAGGAGCAGCAGGCTCGGAACCCCTTCCAGGGAACTCGAGTCGCCATCCCCATCCCTCAGCGAGGTCTACCCACCCTCCTAGAGCTATCACCCCCAGGGGAGGCGGGCGGAAAGTTGCCTTCCCGCCAACCTTCTACCTCTCCTGGCTCCTACGCTACCCACAGACAGGTTTTCATTTTACAAGGGTGGGACAGCCGTGTGCAATGCCAAGGGGGCTCCTCGACCGGCCGTCCCCGGACCCCGTGCAAGACCCGGGCATCGCTGCCTCAGGTAGGGTCCCAAGTGGGTATGCCCAGAGCAGAATCAACCATAGAATCAATAGACTCCATAGGACTCTTACCTAGAGCGGTTGCTGTAGAGGATAACCGCCTGGTCAGCATCTTAGGCTGGTGCCTATTCCACGCGACCTTCTCGCCAACGGTGGGAAAGCCTTTCTGGGCTAAAAGGGGCGGAGACTAACACAGATGCACTCTGGGGCTTGTAGTATGTCTTTTTCAGGCCTATTCAATGGTTATTTAATTTGTGCGCATTGATGTTAGGCCTCTACTTGAATTATGGACAGAAAGGGGCGGCGGCCTAAGTGTTAATTTGCTTTTATTTGAATTCTCTGTGTAGAAAATCGTTGCCCTCTTGGAATTTCACCATTCTAGGTGAGTATAAACTTTTTTTGAAATTTTGGAGTGGTTTGACAATTGCCAAATGGTGGTGTGGCCTCCTATTTTACCTCTTTCATATCTCAGTGCTCTGTCTCATTACCTCATTTCTTCTTTTCTCTTTTTGTTTTTTTGTGCTTTTGTATTGCTTGTTATTATTTGAAGAGGGAGACTCAGACCTGGGGCCTCTCACAGTCAGAAGGCTGCGGGAAATGCTCCTCTTGGCATCATGCTCCCTTATAACTAATTGTATTTCCTTGTTCTAATCTCTGTGAGTCTAGTTCCTGTGCAGTGCCCCTAGTGTTAGAAATTTTAAATGTAAACAGAGCCCCTGTTGCCTACAGCTCATAAAACTGCTACTGTTGTAGTGTTTGTTTTTATTTGAAAAGGGAGACACAGGCCTGCGATTTTAAATGTAAACAGAGTGTCTTCTGTTATTGCCTGCGCCTCCTGATAAAGTTTACTCCCTGTCCAACTGCCACTGTTTAAAGCTGGTGTTTTTGTAGTGCTTGTTATTATTTGAAGAGGGAGACACAGACCTGAGGCCCCTCAAAGTCAGAAAGCTGCAGGAAATGCTCTTCTTGGCATCATGCTCCCTTATCACTAAATGTATTTCCTTGTTCTTATCTCTATGAGTCTAGTTCCTGTGCAGTGTCCCTAGTGTTAGAAACTTTAAATGTAAACCAAGCCCCTATTGCCTATAGCTCCTAAAACTGCTGCTTTTGTAGTGTTTGTTATTATTTGAAAAGGGAGACACAGGCCTGAGATTTTAAATGTAAGCAGAGTGCCTTCTGCCCTTGCCTGCAGCTCATGATACAGTTTTACTCCCTGTCCAACTGCCACTGCTTAAGACTGATATTTCTGTAGCGTTTGTTATTATTTGAACAGGGAGACACAGACCTGCAGCCTCTCACAGCCAGAAGGCTGCGGGAAATGCTCCTCTTGGCATCATGCTCCCTTATAACTAAATGTATTTCCTTGTTCTAATCTCTGTGAGTCAAGTTTCTGTGAAGCTGCCCTAGTGATAGAAATTTTAAATGTAAACAGAGCTCCTATTGCCTACAGCTCATAAAACTGCTACTGTTGTAGTGTTTGTTTTTATTTGAAAAGGGAGACACAGGCCTGCGATTTTAAATGTAAACAGAGTGTCTTCTGTTATTGCCTGCGCCTCCTGATAAAGTTTACTCCCTGTCCAACTGCCACTGTTTAAAGCTGGTGTTTTTCTAGTGCTTGTTATTATTTGAAGAGGGAGACACAGACCTGAGGCCCCTCAAAGTCAGAAAGCTGCAGGAAATGCTCTTCTTGGCATCATGCTCCCTTATCACTAAATGTATTTCCTTGTTCTAATCTCTATGAGTCTAGTTCCTGTGCAGTGTCCCTAGTGTTAGAAACTTTAAATGTAAACCAAGCCCCTATTGCCTATAGCTCCTAAAACTGCTGCTTTTGTAGTGTTTGTTATTATTTGAAAAGGGAGACACAGGCCTGAGATTTTAAATGTAAGCAGAGTGCCTTCTGCCCTTGCCTGCAGCTCATGATACAGTTTTACTCCCTGTCCAACTGCCACTGCTTAAGACTGATATTTCTGTAGCGCTTGTTATTATTTGAAAAGGGAGACACAGGCCTGAAGCCTCTCACAGCCAGAAAGCTGCAGGAAATGCTCTTCTTGGCATCATGCTCCCTTATAACTAAATGTATTTCCTTGTTCTAATCTCTGTGAGTCAAGTTTCTGTGAAGCTGACCTAGTGATAGAAATTTTAAATGTAAACAGAGCTCCTATTGCCTACAGCTCATAAAACTGCCACTTTTGTAGCGCTTGTTATTATTTGAAAAGGGAGCCACAGGCCTGAGATTTTAAATGTAAACAGAGTGCCTTCTGCCCTTGCCTGCAGCTTATGATACAGTTTACTCCCTGTCAAACTGCCACTGCTTAAAACTGATATCTCTGTAGTGCTTGTTATTATTTGAAAAGGGAGACACAGACCTGAAGCCTCTCACAGCCAGAAAGCTGCAGGAAATGCTCTCTTGGCATCATGCTCCCTTAGAACTAAATGTATTTCCTTGTTCTAATCTTCTGTGAGTCAAGTTTCTGTGAAGCTGCCCTAGTGATAGAAATTTTGAATGTAAACAGAGCCCCTATCGCCTACAGCTCATAAAACTGCCACTTTTGTAGCGCTTGTTATTATTTGAAAAGGGAGACACAGGCCTGAGATTTTAAATGTAAACAGAGTGTCTTCTGCCCTTGCCTGCAGCTCATGATCCAGTTTACTCCCTGTCAAACTGTCACTGCTTTTATTTCTGTAGTGCTTGTTATTATTTGAAAAGGGAGACACAGACCTGAGGCCTCTCACAGCCAGACAGCTGCAGGAAATGCTCTTCTTGGCATCATGCTCCCTTATAACTAAATGTATTTCCTTGTTCTAATCTCTATGAGTCTAGTTCCTGTGTAATGCCCCTAGTGTTACAATTTTAAATGTACACAGAGCCCCTATTGCCTATAGCTCATAAAACTGCTACTTTTGTAGCGTTTGTTATTATTTGAAAAGGGAGACACAGGCCTGAGATTTTCAATGTAAACAGAGTGCCTTCTGCCATTGCCTGCAGCTCCTGATAAAGTTTATTTCCTGTCCAACTGCCACTGCTTAAAACTGATATTTTTGTAGTGCTTGTTATTATTTGAAAAGGGAGACACAGACTTGAAGCCTCTCACAGCCAGCAAGCTGCAGGAAATGCTCTTCTTGGCATCATGCTCCCTTATAACTAAATGTATTCCCTTGTTCTAATCTCTGTGAGTCTAGTTTCTGTGCAGCTGCCCTAGTGATACCAATTTAAATGTAAAAAGAGCCCCTATTGTCTACAGCTCATAAAACTGCTACTTTTGTATCGCCTGTTATTATTTGAAAAGGGGAAACACAGGCCTGAGATTTAAATTTTAAAAACAGAGTGCCTTCTGCCATTGCCTGCAGCTCATGATAAAGTTTACTCCCTGTCAAACTGCCACTGCTTAAAACTGATATTTCTGTAGTGCTTGTTATTATTTGAAGAGGGAGACACAGACCTGAAGCCTCTCACAGCCAGAAGGCTGCAGGAAGTGCTCTTCTTGGCATCATGCTCCCTTATAACTAAATGTATTTCCTTGTTCTAATCTCTATGAGTCTAGTCCCTGTGCAGTGCCCCTAGTGTTATACATTTTAAATGTAGAACTGCTACTTTTGTAGTGTTTGTTATTATTTGAAAAGGGAGACACAGGCCTGCGATTTTAAATGTAAAACAGAGTCTAGTTCCTGTGCAGTGCCCCTAGTGGTAGAAATTTTAAATGTAACCAGAGCCCCTATTGGTCCCAATTTTTGCATGTACCCAGAGCGCCCCATGCAATTGTTTACAGCTCATGATGAACTTAACGCCATGTCATACTGTCAATATTTTCAATGTATAACTAAATGTATTCCCTTACTTCTAATCTCTGTGAGTCTAGTTCCTATGACGCGCCCCTAGTGGTAGAGACTTTATATGTAAACAGAGTCCCTAGTGGCCGAAATTTTAAGTGTAAACCGAGCGCCTAATGCAATCGCCTACCGTTCATGATAAAATTAACGCCATGTCCAACTTGTCAAAACTCTAAACGTAAATAGGGTCCCCCAGTGGCTGAAATCTTAAACCTGAATAGAGGGCCTAATTCCATTGCTTATAGCTCATGATAAAATTAGCGCCATGTCACACTGCCCATACCTTAACTGTCAACCGAGTTCCTAATGGCCGAAATTTATCATGTAAAGCCGCGCGCCTAATGCAGTCGCCCACACTTCATGATACAATTTACTCTCTGTCAGGCTGCTACTACTTCAAAATGATACCACAGTCCACTGTTAATGTTACATCTGATGCCAATCATTTAAATACCAAACCCATAATCAGTGTTACTTCTAGTCTCCCTTTTGATGTCCTTCTATGAACTTATCTCAGTCAACGTGGACTCGGTTTTAGGTGAACTAAGCTCTTGAAACCCGCTGCTCCACTGCCATTATTGATTTGTGACGGGTCCGTTGAGGCTATGATTTTGGTAATCATTTCTTTCATTGAGTCCCAATGGGAATTCCGTTCCTAATTTCTTAATCCACTCTCTTTCCTTCCTTAATCTCTGTCCTAAGGTCCATTTTGGGTCGTGATCCAGGCCCCGAATCCTCAAATTTTCCAGTCCGTGTCTAAGGAAATGGGATACCAGGTGAGTGTCCCTCTTTTTATGTGTTCTGATATTGTATGAGTGAGTGTGTAGTCTAGCTCTAATGGTGTTTTTGGTTTGGCCCACATATTGTTTTTTGCATTTGTGGCAAGAGATTAAATATACGCAATTGCTTTGATTCAACGGTACTTCTGGTATCAAATAACCCTCCCTCGAGGCGGAGCAGGTAACTAGTCTTTTATTGCGAGGTTCTACTTGTACTCCCACAGTTTTGTTCTTCTTCTCCCTCATTCTACTAGAAACTAAGAAATCCTTAAGATTTTTGTTTCTCCTGTAGGCCGAAATTATTTTCCCGGGAGGCATATCTCCCTTGAATATCTCTGAGAAATTCTCCTTGATTTTATGTGTGAATCGTCTGCCCTGTAGAGAATATGGTACTATTAATGGGATTACTCTGCCTCTCTCTCTAGTTAGTCGTTTTGTAGTGCGTTGGGTCCCGATAGAGTTGTGCCATTGCCTATTTATTTTTCGCAAGAAGGATCTAGTATAACCCCGTGGTTGGAGAGCGCAGAAGAGAACCCGAGAGGTCCTGTTAAAGTCCTCCGGGCGTGTGCAGATTCTGTGAAAACGGGTCAGTTGGGCCTTAACTATTGCTGAAAAAGTATGTTGGGGATGGAAACTTTCCTTGTGGAGGAGCGCATGAGTATCCGTTTCTTTAAAAAAGACTTTTATGTCTAGGGTGGTAGTCTTATCGTTTCCGGGGTCCTTAAAGGTAGTGGTGTCCAGGAAGTCAACCGACGCCAGGTGTAGAATGTGTTTGACTTTGATATATGGGTGGTGGGAGTTTAAAGTAACTATAAATTCTTCGAATTCCGTCTCAGTGTGGGGCCACGTTCCCCATATGTCATCTAAGAATCTGTAGTAGTGAGATGGTCTCAACCTGCATTTCGCGAGGACTGTCTCTTCCCATTCTGCCATATAGATGTTGGCATACGCCGGAGCGAATTTCTTCCCCATGGCCGTACCCCTTGTTTGTAGGAAATACTGTCCGTTAAATTCAAAATCATTCTTAGTCAAGCTCAACTCCAGTAGTTGTATTAGTGTCGCGTCTGGTCTATCCGCTTGCGGGTGGCGTTGGAGCCACTTCTTAACGGTACTAAGTCCCTTCTTGGTCTCAATGTTAGTGTATAAACTGTCTATGTCGATGGTGAATAAGTAAGTTCGCGGTTGTAGCTCTATTTGTTTGACCTTATTTATGAAATCATAGGTGTCCTTCAGGTAGCTAGGGTGTTTCGTGGAGATGGGGTTGAGGTAGTAATCTATGTATTCCGCGATTTTGTAACTCTCACTACCACAGTCTGACACTATTGGGCGTCCGGGGGGCATAAAAGGAGTAGTCCACTTCTCTCTGTCTTTATGTATTTTCGGTAATAGGTAGAACCTCCTTAGTTTTGGCGGTCGGTCTCCAGTCAGGTAAGTCATTTGACGGCCCGTAATGGCATGTCTGTCCTTCAGGCCCTGCAGTATCCTACCATATTCGACGGCTGTCTCTAGATAAATGGGTTTAGTTAGTTTTTGATAGAAATTGGTATCATTTAGTTGTCTCATGGCCTCATTGATGTATTCTGCCCTGTCCATTATGACAATAGCATTGCCCTTGTCAGCGGGTTTAATTATAATGGTGTCTCTTTTGCGAAGGGTCTCCAATGCTTTCTTTTCCCTTTGTGGGATATTATCTGGGATGGGTGTACAGTTATTGGGGATCCATGTTTCCAATGTTATTTTGTCCAGAAGGATTAACCTGTGTATTTCCGACGATATTTGGTCCTATTTAGGTTCCCAAGTAGAGGGTGGGAGGAAGGGGGTTCTTGCTGAGTCCTCTCCTTCCGACTCCCCATCTGAGTCGCCCTCATTGTCCTTCCCTTGAAAGAAGGATGCTAATTTGAGCCTCCGGTGAAAGGTGGTTAGGTCTGCCTGTATCTGTTTGTTATCCCATTTTTTCGTCTTATGTGAGGGGATAAATGTGAGTCCTCGTTTTAGTAGAGAAATTTCCGCATCCGTTAGAGAAGTGGTTTGAGAGAGATTGACTACCGTCTTGTCTTGTGCACTGCCGGATTCTTCCTGTAGGGGGTCTATTTGTTTAAAGTAAACAGCCAGTGTTGGGCCATCTCCTCCGCTGTGTCTCCCGTCCAGTGAATGCCGTCTTGCACTGTTCTAAAATGCGCCACCGATAGAGAGGGGATGGACCTGCCTGTACGCCAGATGGCGCTGTTTATAAACTGTATTGTCTTCTTCATTTTTAAGGGTAACCTGTTGCTAAAATTGAGCAGGGGCACGTAGATGCGGGCGTTCGGAAAGGCGAGTTGGGCTTTTGCCACTAAGGTCTTGATGTTTGTTTCGAGGTTAGAGAGGTTTGTGTCCTCCCTGTTATTAATACCAAACGATAATATCACCTTCTGTGTGGTGGGCGAGGTGGGGGTCTTATGCTGCAGGATGTGCGTTGCGTGAGTTATTTTCGCCCCCGGATAGGCGTCAACTTGGATCCTCTTGTCCTTGATGGGAGGCAGCCTATTAAGGTTTGAATCCCCCATGATGATAATAGGGCGCGTCGGGCTGAGGGCCCAGTTGTTAACCTTGTCCCCAAGGTGTTCATGTTTCGTATACAGATCCTGCGAGTCACTCTGTGTCCCTGTCTGGGGATGTGAGAGGGCTGCTTGCCCTTGAGTGACCGTGGTCTGCCTCTGTGTCCCTGTCTGGGGATGTGAGAGAGCTGCTTGCTCTTGAGTGACCGTGGTCTGCCTCCGTGTCCCTGTCTGGGGACGTGAGAGAGCTGCTTGCCCTTGAGTGACCGTGGTCTGCCTCTGTGTCCCTGTCTGGGGACGTGAGAGAGCTGCTTGCCCTTGAGTGACCGTGGTCTGCCTCTGTGTCCCTGTCTGGGGATGTGAGAGAGCTGCTTGCCCTTGAGTGACCGTGGTCTGCGATGCTGAGTCTACTTTGTGTAATTGCAATCTCAGGCGCTTACGTGCACCCTGGCTATTACCAATCCCCGTTGGGGTGTCTGGCCCTGGCGAGTTAGGTGGACTGACCTCAGAGCGAGCGGGCGAAGAGAAGCCCTGTGAGATGAGAGGGGTGATATTAATCGGATATAAATTATCACCAAGTGTCGGTTGGAGTTTTAACGGGTTCCATCGTAGATTGAATCGAGGCGTTTGAGTTCCCGTGTTAGCTCGTTTGGACGCGACAGGGGTCCGGGGTATCGGTACGTCGGGATCCGATTGGTTTGTGTTTCCCTCCCTTGTTGGAGAGGTTTGTACCTCAGGGTTAATGTCTGGTGGCGTAATGTCCTGGTATTGATTTTGAGAGGGCCTCCCATTCTCGCCAGTGTTAGGAGAGACCATGGCCAGTGGTGGACTAGGCGCGGTAGTATTGGTTGTTATCGCGGTGTTTAGTGGACCGTCGTCGTCGGAGTCAGTGTCTCGTTTAACGGTCGTTGGTGCAGTAGCGATCGTGGTCAGGGGTTGGTCGAGGTGTGTATCGCCTCCTATTATTCGTTTAATCCCGTCGGTAGCCGTATCTATCGTTGTGCCGTGTAATTGTTTGATATTTCTCCTGCCCCATTTAATCGCCACTGTCCAGGCTTCTTCCCATCTGTCCAGAGGGAGGCCTAAGATGCCTTGTCGGCTTTGTCGCTGGATTTCTAGGTAGTGGTTCTCCAAGACCTGGAGACCCGTACACAGCCAGTTGCGGGCGTTGCCATATAGCATTAAGTTGGTGTCATAGGAAGGCATGGCTGGCAAGATTGCCCTTTCCAAATGTTCTGTGGTTCTGCTAAGACTGACAGGCGGTCTTGCCCCGTCCGAGTTCTCCACGAATCGCAGGTGGTGTGTTGCCTTCAGGTAGTTGTGCATATGGCGCACTAGTGCCTTGAACTGATCGTCCGTCGTCATCTTGGATCTACAAAAAAGTAAAGGGGAGAGTTCCTTTTAGATAATATGTCGGTAAGTATGGAATTTTTATACACTATTGTAGTAATTTTAGTCTAATAAGGAAAGAAAGAGAGGGGGGGGGGGGTTGTGGTGTTGAAAGGGAAGAAGGAGGAGAAGGGGGAGAGGGAGCCTGTCTGGGCTCCGCTCACCCCAAGGGCCTGTCTGGGCCTCATCTCCTACACCGCCCCCGCTCATGCTGTCAACGCAGCCGAGCAGGGGGGGTGTTGCGTGCAAAGTGCAAAGTTAAGGAGGAAGGAAAAATCCGGGGAATGGGGGGATAAGGAGAAGGGGGAAAGGGAGCCTGTCTGGGCTCCGCTCACCCCAAGGGCCTGTCTGGGCCTCATCTCCTACACCACCCCCGCTCACACCGCTACAGCAGCCGAGCAGGGGGGGTGTTGCGTGCAAAGTACGATGTTAGGGAGGGGGAGAGAAGGGAAGGAAAAAATGTTTTAGCAGGTGCCGGTTTCGTGTGAGCCTTATTATTATTGACCATAGGAGCAACCGTGCCGAGTTTATAAAATAGATTCCTATAAACCTTATGGGGTTATGGTAAGGGTATGGTTTTGGGCTAGGTAGCTCTACTACTAACTTAGTGACCTATGGATATGCTTATTTACTTAGGATTAAGTATAAATTTTGTCGATTTTGTGTGGAAGTGGTTATTATAGTCTTGTTGTTCCATCCGTGCGTATCCAAACGGACCCATGGTCTGTTGTTATTGTTTTGTAATATCCCCAGGTATTGTCACTCCGGTCTGGAGTTATGTGCGCAGCATCTTTTTTTCGGGTGTTGGTTTATGTTTCCCAAGGAACGCCTATTCCTGTATCCCAGTGCTTAAGACATCCAACCTGGTAGTAGGACCTGGCCGGGTTAGGATTTTTCAAATTACAACGGCTCCCCCCCCTCTGCCATACAGCACAAGGAGTTTGGAATAGGGAGACCGAGGACATGGCACTCTCACCTGCACATAACCAATTAAGCCTGATGTCTCGCAGTGGTTGAGACTCCTGTATAGGAGGAACTGTTCTGAGTTTATGGAATAGATTCCCGGAAACATTACTAGGTGTAAGTATGGGCTAGGTAGCCTCACTATTAACTTGGTGGCCTATGGATAGGTATATTTACTTGGTATTAAGTATAGATTTTGTCGGTCTTGTGTGGAAATAATTATTATAGTCCTGCTGTTCCCTCCATGTGTATCCAAACCAATTCATGGTCTATTAGAGTTATATAAAAAATTCTCTTCACAGAGTGTTAGTTTGTGTTTCCCTAGGAGCGACTATTCCTATGTCCCAGTGCTTAAGACATCCAACCTGGTAGTAGGACCTGGCCGGGTTAGGGTTTTTCAAATTACAACGGCTCCCCCCCCTCTGCCATACAGCACAAGGAGTTTGGAATAGGGAGACCGAGGACATGGCACTCTCACCTGCACATAACCAATTAAGCCTGATGTCTTGCAGTGGTTAAAACCCCTGTGTAGGAGGAACTGTTCTGAGTTTATGGAATAGACTCCTGGAAACGTTACAGGTTATGGTTAGAGTATGTGTATGGGTTAGGTAGCCCCTATTAACTTCGTAGCCTATAGCTGGGTTTATTCACTTGGGATTAAATATAGATCTTTGGATTTTTTAATTATTTTTTGTATGTCCCCAAGTTGTGGACTGGGTATGGGTAGATTTAATTTGCTTAGGATTTAGTTTTCCGTGTTAGGTTTGTGTGTAAGTCCCTACGGTTATGGTTAGGGTATAGATCTGGGCTAGGTAGCCTCTCTATTAAGTTGGTAGCTTGTGGTTAGGTTTGTTCCATTGGGAATCCGTATGGGTTTAAGTTACTGTAAATCCCTGGGTTATGGTTAGGGAATGGGTAAGGGCTAGGTAGTCAACTTCTAGTGTTGTAGCCTTTGGTTAGGTTTTAATCACTTGGGGTTAAGTATGTGGTTGAGGTCAATTTTTTATATAAGTAACTCAGGTTATGGTTAGAGTATAGGTGTAGGTTAGGTCATCTCACTTTAGAGTATTGGTTTGTAGTTTAGGTTTTTGAGTGAAGAATCCTTAGAAGGAGTTGGTGTACTGGTACCAGTATCGGGCGTGGAAGGAGTCCACCATGGCCTAGTTCACAGGGTCCGGGTTGGTCTGTGAAAGTTTGTGGAACACTAGGTTCGAGAACAATACGGCCAGAGGCACGTGGTAGGCACTGGCCAATACACCGGTTCACCTCCCCCCCAGGAGAGCCATCCCCCGCGGTCACAATCCTCCTGAGACGCTTAGCATCCATCCAGTTCACTATCCCATACAGGTCCGAGAATGACAGCACTCCTTAAACACTCTCCCAACACCGTGCACCCACATATATACTTGTTTTTTGTCATTTTTTCTCCAATCTTGAGTTCGGTTTTATCCTCTCTTTTAGTGTTCATCAAACTGGCTAGATTAGCCTTTAAGAAATGACTGGGCAAAGCCCAGTCATGGATCAAAAAATTGTCACGTAGTGAATTTGACTAGTCGATGATATGTGTATCATGTAGCCCGTTGCAACGTTTCGGACTAACTTGTCCTTCATCAGGCTTTGGGCTACATGACGAGAGGAACTTGGTTTTTGTCTCTCTTACAGGTCCCCCATCCTGCTGTTCGTCGAGGTAAGTATGAGTTTCTTTTTTTTTTCCAGGTTTGTCTTTGTTCCACTGTTAAAGGTAAGTAGGCTGTTTTTCCTTTTGTAGGTTTTTCCAGGTGCGTCGTTGTCCCACTACTGGAGGTAAGTATGCTGTTTTCCTTTTGTAAACTTTTCCTTCTCCTGTATTTGTAGTATATTGTGTTTTTTGTAGATTTTTCTAGGTTCATCGTTGTCCCACTGTAGGAGGTAAGTAGACTGTTTTCCTTTTATAGATTTTTCCTTTTTCTATGTTTGTAATGTACTGTGTTTCTTTTACAGGTTCCTGGGTTAGGGTTAGGGTTAGGTTAGAAGAAGAGAAAGCTATCTTGACAGTCAAAGGCCCAAGTGCAGCGTCCGTCCATCCCTCTTCCTCACATCACCGTCACACTTCACCATTCTTCCACACTCATGTTCCCATCCCATAAACATTTTGTGTAAGTAAATAGTTTTGGTTAGTATAGATGTTTGTGTTGTTTTTCTTCAGTGTAATTGTTTTGCAAAGCCGTAGCTATGCGTGTTTCAAAAAATTAGCCATTACATAGCTTTTGTGCCCATGTCGCGACGCGTTTCGAGCCCATGTGGCTCTTCTTCAGGCGTGGGCTGCAATGGACGAGTGCCTCAGCATGCTGTCCCCTTTTATAGGTTAGGCCCGCCTCTAAAAAACGATGGTGACTGCAATTCGGGATCCCAAGTTCGAGCCTCATGGTTTTCTCGAAATGATGGTAAGTAGGATAGAATATTGTGTTGTTTTATGTTTAAAAGGTTTTTACTGAGTCCAGGTGGTTTTCTCAAATAATAAAATGTGTTGTGTTCCAGTGTGTCTGTTTTATTTCGAGTCCAATGTGGTTTTCTCAATGTTGTTGTATATGTTTAGGCTAGTGTGTCTGTTTTACTTTGAGTCCAGTGTGGTTTTCTCAATGTTGATGTGTTTAGTATAGTGTAGTTAAATCTTAAATCAAGTCCATTAAGGTTTTCTTGAATAATTAGTATGTGTAGATGTACTCTTTAGGATCCTACTTCTTTGTTAGAGTGTGTGTATCAGTGTATGTGCACCCATTGGAGAGACCTTTTTCGGTTTTCACTCCTTAAATCTCAGTCAGTGTATATGTTACCAGTATATGTCAGGTTCAGTCGAGCTCTACGGTTTTCTCGATCATTTTTCAAAATTATGTAAGTAGTATTCACCTAAATTTCCATCGTGTTTGTGTTGGCGTCTGTAGTTTGTGGTTTCTTAAGGTAAGTATGATGTCTTAATTTTAATATTGTGTCTTTGTTTCAGGTTTATGTGTTATCCAGGTAAGTGTGTGTTCTTGTTTAATGTGTCCTTGTTCCAGGTTTTCTTGTGTTCCAGGTAAGTATGTGTTGTTCCTTGTTCCAGGTTTTCTTGTGTTCCAGGTAAGTATGTGTTGTTCCAGTATGTTTTCAAATAAAGGTTTTTGAGTAAATCCTTGTTTGTGGTTTGTGTTGTGTTGTTCCTTGGGTCCCATGAGAGGTCGGGGGGTTATGGTTAGATATTGTGTATGGTTAGGTTTCCAAGTTAAATCTTGATAGGGGTTAGCTGTTCAATTTGGGGTTAGCCGTTGGTGTAGGTTAAGGTTAGGTGTTGTGTTTAGGCTAAGGCATGTCAAAAATTATTGTTAGGGACTTAGCGGGGTTAGCATAGGGGGTTAGCAGTTAGGTTCAGGCTCAGTTATTGGTTTGGGAGGACAGTTCTACAAATCTGGCAATTGTGTCAAGGACTTGTGGCACGGTCCATCCTAGTGTAGGAGGAAAACTGGCAGGTTAGGTTAGAAGAAGAGAAAGCTATCTTGACAGTCAAAGGCCCAAGTGCAGCGTCCGTCCATCCCTCTTCCTCACATCACCGTCACACTTCACCATTCTTCCACACTCATGTTCCCATCCCATAAACATTTTGTGTAAGTAAATAGTTTTGGTTAGTATAGATGTTTGTGTTGTTTTTCTTCAGTGTAATTGTTTTGCAAAGCCGTAGCTATGCGTGTTTCAAAAAATTAGCCATTACATAGCTTTTGTGCCCATGTCGCGACGCGTTTCGAGCCCATGTGGCTCTTCTTCAGGCGTGGGCTGCAATGGACGAGTGCCTCAGCATGCTGTCCCCTTTTATAGGTTAGGCCCGCCTCTAAAAAACGATGGTGACTGCAATTCGGGATCCCAAGTTCGAGCCTCATGGTTTTCTCGAAATGATGGTAAGTAGGATAGAATATTGTGTTGTTTTATGTTTAAAAGGTTTTTACTGAGTCCAGGTGGTTTTCTCAAATAATAAAATGTGTTGTGTTCCAGTGTGTCTGTTTTATTTCGAGTCCAATGTGGTTTTCTCAATGTTGTTGTATATGTTTAGGCTAGTGTGTCTGTTTTACTTTGAGTCCAGTGTGGTTTTCTCAATGTTGATGTGTTTAGTATAGTGTAGTTAAATCTTAAATCAAGTCCATTAAGGTTTTCTTGAATAATTAGTATGTGTAGATGTACTCTTTAGGATCCTACTTCTTTGTTAGAGTGTGTGTATCAGTGTATGTGCACCCATTGGAGAGACCTTTTTCGGTTTTCACTCCTTAAATCTCAGTCAGTGTATATGTTACCAGTATATGTCAGGTTCAGTCGAGCTCTACGGTTTTCTCGATCATTTTTCAAAATTATGTAAGTAGTATTCACCTAAATTTCCATCGTGTTTGTGTTGGCGTCTGTAGTTTGTGGTTTCTTAAGGTAAGTATGATGTCTTAATTTTAATATTGTGTCTTTGTTTCAGGTTTATGTGTTATCCAGGTAAGTGTGTGTTCTTGTTTAATGTGTCCTTGTTCCAGGTTTTCTTGTGTTCCAGGTAAGTATGTGTTGTTCCTTGTTCCAGGTTTTCTTGTGTTCCAGGTAAGTATGTGTTGTTCCAGTATGTTTTCAAATAAAGGTTTTTGAGTAAATCCTTGTTTGTGGTTTGTGTTGTGTTGTTCCTTGGGTCCCATGAGAGGTCGGGGGGTTATGGTTAGATATTGTGTATGGTTAGGTTTCCAAGTTAAATCTTGATAGGGGTTAGCTGTTCAATTTGGGGTTAGCCGTTGGTGTAGGTTAAGGTTAGGTGTTGTGTTTAGGCTAAGGCATGTCAAAAATTATTGTTAGGGACTTAGCGGGGTTAGCATAGGGGGTTAGCAGTTAGGTTCAGGCTCAGTTATTGGTTTGGGAGGACAGTTCTACAAATCTGGCAATTGTGTCAAGGACTTGTGGCACGGTCCATCCTAGTGTAGGAGGAAAACTGGCAGGTTAGGTTAGAAGAAGAGAAAGCTATCTTGACAGTCAAAGGCCCAAGTGCAGCGTCCGTCCATCCCTCTTCCTCACATCACCGTCACACTTCACCATTCTTCCACACTCATGTTCCCATCCCATAAACATTTTGTGTAAGTAAATAGTTTTGGTTAGTATAGATGTTTGTGTTGTTTTTCTTCAGTGTAATTGTTTTGCAAAGCCGTAGCTATGCGTGTTTCAAAAAATTAGCCATTACATAGCTTTTGTGCCCATGTCGCGACGCGTTTCGAGCCCATGTGGCTCTTCTTCAGGCGTGGGCTGCAATGGACGAGTGCCTCAGCATGCTGTCCCCTTTTATAGGTTAGGCCCGCCTCTAAAAAACGATGGTGACTGCAATTCGGGATCCCAAGTTCGAGCCTCATGGTTTTCTCGAAATGATGGTAAGTAGGATAGAATATTGTGTTGTTTTATGTTTAAAAGGTTTTTACTGAGTCCAGGTGGTTTTCTCAAATAATAAAATGTGTTGTGTTCCAGTGTGTCTGTTTTATTTCGAGTCCAATGTGGTTTTCTCAATGTTGTTGTATATGTTTAGGCTAGTGTGTCTGTTTTACTTTGAGTCCAGTGTGGTTTTCTCAATGTTGATGTGTTTAGTATAGTGTAGTTAAATCTTAAATCAAGTCCATTAAGGTTTTCTTGAATAATTAGTATGTGTAGATGTACTCTTTAGGATCCTACTTCTTTGTTAGAGTGTGTGTATCAGTGTATGTGCACCCATTGGAGAGACCTTTTTCGGTTTTCACTCCTTAAATCTCAGTCAGTGTATATGTTACCAGTATATGTCAGGTTCAGTCGAGCTCTACGGTTTTCTCGATCATTTTTCAAAATTATGTAAGTAGTATTCACCTAAATTTCCATCGTGTTTGTGTTGGCGTCTGTAGTTTGTGGTTTCTTAAGGTAAGTATGATGTCTTAATTTTAATATTGTGTCTTTGTTTCAGGTTTATGTGTTATCCAGGTAAGTGTGTGTTCTTGTTTAATGTGTCCTTGTTCCAGGTTTTCTTGTGTTCCAGGTAAGTATGTGTTGTTCCTTGTTCCAGGTTTTCTTGTGTTCCAGGTAAGTATGTGTTGTTCCAGTATGTTTTCAAATAAAGGTTTTTGAGTAAATCCTTGTTTGTGGTTTGTGTTGTGTTGTTCCTTGGGTCCCATGAGAGGTCGGGGGGTTATGGTTAGATATTGTGTATGGTTAGGTTTCCAAGTTAAATCTTGATAGGGGTTAGCTGTTCAATTTGGGGTTAGCCGTTGGTGTAGGTTAAGGTTAGGTGTTGTGTTTAGGCTAAGGCATGTCAAAAATTATTGTTAGGGACTTAGCGGGGTTAGCATAGGGGGTTAGCAGTTAGGTTCAGGCTCAGTTATTGGTTTGGGAGGACAGTTCTACAAATCTGGCAATTGTGTCAAGGACTTGTGGCACGGTCCATCCTAGTGTAGGAGGAAAACTGGCAGGTTAGGTTAGAAGAAGAGAAAGCTATCTTGACAGTCAAAGGCCCAAGTGCAGCGTCCGTCCATCCCTCTTCCTCACATCACCGTCACACTTCACCATTCTTCCACACTCATGTTCCCATCCCATAAACATTTTGTGTAAGTAAATAGTTTTGGTTAGTATAGATGTTTGTGTTGTTTTTCTTCAGTGTAATTGTTTTGCAAAGCCGTAGCTATGCGTGTTTCAAAAAATTAGCCATTACATAGCTTTTGTGCCCATGTCGCGACGCGTTTCGAGCCCATGTGGCTCTTCTTCAGGCGTGGGCTGCAATGGACGAGTGCCTCAGCATGCTGTCCCCTTTTATAGGTTAGGCCCGCCTCTAAAAAACGATGGTGACTGCAATTCGGGATCCCAAGTTCGAGCCTCATGGTTTTCTCGAAATGATGGTAAGTAGGATAGAATATTGTGTTGTTTTATGTTTAAAAGGTTTTTACTGAGTCCAGGTGGTTTTCTCAAATAATAAAATGTGTTGTGTTCCAGTGTGTCTGTTTTATTTCGAGTCCAATGTGGTTTTCTCAATGTTGTTGTATATGTTTAGGCTAGTGTGTCTGTTTTACTTTGAGTCCAGTGTGGTTTTCTCAATGTTGATGTGTTTAGTATAGTGTAGTTAAATCTTAAATCAAGTCCATTAAGGTTTTCTTGAATAATTAGTATGTGTAGATGTACTCTTTAGGATCCTACTTCTTTGTTAGAGTGTGTGTATCAGTGTATGTGCACCCATTGGAGAGACCTTTTTCGGTTTTCACTCCTTAAATCTCAGTCAGTGTATATGTTACCAGTATATGTCAGGTTCAGTCGAGCTCTACGGTTTTCTCGATCATTTTTCAAAATTATGTAAGTAGTATTCACCTAAATTTCCATCGTGTTTGTGTTGGCGTCTGTAGTTTGTGGTTTCTTAAGGTAAGTATGATGTCTTAATTTTAATATTGTGTCTTTGTTTCAGGTTTATGTGTTATCCAGGTAAGTGTGTGTTCTTGTTTAATGTGTCCTTGTTCCAGGTTTTCTTGTGTTCCAGGTAAGTATGTGTTGTTCCTTGTTCCAGGTTTTCTTGTGTTCCAGGTAAGTATGTGTTGTTCCAGTATGTTTTCAAATAAAGGTTTTTGAGTAAATCCTTGTTTGTGGTTTGTGTTGTGTTGTTCCTTGGGTCCCATGAGAGGTCGGGGGGTTATGGTTAGATATTGTGTATGGTTAGGTTTCCAAGTTAAATCTTGATAGGGGTTAGCTGTTCAATTTGGGGTTAGCCGTTGGTGTAGGTTAAGGTTAGGTGTTGTGTTTAGGCTAAGGCATGTCAAAAATTATTGTTAGGGACTTAGCGGGGTTAGCATAGGGGGTTAGCAGTTAGGTTCAGGCTCAGTTATTGGTTTGGGAGGACAGTTCTACAAATCTGGCAATTGTGTCAAGGACTTGTGGCACGGTCCATCCTAGTGTAGGAGGAAAACTGGCAGGTTAGGTTAGAAGAAGAGAAAGCTATCTTGACAGTCAAAGGCCCAAGTGCAGCGTCCGTCCATCCCTCTTCCTCACATCACCGTCACACTTCACCATTCTTCCACACTCATGTTCCCATCCCATAAACATTTTGTGTAAGTAAATAGTTTTGGTTAGTATAGATGTTTGTGTTGTTTTTCTTCAGTGTAATTGTTTTGCAAAGCCGTAGCTATGCGTGTTTCAAAAAATTAGCCATTACATAGCTTTTGTGCCCATGTCGCGACGCGTTTCGAGCCCATGTGGCTCTTCTTCAGGCGTGGGCTGCAATGGACGAGTGCCTCAGCATGCTGTCCCCTTTTATAGGTTAGGCCCGCCTCTAAAAAACGATGGTGACTGCAATTCGGGATCCCAAGTTCGAGCCTCATGGTTTTCTCGAAATGATGGTAAGTAGGATAGAATATTGTGTTGTTTTATGTTTAAAAGGTTTTTACTGAGTCCAGGTGGTTTTCTCAAATAATAAAATGTGTTGTGTTCCAGTGTGTCTGTTTTATTTCGAGTCCAATGTGGTTTTCTCAATGTTGTTGTATATGTTTAGGCTAGTGTGTCTGTTTTACTTTGAGTCCAGTGTGGTTTTCTCAATGTTGATGTGTTTAGTATAGTGTAGTTAAATCTTAAATCAAGTCCATTAAGGTTTTCTTGAATAATTAGTATGTGTAGATGTACTCTTTAGGATCCTACTTCTTTGTTAGAGTGTGTGTATCAGTGTATGTGCACCCATTGGAGAGACCTTTTTCGGTTTTCACTCCTTAAATCTCAGTCAGTGTATATGTTACCAGTATATGTCAGGTTCAGTCGAGCTCTACGGTTTTCTCGATCATTTTTCAAAATTATGTAAGTAGTATTCACCTAAATTTTCCATCGTGTTTGTGTTGGCGTCTGTAGTTTGTGGTTTCTTAAGGTAAGTATGATGTCTTAATTTTAATATTGTGTCTTTGTTTCAGGTTTATGTGTTATCCAGGTAAGTGTGTGTTCTTGTTTAATGTGTCCTTGTTCCAGGTTTTCTTGTGTTCCAGGTAAGTATGTGTTGTTCCTTGTTCCAGGTTTTCTTGTGTTCCAGGTAAGTATGTGTTGTTCCAGTATGTTTTCAAATAAAGGTTTTTGAGTAAATCCTTGTTTGTGGTTTGTGTTGTGTTGTTCCTTGGGTCCCATGAGAGGTCGGGGGGTTATGGTTAGATATTGTGTATGGTTAGGTTTCCAAGTTAAATCTTGATAGGGGTTAGCTGTTCAATTTGGGGTTAGCCGTTGGTGTAGGTTAAGGTTAGGTGTTGTGTTTAGGCTAAGGCATGTCAAAAATTATTGTTAGGGACTTAGCGGGGTTAGCATAGGGGGTTAGCAGTTAGGTTCAGGCTCAGTTATTGGTTTGGGAGGACAGTTCTACAAATCTGGCAATTGTGTCAAGGACTTGTGGCACGGTCCATCCTAGTGTAGGAGGAAAACTGGCAGGTTAGGTTAGAAGAAGAGAAAGCTATCTTGACAGTCAAAGGCCCAAGTGCAGCGTCCGTCCATCCCTCTTCCTCACATCACCGTCACACTTCACCATTCTTCCACACTCATGTTCCCATCCCATAAACATTTTGTGTAAGTAAATAGTTTTGGTTAGTATAGATGTTTGTGTTGTTTTTCTTCAGTGTAATTGTTTTGCAAAGCCGTAGCTATGCGTGTTTCAAAAAATTAGCCATTACATAGCTTTTGTGCCCATGTCGCGACGCGTTTCGAGCCCATGTGGCTCTTCTTCAGGCGTGGGCTGCAATGGACGAGTGCCTCAGCATGCTGTCCCCTTTTATAGGTTAGGCCCGCCTCTAAAAAACGATGGTGACTGCAATTCGGGATCCCAAGTTCGAGCCTCATGGTTTTCTCGAAATGATGGTAAGTAGGATAGAATATTGTGTTGTTTTATGTTTAAAAGGTTTTTACTGAGTCCAGGTGGTTTTCTCAAATAATAAAATGTGTTGTGTTCCAGTGTGTCTGTTTTATTTCGAGTCCAATGTGGTTTTCTCAATGTTGTTGTATATGTTTAGGCTAGTGTGTCTGTTTTACTTTGAGTCCAGTGTGGTTTTCTCAATGTTGATGTGTTTAGTATAGTGTAGTTAAATCTTAAATCAAGTCCATTAAGGTTTTCTTGAATAATTAGTATGTGTAGATGTACTCTTTAGGATCCTACTTCTTTGTTAGAGTGTGTGTATCAGTGTATGTGCACCCATTGGAGAGACCTTTTTCGGTTTTCACTCCTTAAATCTCAGTCAGTGTATATGTTACCAGTATATGTCAGGTTCAGTCGAGCTCTACGGTTTTCTCGATCATTTTTCAAAATTATGTAAGTAGTATTCACCTAAATTTCCATCGTGTTTGTGTTGGCGTCTGTAGTTTGTGGTTTCTTAAGGTAAGTATGATGTCTTAATTTTAATATTGTGTCTTTGTTTCAGGTTTATGTGTTATCCAGGTAAGTGTGTGTTCTTGTTTAATGTGTCCTTGTTCCAGGTTTTCTTGTGTTCCAGGTAAGTATGTGTTGTTCCTTGTTCCAGGTTTTCTTGTGTTCCAGGTAAGTATGTGTTGTTCCAGTATGTTTTCAAATAAAGGTTTTTGAGTAAATCCTTGTTTGTGGTTTGTGTTGTGTTGTTCCTTGGGTCCCATGAGAGGTCGGGGGGTTATGGTTAGATATTGTGTATGGTTAGGTTTCCAAGTTAAATCTTGATAGGGGTTAGCTGTTCAATTTGGGGTTAGCCGTTGGTGTAGGTTAAGGTTAGGTGTTGTGTTTAGGCTAAGGCATGTCAAAAATTATTGTTAGGGACTTAGCGGGGTTAGCATAGGGGGTTAGCAGTTAGGTTCAGGCTCAGTTATTGGTTTGGGAGGACAGTTCTACAAATCTGGCAATTGTGTCAAGGACTTGTGGCACGGTCCATCCTAGTGTAGGAGGAAAACTGGCAGGTTAGGTTAGAAGAAGAGAAAGCTATCTTGACAGTCAAAGGCCCAAGTGCAGCGTCCGTCCATCCCTCTTCCTCACATCACCGTCACACTTCACCATTCTTCCACACTCATGTTCCCATCCCATAAACATTTTGTGTAAGTAAATAGTTTTGGTTAGTATAGATGTTTGTGTTGTTTTTCTTCAGTGTAATTGTTTTGCAAAGCCGTAGCTATGCGTGTTTCAAAAAATTAGCCATTACATAGCTTTTGTGCCCATGTCGCGACGCGTTTCGAGCCCATGTGGCTCTTCTTCAGGCGTGGGCTGCAATGGACGAGTGCCTCAGCATGCTGTCCCCTTTTATAGGTTAGGCCCGCCTCTAAAAAACGATGGTGACTGCAATTCGGGATCCCAAGTTCGAGCCTCATGGTTTTCTCGAAATGATGGTAAGTAGGATAGAATATTGTGTTGTTTTATGTTTAAAAGGTTTTTACTGAGTCCAGGTGGTTTTCTCAAATAATAAAATGTGTTGTGTTCCAGTGTGTCTGTTTTATTTCGAGTCCAATGTGGTTTTCTCAATGTTGTTGTATATGTTTAGGCTAGTGTGTCTGTTTTACTTTGAGTCCAGTGTGGTTTTCTCAATGTTGATGTGTTTAGTATAGTGTAGTTAAATCTTAAATCAAGTCCATTAAGGTTTTCTTGAATAATTAGTATGTGTAGATGTACTCTTTAGGATCCTACTTCTTTGTTAGAGTGTGTGTATCAGTGTATGTGCACCCATTGGAGAGACCTTTTTCGGTTTTCACTCCTTAAATCTCAGTCAGTGTATATGTTACCAGTATATGTCAGGTTCAGTCGAGCTCTACGGTTTTCTCGATCATTTTTCAAAATTATGTAAGTAGTATTCACCTAAATTTCCATCGTGTTTGTGTTGGCGTCTGTAGTTTGTGGTTTCTTAAGGTAAGTATGATGTCTTAATTTTAATATTGTGTCTTTGTTTCAGGTTTATGTGTTATCCAGGTAAGTGTGTGTTCTTGTTTAATGTGTCCTTGTTCCAGGTTTTCTTGTGTTCCAGGTAAGTATGTGTTGTTCCTTGTTCCAGGTTTTCTTGTGTTCCAGGTAAGTATGTGTTGTTCCAGTATGTTTTCAAATAAAGGTTTTTGAGTAAATCCTTGTTTGTGGTTTGTGTTGTGTTGTTCCTTGGGTCCCATGAGAGGTCGGGGGGTTATGGTTAGATATTGTGTATGGTTAGGTTTCCAAGTTAAATCTTGATAGGGGTTAGCTGTTCAATTTGGGGTTAGCCGTTGGTGTAGGTTAAGGTTAGGTGTTGTGTTTAGGCTAAGGCATGTCAAAAATTATTGTTAGGGACTTAGCGGGGTTAGCATAGGGGGTTAGCAGTTAGGTTCAGGCTCAGTTATTGGTTTGGGAGGACAGTTCTACAAATCTGGCAATTGTGTCAAGGACTTGTGGCACGGTCCATCCTAGTGTAGGAGGAAAACTGGCAGGTTAGGTTAGAAGAAGAGAAAGCTATCTTGACAGTCAAAGGCCCAAGTGCAGCGTCCGTCCATCCCTCTTCCTCACATCACCGTCACACTTCACCATTCTTCCACACTCATGTTCCCATCCCATAAACATTTTGTGTAAGTAAATAGTTTTGGTTAGTATAGATGTTTGTGTTGTTTTTCTTCAGTGTAATTGTTTTGCAAAGCCGTAGCTATGCGTGTTTCAAAAAATTAGCCATTACATAGCTTTTGTGCCCATGTCGCGACGCGTTTCGAGCCCATGTGGCTCTTCTTCAGGCGTGGGCTGCAATGGACGAGTGCCTCAGCATGCTGTCCCCTTTTATAGGTTAGGCCCGCCTCTAAAAAACGATGGTGACTGCAATTCGGGATCCCAAGTTCGAGCCTCATGGTTTTCTCGAAATGATGGTAAGTAGGATAGAATATTGTGTTGTTTTATGTTTAAAAGGTTTTTACTGAGTCCAGGTGGTTTTCTCAAATAATAAAATGTGTTGTGTTCCAGTGTGTCTGTTTTATTTCGAGTCCAATGTGGTTTTCTCAATGTTGTTGTATATGTTTAGGCTAGTGTGTCTGTTTTACTTTGAGTCCAGTGTGGTTTTCTCAATGTTGATGTGTTTAGTATAGTGTAGTTAAATCTTAAATCAAGTCCATTAAGGTTTTCTTGAATAATTAGTATGTGTAGATGTACTCTTTAGGATCCTACTTCTTTGTTAGAGTGTGTGTATCAGTGTATGTGCACCCATTGGAGAGACCTTTTTCGGTTTTCACTCCTTAAATCTCAGTCAGTGTATATGTTACCAGTATATGTCAGGTTCAGTCGAGCTCTACGGTTTTCTCGATCATTTTTCAAAATTATGTAAGTAGTATTCACCTAAATTTCCATCGTGTTTGTGTTGGCGTCTGTAGTTTGTGGTTTCTTAAGGTAAGTATGATGTCTTAATTTTAATATTGTGTCTTTGTTTCAGGTTTATGTGTTATCCAGGTAAGTGTGTGTTCTTGTTTAATGTGTCCTTGTTCCAGGTTTTCTTGTGTTCCAGGTAAGTATGTGTTGTTCCTTGTTCCAGGTTTTCTTGTGTTCCAGGTAAGTATGTGTTGTTCCAGTATGTTTTCAAATAAAGGTTTTTGAGTAAATCCTTGTTTGTGGTTTGTGTTGTGTTGTTCCTTGGGTCCCATGAGAGGTCGGGGGGTTATGGTTAGATATTGTGTATGGTTAGGTTTCCAAGTTAAATCTTGATAGGGGTTAGCTGTTCAATTTGGGGTTAGCCGTTGGTGTAGGTTAAGGTTAGGTGTTGTGTTTAGGCTAAGGCATGTCAAAAATTATTGTTAGGGACTTAGCGGGGTTAGCATAGGGGGTTAGCAGTTAGGTTCAGGCTCAGTTATTGGTTTGGGAGGACAGTTCTACAAATCTGGCAATTGTGTCAAGGACTTGTGGCACGGTCCATCCTAGTGTAGGAGGAAAACTGGCAGGTTAGGTTAGAAGAAGAGAAAGCTATCTTGACAGTCAAAGGCCCAAGTGCAGCGTCCGTCCATCCCTCTTCCTCACATCACCGTCACACTTCACCATTCTTCCACACTCATGTTCCCATCCCATAAACATTTTGTGTAAGTAAATAGTTTTGGTTAGTATAGATGTTTGTGTTGTTTTTCTTCAGTGTAATTGTTTTGCAAAGCCGTAGCTATGCGTGTTTCAAAAAATTAGCCATTACATAGCTTTTGTGCCCATGTCGCGACGCGTTTCGAGCCCATGTGGCTCTTCTTCAGGCGTGGGCTGCAATGGACGAGTGCCTCAGCATGCTGTCCCCTTTTATAGGTTAGGCCCGCCTCTAAAAAACGATGGTGACTGCAATTCGGGATCCCAAGTTCGAGCCTCATGGTTTTCTCGAAATGATGGTAAGTAGGATAGAATATTGTGTTGTTTTATGTTTAAAAGGTTTTTACTGAGTCCAGGTGGTTTTCTCAAATAATAAAATGTGTTGTGTTCCAGTGTGTCTGTTTTATTTCGAGTCCAATGTGGTTTTCTCAATGTTGTTGTATATGTTTAGGCTAGTGTGTCTGTTTTACTTTGAGTCCAGTGTGGTTTTCTCAATGTTGATGTGTTTAGTATAGTGTAGTTAAATCTTAAATCAAGTCCATTAAGGTTTTCTTGAATAATTAGTATGTGTAGATGTACTCTTTAGGATCCTACTTCTTTGTTAGAGTGTGTGTATCAGTGTATGTGCACCCATTGGAGAGACCTTTTTCGGTTTTCACTCCTTAAATCTCAGTCAGTGTATATGTTACCAGTATATGTCAGGTTCAGTCGAGCTCTACGGTTTTCTCGATCATTTTTCAAAATTATGTAAGTAGTATTCACCTAAATTTCCATCGTGTTTGTGTTGGCGTCTGTAGTTTGTGGTTTCTTAAGGTAAGTATGATGTCTTAATTTTAATATTGTGTCTTTGTTTCAGGTTTATGTGTTATCCAGGTAAGTGTGTGTTCTTGTTTAATGTGTCCTTGTTCCAGGTTTTCTTGTGTTCCAGGTAAGTATGTGTTGTTCCTTGTTCCAGGTTTTCTTGTGTTCCAGGTAAGTATGTGTTGTTCCAGTATGTTTTCAAATAAAGGTTTTTGAGTAAATCCTTGTTTGTGGTTTGTGTTGTGTTGTTCCTTGGGTCCCATGAGAGGTCGGGGGGTTATGGTTAGATATTGTGTATGGTTAGGTTTCCAAGTTAAATCTTGATAGGGGTTAGCTGTTCAATTTGGGGTTAGCCGTTGGTGTAGGTTAAGGTTAGGTGTTGTGTTTAGGCTAAGGCATGTCAAAAATTATTGTTAGGGACTTAGCGGGGTTAGCATAGGGGGTTAGCAGTTAGGTTCAGGCTCAGTTATTGGTTTGGGAGGACAGTTCTACAAATCTGGCAATTGTGTCAAGGACTTGTGGCACGGTCCATCCTAGTGTAGGAGGAAAACTGGCAGGTTAGGTTAGAAGAAGAGAAAGCTATCTTGACAGTCAAAGGCCCAAGTGCAGCGTCCGTCCATCCCTCTTCCTCACATCACCGTCACACTTCACCATTCTTCCACACTCATGTTCCCATCCCATAAACATTTTGTGTAAGTAAATAGTTTTGGTTAGTATAGATGTTTGTGTTGTTTTTCTTCAGTGTAATTGTTTTGCAAAGCCGTAGCTATGCGTGTTTCAAAAAATTAGCCATTACATAGCTTTTGTGCCCATGTCGCGACGCGTTTCGAGCCCATGTGGCTCTTCTTCAGGCGTGGGCTGCAATGGACGAGTGCCTCAGCATGCTGTCCCCTTTTATAGGTTAGGCCCGCCTCTAAAAAACGATGGTGACTGCAATTCGGGATCCCAAGTTCGAGCCTCATGGTTTTCTCGAAATGATGGTAAGTAGGATAGAATATTGTGTTGTTTTATGTTTAAAAGGTTTTTACTGAGTCCAGGTGGTTTTCTCAAATAATAAAATGTGTTGTGTTCCAGTGTGTCTGTTTTATTTCGAGTCCAATGTGGTTTTCTCAATGTTGTTGTATATGTTTAGGCTAGTGTGTCTGTTTTACTTTGAGTCCAGTGTGGTTTTCTCAATGTTGATGTGTTTAGTATAGTGTAGTTAAATCTTAAATCAAGTCCATTAAGGTTTTCTTGAATAATTAGTATGTGTAGATGTACTCTTTAGGATCCTACTTCTTTGTTAGAGTGTGTGTATCAGTGTATGTGCACCCATTGGAGAGACCTTTTTCGGTTTTCACTCCTTAAATCTCAGTCAGTGTATATGTTACCAGTATATGTCAGGTTCAGTCGAGCTCTACGGTTTTCTCGATCATTTTTCAAAATTATGTAAGTAGTATTCACCTAAATTTCCATCGTGTTTGTGTTGGCGTCTGTAGTTTGTGGTTTCTTAAGGTAAGTATGATGTCTTAATTTTAATATTGTGTCTTTGTTTCAGGTTTATGTGTTATCCAGGTAAGTGTGTGTTCTTGTTTAATGTGTCCTTGTTCCAGGTTTTCTTGTGTTCCAGGTAAGTATGTGTTGTTCCTTGTTCCAGGTTTTCTTGTGTTCCAGGTAAGTATGTGTTGTTCCAGTATGTTTTCAAATAAAGGTTTTTGAGTAAATCCTTGTTTGTGGTTTGTGTTGTGTTGTTCCTTGGGTCCCATGAGAGGTCGGGGGGTTATGGTTAGATATTGTGTATGGTTAGGTTTCCAAGTTAAATCTTGATAGGGGTTAGCTGTTCAATTTGGGGTTAGCCGTTGGTGTAGGTTAAGGTTAGGTGTTGTGTTTAGGCTAAGGCATGTCAAAAATTATTGTTAGGGACTTAGCGGGGTTAGCATAGGGGGTTAGCAGTTAGGTTCAGGCTCAGTTATTGGTTTGGGAGGACAGTTCTACAAATCTGGCAATTGTGTCAAGGACTTGTGGCACGGTCCATCCTAGTGTAGGAGGAAAACTGGCAGGTTAGGTTAGAAGAAGAGAAAGCTATCTTGACAGTCAAAGGCCCAAGTGCAGCGTCCGTCCATCCCTCTTCCTCACATCACCGTCACACTTCACCATTCTTCCACACTCATGTTCCCATCCCATAAACATTTTGTGTAAGTAAATAGTTTTGGTTAGTATAGATGTTTGTGTTGTTTTTCTTCAGTGTAATTGTTTTGCAAAGCCGTAGCTATGCGTGTTTCAAAAAATTAGCCATTACATAGCTTTTGTGCCCATGTCGCGACGCGTTTCGAGCCCATGTGGCTCTTCTTCAGGCGTGGGCTGCAATGGACGAGTGCCTCAGCATGCTGTCCCCTTTTATAGGTTAGGCCCGCCTCTAAAAAACGATGGTGACTGCAATTCGGGATCCCAAGTTCGAGCCTCATGGTTTTCTCGAAATGATGGTAAGTAGGATAGAATATTGTGTTGTTTTATGTTTAAAAGGTTTTTACTGAGTCCAGGTGGTTTTCTCAAATAATAAAATGTGTTGTGTTCCAGTGTGTCTGTTTTATTTCGAGTCCAATGTGGTTTTCTCAATGTTGTTGTATATGTTTAGGCTAGTGTGTCTGTTTTACTTTGAGTCCAGTGTGGTTTTCTCAATGTTGATGTGTTTAGTATAGTGTAGTTAAATCTTAAATCAAGTCCATTAAGGTTTTCTTGAATAATTAGTATGTGTAGATGTACTCTTTAGGATCCTACTTCTTTGTTAGAGTGTGTGTATCAGTGTATGTGCACCCATTGGAGAGACCTTTTTCGGTTTTCACTCCTTAAATCTCAGTCAGTGTATATGTTACCAGTATATGTCAGGTTCAGTCGAGCTCTACGGTTTTCTCGATCATTTTTCAAAATTATGTAAGTAGTATTCACCTAAATTTCCATCGTGTTTGTGTTGGCGTCTGTAGTTTGTGGTTTCTTAAGGTAAGTATGATGTCTTAATTTTAATATTGTGTCTTTGTTTCAGGTTTATGTGTTATCCAGGTAAGTGTGTGTTCTTGTTTAATGTGTCCTTGTTCCAGGTTTTCTTGTGTTCCAGGTAAGTATGTGTTGTTCCTTGTTCCAGGTTTTCTTGTGTTCCAGGTAAGTATGTGTTGTTCCAGTATGTTTTCAAATAAAGGTTTTTGAGTAAATCCTTGTTTGTGGTTTGTGTTGTGTTGTTCCTTGGGTCCCATGAGAGGTCGGGGGGTTATGGTTAGATATTGTGTATGGTTAGGTTTCCAAGTTAAATCTTGATAGGGGTTAGCTGTTCAATTTGGGGTTAGCCGTTGGTGTAGGTTAAGGTTAGGTGTTGTGTTTAGGCTAAGGCATGTCAAAAATTATTGTTAGGGACTTAGCGGGGTTAGCATAGGGGGTTAGCAGTTAGGTTCAGGCTCAGTTATTGGTTTGGGAGGACAGTTCTACAAATCTGGCAATTGTGTCAAGGACTTGTGGCACGGTCCATCCTAGTGTAGGAGGAAAACTGGCAGGTTAGGTTAGAAGAAGAGAAAGCTATCTTGACAGTCAAAGGCCCAAGTGCAGCGTCCGTCCATCCCTCTTCCTCACATCACCGTCACACTTCACCATTCTTCCACACTCATGTTCCCATCCCATAAACATTTTGTGTAAGTAAATAGTTTTGGTTAGTATAGATGTTTGTGTTGTTTTTCTTCAGTGTAATTGTTTTGCAAAGCCGTAGCTATGCGTGTTTCAAAAAATTAGCCATTACATAGCTTTTGTGCCCATGTCGCGACGCGTTTCGAGCCCATGTGGCTCTTCTTCAGGCGTGGGCTGCAATGGACGAGTGCCTCAGCATGCTGTCCCCTTTTATAGGTTAGGCCCGCCTCTAAAAAACGATGGTGACTGCAATTCGGGATCCCAAGTTCGAGCCTCATGGTTTTCTCGAAATGATGGTAAGTAGGATAGAATATTGTGTTGTTTTATGTTTAAAAGGTTTTTACTGAGTCCAGGTGGTTTTCTCAAATAATAAAATGTGTTGTGTTCCAGTGTGTCTGTTTTATTTCGAGTCCAATGTGGTTTTCTCAATGTTGTTGTATATGTTTAGGCTAGTGTGTCTGTTTTACTTTGAGTCCAGTGTGGTTTTCTCAATGTTGATGTGTTTAGTATAGTGTAGTTAAATCTTAAATCAAGTCCATTAAGGTTTTCTTGAATAATTAGTATGTGTAGATGTACTCTTTAGGATCCTACTTCTTTGTTAGAGTGTGTGTATCAGTGTATGTGCACCCATTGGAGAGACCTTTTTCGGTTTTCACTCCTTAAATCTCAGTCAGTGTATATGTTACCAGTATATGTCAGGTTCAGTCGAGCTCTACGGTTTTCTCGATCATTTTTCAAAATTATGTAAGTAGTATTCACCTAAATTTCCATCGTGTTTGTGTTGGCGTCTGTAGTTTGTGGTTTCTTAAGGTAAGTATGATGTCTTAATTTTAATATTGTGTCTTTGTTTCAGGTTTATGTGTTATCCAGGTAAGTGTGTGTTCTTGTTTAATGTGTCCTTGTTCCAGGTTTTCTTGTGTTCCAGGTAAGTATGTGTTGTTCCTTGTTCCAGGTTTTCTTGTGTTCCAGGTAAGTATGTGTTGTTCCAGTATGTTTTCAAATAAAGGTTTTTGAGTAAATCCTTGTTTGTGGTTTGTGTTGTGTTGTTCCTTGGGTCCCATGAGAGGTCGGGGGGTTATGGTTAGATATTGTGTATGGTTAGGTTTCCAAGTTAAATCTTGATAGGGGTTAGCTGTTCAATTTGGGGTTAGCCGTTGGTGTAGGTTAAGGTTAGGTGTTGTGTTTAGGCTAAGGCATGTCAAAAATTATTGTTAGGGACTTAGCGGGGTTAGCATAGGGGGTTAGCAGTTAGGTTCAGGCTCAGTTATTGGTTTGGGAGGACAGTTCTACAAATCTGGCAATTGTGTCAAGGACTTGTGGCACGGTCCATCCTAGTGTAGGAGGAAAACTGGCAGGTTAGGTTAGAAGAAGAGAAAGCTATCTTGACAGTCAAAGGCCCAAGTGCAGCGTCCGTCCATCCCTCTTCCTCACATCACCGTCACACTTCACCATTCTTCCACACTCATGTTCCCATCCCATAAACATTTTGTGTAAGTAAATAGTTTTGGTTAGTATAGATGTTTGTGTTGTTTTTCTTCAGTGTAATTGTTTTGCAAAGCCGTAGCTATGCGTGTTTCAAAAAATTAGCCATTACATAGCTTTTGTGCCCATGTCGCGACGCGTTTCGAGCCCATGTGGCTCTTCTTCAGGCGTGGGCTGCAATGGACGAGTGCCTCAGCATGCTGTCCCCTTTTATAGGTTAGGCCCGCCTCTAAAAAACGATGGTGACTGCAATTCGGGATCCCAAGTTCGAGCCTCATGGTTTTCTCGAAATGATGGTAAGTAGGATAGAATATTGTGTTGTTTTATGTTTAAAAGGTTTTTACTGAGTCCAGGTGGTTTTCTCAAATAATAAAATGTGTTGTGTTCCAGTGTGTCTGTTTTATTTCGAGTCCAATGTGGTTTTCTCAATGTTGTTGTATATGTTTAGGCTAGTGTGTCTGTTTTACTTTGAGTCCAGTGTGGTTTTCTCAATGTTGATGTGTTTAGTATAGTGTAGTTAAATCTTAAATCAAGTCCATTAAGGTTTTCTTGAATAATTAGTATGTGTAGATGTACTCTTTAGGATCCTACTTCTTTGTTAGAGTGTGTGTATCAGTGTATGTGCACCCATTGGAGAGACCTTTTTCGGTTTTCACTCCTTAAATCTCAGTCAGTGTATATGTTACCAGTATATGTCAGGTTCAGTCGAGCTCTACGGTTTTCTCGATCATTTTTCAAAATTATGTAAGTAGTATTCACCTAAATTTCCATCGTGTTTGTGTTGGCGTCTGTAGTTTGTGGTTTCTTAAGGTAAGTATGATGTCTTAATTTTAATATTGTGTCTTTGTTTCAGGTTTATGTGTTATCCAGGTAAGTGTGTGTTCTTGTTTAATGTGTCCTTGTTCCAGGTTTTCTTGTGTTCCAGGTAAGTATGTGTTGTTCCTTGTTCCAGGTTTTCTTGTGTTCCAGGTAAGTATGTGTTGTTCCAGTATGTTTTCAAATAAAGGTTTTTGAGTAAATCCTTGTTTGTGGTTTGTGTTGTGTTGTTCCTTGGGTCCCATGAGAGGTCGGGGGGTTATGGTTAGATATTGTGTATGGTTAGGTTTCCAAGTTAAATCTTGATAGGGGTTAGCTGTTCAATTTGGGGTTAGCCGTTGGTGTAGGTTAAGGTTAGGTGTTGTGTTTAGGCTAAGGCATGTCAAAAATTATTGTTAGGGACTTAGCGGGGTTAGCATAGGGGGTTAGCAGTTAGGTTCAGGCTCAGTTATTGGTTTGGGAGGACAGTTCTACAAATCTGGCAATTGTGTCAAGGACTTGTGGCACGGTCCATCCTAGTGTAGGAGGAAAACTGGCAGGTTAGGTTAGAAGAAGAGAAAGCTATCTTGACAGTCAAAGGCCCAAGTGCAGCGTCCGTCCATCCCTCTTCCTCACATCACCGTCACACTTCACCATTCTTCCACACTCATGTTCCCATCCCATAAACATTTTGTGTAAGTAAATAGTTTTGGTTAGTATAGATGTTTGTGTTGTTTTTCTTCAGTGTAATTGTTTTGCAAAGCCGTAGCTATGCGTGTTTCAAAAAATTAGCCATTACATAGCTTTTGTGCCCATGTCGCGACGCGTTTCGAGCCCATGTGGCTCTTCTTCAGGCGTGGGCTGCAATGGACGAGTGCCTCAGCATGCTGTCCCCTTTTATAGGTTAGGCCCGCCTCTAAAAAACGATGGTGACTGCAATTCGGGATCCCAAGTTCGAGCCTCATGGTTTTCTCGAAATGATGGTAAGTAGGATAGAATATTGTGTTGTTTTATGTTTAAAAGGTTTTTACTGAGTCCAGGTGGTTTTCTCAAATAATAAAATGTGTTGTGTTCCAGTGTGTCTGTTTTATTTCGAGTCCAATGTGGTTTTCTCAATGTTGTTGTATATGTTTAGGCTAGTGTGTCTGTTTTACTTTGAGTCCAGTGTGGTTTTCTCAATGTTGATGTGTTTAGTATAGTGTAGTTAAATCTTAAATCAAGTCCATTAAGGTTTTCTTGAATAATTAGTATGTGTAGATGTACTCTTTAGGATCCTACTTCTTTGTTAGAGTGTGTGTATCAGTGTATGTGCACCCATTGGAGAGACCTTTTTCGGTTTTCACTCCTTAAATCTCAGTCAGTGTATATGTTACCAGTATATGTCAGGTTCAGTCGAGCTCTACGGTTTTCTCGATCATTTTTCAAAATTATGTAAGTAGTATTCACCTAAATTTCCATCGTGTTTGTGTTGGCGTCTGTAGTTTGTGGTTTCTTAAGGTAAGTATGATGTCTTAATTTTAATATTGTGTCTTTGTTTCAGGTTTATGTGTTATCCAGGTAAGTGTGTGTTCTTGTTTAATGTGTCCTTGTTCCAGGTTTTCTTGTGTTCCAGGTAAGTATGTGTTGTTCCTTGTTCCAGGTTTTCTTGTGTTCCAGGTAAGTATGTGTTGTTCCAGTATGTTTTCAAATAAAGGTTTTTGAGTAAATCCTTGTTTGTGGTTTGTGTTGTGTTGTTCCTTGGGTCCCATGAGAGGTCGGGGGGTTATGGTTAGATATTGTGTATGGTTAGGTTTCCAAGTTAAATCTTGATAGGGGTTAGCTGTTCAATTTGGGGTTAGCCGTTGGTGTAGGTTAAGGTTAGGTGTTGTGTTTAGGCTAAGGCATGTCAAAAATTATTGTTAGGGACTTAGCGGGGTTAGCATAGGGGGTTAGCAGTTAGGTTCAGGCTCAGTTATTGGTTTGGGAGGACAGTTCTACAAATCTGGCAATTGTGTCAAGGACTTGTGGCACGGTCCATCCTAGTGTAGGAGGAAAACTGGCAGGTTAGGTTAGAAGAAGAGAAAGCTATCTTGACAGTCAAAGGCCCAAGTGCAGCGTCCGTCCATCCCTCTTCCTCACATCACCGTCACACTTCACCATTCTTCCACACTCATGTTCCCATCCCATAAACATTTTGTGTAAGTAAATAGTTTTGGTTAGTATAGATGTAGGGTTAGGGTTAGGGTTAGGGTTAGGGTTAGGGTTAGGTTAGGGTTTGCAAGGACCCACCGAGGTGGGCCCAAGTTGTGCACGGGCCTTGCATGGGTTCACCTCCCCCTCTGGGCACATTCCTTCCTTAGGATACCTTTCCTCCACAGCTCACCTCCTCCTGAGACGCTCCGACATCACAACAGTTCACTTATACGTTCCCCCTTTCGCCTCACAATCCCCCTTTCACCAAAATCCATGAGTTTCCAAATTAGGATTAGTCTTCCACATCTTGGGGTTCAATTTTAGACATCATATGGGTCTTGGGGTTATTCGCCAATTGAGGGTTAAATTTAGACTTGGGGTTAAACATATTGGGGTTAAATTAAATCACCGCATCTGGGGTTATGTTTAGAGTTGGGGTTAGGTGTAGTTGTTAATTATTTCCAGTAATTCAATTTAGAATTTAACATGAAAATCAGCTCAAGTGATTAGCTTAGCCCAGGCTAATGTTTAGCTTTGGGGGTGTTCAAAAAATTAGTCTGTTAGACTTACGGAAGATGCATTCTGGCTGTATGGCCTTCAGTGGTTGACTCCTTTTGGTCATTTAGCTGTTCTCCCAACATTTCGTGGGGTGTGTGTTGCCTCCTCGAAGTCCGGGGCAGAAATGAGGGCTCTGTGTGCTGCTCCTCCTGGCTGTATGGCCTTAAGTAGTTGACTCCTTTTGGTCATTCAACTTCCCAACATTTCGTGGGGTATGTTGCCTCCTCGAAGTCCGGGGCAGAAATGAGGGCTTTGTGTGTTGTCTCCTCTTTATATAGGTTCCATCTTTCCAGGTCCAACAGGTAAGTATTTATTTTTGTTGTAATCACTTTTACTAACTTCTGTTATTTTTCTTTGCAGGTTTGTTTGTCCTCCATCCGGGTTATCAGGTAAGTATCCTTTAATTTATTTTCCAGGTATGTACGTATTTATTTTTGTTATAATCACTTTTACTAACTTCTGCTGTTTTTCTTTGCAGGTTTGTTTGTCCTCCATTCGGGTTATCAGGTAAGTATTTTTCAATTTATTTTCCAGGTTTTTATACATGCATGTTAATTTCAGCTCCATTTCTGCAACGCGTTTCTGGGCTCCGTCGCCCTCATCAGGCATGGTAGGAGCTATGACCAATTAGTAATATATATTAATTTATTCCTTCCCGTAATTTTGTTCTTTCCTTAATTTTGTTCCTCTGTTTGCAGGTTCCGGATTCCGATGTCCAAGAGATGGCTTTGGGTACCAGGGTGGCAGATCTGTTGAGACTCTTTGCCATCAGACGGCAGATCTGTGGGGGTCCGATACCCCCTAGAAAGGCAGATCGCCATACAGGCACTGGCCGGTTAGGTTAGGGTTTGCAAGGACCCACCGAGGTGGGCCCAAGTTGTGCACGGGCCTTGCATGGGTTCACCTCCCCCTCTGGGCACATTCCTTCCTTAGGATACCTTTCCTCCACAGCTCACCTCCTCCTGAGACGCTCCGACATCACAACAGTTCACTTATACGTTCCCCCTTTCGCCTCACAATCCCCCTTTCACCAAAATCCATGAGTTTCCAAATTAGGATTAGTCTTCCACATCTTGGGGTTCAATTTTAGACATCATATGGGTCTTGGGGTTATTCGCCAATTGAGGGTTAAATTTAGACTTGGGGTTAAACATATTGGGGTTAAATTAAATCACCGCATCTGGGGTTATGTTTAGAGTTGGGGTTAGGTGTAGTTGTTAATTATTTCCAGTAATTCAATTTAGAATTTAACATGAAAATCAGCTCAAGTGATTAGCTTAGCCCAGGCTAATGTTTAGCTTTGGGGGTGTTCAAAAAATTAGTCTGTTAGACTTACGGAAGATGCATTCTGGCTGTATGGCCTTCAGTGGTTGACTCCTTTTGGTCATTTAGCTGTTCTCCCAACATTTCGTGGGGTGTGTGTTGCCTCCTCGAAGTCCGGGGCAGAAATGAGGGCTCTGTGTGCTGCTCCTCCTGGCTGTATGGCCTTAAGTAGTTGACTCCTTTTGGTCATTCAACTTCCCAACATTTCGTGGGGTATGTTGCCTCCTCGAAGTCCGGGGCAGAAATGAGGGCTTTGTGTGTTGTCTCCTCTTTATATAGGTTCCATCTTTCCAGGTCCAACAGGTAAGTATTTATTTTTGTTGTAATCACTTTTACTAACTTCTGTTATTTTTCTTTGCAGGTTTGTTTGTCCTCCATCCGGGTTATCAGGTAAGTATCCTTTAATTTATTTTCCAGGTATGTACGTATTTATTTTTGTTATAATCACTTTTACTAACTTCTGCTGTTTTTCTTTGCAGGTTTGTTTGTCCTCCATTCGGGTTATCAGGTAAGTATTTTTCAATTTATTTTCCAGGTTTTTATACATGCATGTTAATTTCAGCTCCATTTCTGCAACGCGTTTCTGGGCTCCGTCGCCCTCATCAGGCATGGTAGGAGCTATGACCAATTAGTAATATATATTAATTTATTCCTTCCCGTAATTTTGTTCTTTCCTTAATTTTGTTCCTCTGTTTGCAGGTTCCGGATTCCGATGTCCAAGAGATGGCTTTGGGTACCAGGGTGGCAGATCTGTTGAGACTCTTTGCCATCAGACGGCAGATCTGTGGGGGTCCGATACCCCCTAGAAAGGCAGATCGCCATACAGGCACTGGCCGGTTAGGTTAGGGTTTGCAAGGACCCACCGAGGTGGGCCCAAGTTGTGCACGGGCCTTGCATGGGTTCACCTCCCCCTCTGGGCACATTCCTTCCTTAGGATACCTTTCCTCCACAGCTCACCTCCTCCTGAGACGCTCCGACATCACAACAGTTCACTTATACGTTCCCCCTTTCGCCTCACAATCCCCCTTTCACCAAAATCCATGAGTTTCCAAATTAGGATTAGTCTTCCACATCTTGGGGTTCAATTTTAGACATCATATGGGTCTTGGGGTTATTCGCCAATTGAGGGTTAAATTTAGACTTGGGGTTAAACATATTGGGGTTAAATTAAATCACCGCATCTGGGGTTATGTTTAGAGTTGGGGTTAGGTGTAGTTGTTAATTATTTCCAGTAATTCAATTTAGAATTTAACATGAAAATCAGCTCAAGTGATTAGCTTAGCCCAGGCTAATGTTTAGCTTTGGGGGTGTTCAAAAAATTAGTCTGTTAGACTTACGGAAGATGCATTCTGGCTGTATGGCCTTCAGTGGTTGACTCCTTTTGGTCATTTAGCTGTTCTCCCAACATTTCGTGGGGTGTGTGTTGCCTCCTCGAAGTCCGGGGCAGAAATGAGGGCTCTGTGTGCTGCTCCTCCTGGCTGTATGGCCTTAAGTAGTTGACTCCTTTTGGTCATTCAACTTCCCAACATTTCGTGGGGTATGTTGCCTCCTCGAAGTCCGGGGCAGAAATGAGGGCTTTGTGTGTTGTCTCCTCTTTATATAGGTTCCATCTTTCCAGGTCCAACAGGTAAGTATTTATTTTTGTTGTAATCACTTTTACTAACTTCTGTTATTTTTCTTTGCAGGTTTGTTTGTCCTCCATCCGGGTTATCAGGTAAGTATCCTTTAATTTATTTTCCAGGTATGTACGTATTTATTTTTGTTATAATCACTTTTACTAACTTCTGCTGTTTTTCTTTGCAGGTTTGTTTGTCCTCCATTCGGGTTATCAGGTAAGTATTTTTCAATTTATTTTCCAGGTTTTTATACATGCATGTTAATTTCAGCTCCATTTCTGCAACGCGTTTCTGGGCTCCGTCGCCCTCATCAGGCATGGTAGGAGCTATGACCAATTAGTAATATATATTAATTTATTCCTTCCCGTAATTTTGTTCTTTCCTTAATTTTGTTCCTCTGTTTGCAGGTTCCGGATTCCGATGTCCAAGAGATGGCTTTGGGTACCAGGGTGGCAGATCTGTTGAGACTCTTTGCCATCAGACGGCAGATCTGTGGGGGTCCGATACCCCCTAGAAAGGCAGATCGCCATACAGGCACTGGCCGGTTAGGTTAGGGTTTGCAAGGACCCACCGAGGTGGGCCCAAGTTGTGCACGGGCCTTGCATGGGTTCACCTCCCCCTCTGGGCACATTCCTTCCTTAGGATACCTTTCCTCCACAGCTCACCTCCTCCTGAGACGCTCCGACATCACAACAGTTCACTTATACGTTCCCCCTTTCGCCTCACAATCCCCCTTTCACCAAAATCCATGAGTTTCCAAATTAGGATTAGTCTTCCACATCTTGGGGTTCAATTTTAGACATCATATGGGTCTTGGGGTTATTCGCCAATTGAGGGTTAAATTTAGACTTGGGGTTAAACATATTGGGGTTAAATTAAATCACCGCATCTGGGGTTATGTTTAGAGTTGGGGTTAGGTGTAGTTGTTAATTATTTCCAGTAATTCAATTTAGAATTTAACATGAAAATCAGCTCAAGTGATTAGCTTAGCCCAGGCTAATGTTTAGCTTTGGGGGTGTTCAAAAAATTAGTCTGTTAGACTTACGGAAGATGCATTCTGGCTGTATGGCCTTCAGTGGTTGACTCCTTTTGGTCATTTAGCTGTTCTCCCAACATTTCGTGGGGTGTGTGTTGCCTCCTCGAAGTCCGGGGCAGAAATGAGGGCTCTGTGTGCTGCTCCTCCTGGCTGTATGGCCTTAAGTAGTTGACTCCTTTTGGTCATTCAACTTCCCAACATTTCGTGGGGTATGTTGCCTCCTCGAAGTCCGGGGCAGAAATGAGGGCTTTGTGTGTTGTCTCCTCTTTATATAGGTTCCATCTTTCCAGGTCCAACAGGTAAGTATTTATTTTTGTTGTAATCACTTTTACTAACTTCTGTTATTTTTCTTTGCAGGTTTGTTTGTCCTCCATCCGGGTTATCAGGTAAGTATCCTTTAATTTATTTTCCAGGTATGTACGTATTTATTTTTGTTATAATCACTTTTACTAACTTCTGCTGTTTTTCTTTGCAGGTTTGTTTGTCCTCCATTCGGGTTATCAGGTAAGTATTTTTCAATTTATTTTCCAGGTTTTTATACATGCATGTTAATTTCAGCTCCATTTCTGCAACGCGTTTCTGGGCTCCGTCGCCCTCATCAGGCATGGTAGGAGCTATGACCAATTAGTAATATATATTAATTTATTCCTTCCCGTAATTTTGTTCTTTCCTTAATTTTGTTCCTCTGTTTGCAGGTTCCGGATTCCGATGTCCAAGAGATGGCTTTGGGTACCAGGGTGGCAGATCTGTTGAGACTCTTTGCCATCAGACGGCAGATCTGTGGGGGTCCGATACCCCCTAGAAAGGCAGATCGCCATACAGGCACTGGCCGGTTAGGTTAGGGTTTGCAAGGACCCACCGAGGTGGGCCCAAGTTGTGCACGGGCCTTGCATGGGTTCACCTCCCCCTCTGGGCACATTCCTTCCTTAGGATACCTTTCCTCCACAGCTCACCTCCTCCTGAGACGCTCCGACATCACAACAGTTCACTTATACGTTCCCCCTTTCGCCTCACAATCCCCCTTTCACCAAAATCCATGAGTTTCCAAATTAGGATTAGTCTTCCACATCTTGGGGTTCAATTTTAGACATCATATGGGTCTTGGGGTTATTCGCCAATTGAGGGTTAAATTTAGACTTGGGGTTAAACATATTGGGGTTAAATTAAATCACCGCATCTGGGGTTATGTTTAGAGTTGGGGTTAGGTGTAGTTGTTAATTATTTCCAGTAATTCAATTTAGAATTTAACATGAAAATCAGCTCAAGTGATTAGCTTAGCCCAGGCTAATGTTTAGCTTTGGGGGTGTTCAAAAAATTAGTCTGTTAGACTTACGGAAGATGCATTCTGGCTGTATGGCCTTCAGTGGTTGACTCCTTTTGGTCATTTAGCTGTTCTCCCAACATTTCGTGGGGTGTGTGTTGCCTCCTCGAAGTCCGGGGCAGAAATGAGGGCTCTGTGTGCTGCTCCTCCTGGCTGTATGGCCTTAAGTAGTTGACTCCTTTTGGTCATTCAACTTCCCAACATTTCGTGGGGTATGTTGCCTCCTCGAAGTCCGGGGCAGAAATGAGGGCTTTGTGTGTTGTCTCCTCTTTATATAGGTTCCATCTTTCCAGGTCCAACAGGTAAGTATTTATTTTTGTTGTAATCACTTTTACTAACTTCTGTTATTTTTCTTTGCAGGTTTGTTTGTCCTCCATCCGGGTTATCAGGTAAGTATCCTTTAATTTATTTTCCAGGTATGTACGTATTTATTTTTGTTATAATCACTTTTACTAACTTCTGCTGTTTTTCTTTGCAGGTTTGTTTGTCCTCCATTCGGGTTATCAGGTAAGTATTTTTCAATTTATTTTCCAGGTTTTTATACATGCATGTTAATTTCAGCTCCATTTCTGCAACGCGTTTCTGGGCTCCGTCGCCCTCATCAGGCATGGTAGGAGCTATGACCAATTAGTAATATATATTAATTTATTCCTTCCCGTAATTTTGTTCTTTCCTTAATTTTGTTCCTCTGTTTGCAGGTTCCGGATTCCGATGTCCAAGAGATGGCTTTGGGTACCAGGGTGGCAGATCTGTTGAGACTCTTTGCCATCAGACGGCAGATCTGTGGGGGTCCGATACCCCCTAGAAAGGCAGATCGCCATACAGGCACTGGCCGGTTAGGTTAGGGTTTGCAAGGACCCACCGAGGTGGGCCCAAGTTGTGCACGGGCCTTGCATGGGTTCACCTCCCCCTCTGGGCACATTCCTTCCTTAGGATACCTTTCCTCCACAGCTCACCTCCTCCTGAGACGCTCCGACATCACAACAGTTCACTTATACGTTCCCCCTTTCGCCTCACAATCCCCCTTTCACCAAAATCCATGAGTTTCCAAATTAGGATTAGTCTTCCACATCTTGGGGTTCAATTTTAGACATCATATGGGTCTTGGGGTTATTCGCCAATTGAGGGTTAAATTTAGACTTGGGGTTAAACATATTGGGGTTAAATTAAATCACCGCATCTGGGGTTATGTTTAGAGTTGGGGTTAGGTGTAGTTGTTAATTATTTCCAGTAATTCAATTTAGAATTTAACATGAAAATCAGCTCAAGTGATTAGCTTAGCCCAGGCTAATGTTTAGCTTTGGGGGTGTTCAAAAAATTAGTCTGTTAGACTTACGGAAGATGCATTCTGGCTGTATGGCCTTCAGTGGTTGACTCCTTTTGGTCATTTAGCTGTTCTCCCAACATTTCGTGGGGTGTGTGTTGCCTCCTCGAAGTCCGGGGCAGAAATGAGGGCTCTGTGTGCTGCTCCTCCTGGCTGTATGGCCTTAAGTAGTTGACTCCTTTTGGTCATTCAACTTCCCAACATTTCGTGGGGTATGTTGCCTCCTCGAAGTCCGGGGCAGAAATGAGGGCTTTGTGTGTTGTCTCCTCTTTATATAGGTTCCATCTTTCCAGGTCCAACAGGTAAGTATTTATTTTTGTTGTAATCACTTTTACTAACTTCTGTTATTTTTCTTTGCAGGTTTGTTTGTCCTCCATCCGGGTTATCAGGTAAGTATCCTTTAATTTATTTTCCAGGTATGTACGTATTTATTTTTGTTATAATCACTTTTACTAACTTCTGCTGTTTTTCTTTGCAGGTTTGTTTGTCCTCCATTCGGGTTATCAGGTAAGTATTTTTCAATTTATTTTCCAGGTTTTTATACATGCATGTTAATTTCAGCTCCATTTCTGCAACGCGTTTCTGGGCTCCGTCGCCCTCATCAGGCATGGTAGGAGCTATGACCAATTAGTAATATATATTAATTTATTCCTTCCCGTAATTTTGTTCTTTCCTTAATTTTGTTCCTCTGTTTGCAGGTTCCGGATTCCGATGTCCAAGAGATGGCTTTGGGTACCAGGGTGGCAGATCTGTTGAGACTCTTTGCCATCAGACGGCAGATCTGTGGGGGTCCGATACCCCCTAGAAAGGCAGATCGCCATACAGGCACTGGCCGGTTAGGTTAGGGTTTGCAAGGACCCACCGAGGTGGGCCCAAGTTGTGCACGGGCCTTGCATGGGTTCACCTCCCCCTCTGGGCACATTCCTTCCTTAGGATACCTTTCCTCCACAGCTCACCTCCTCCTGAGACGCTCCGACATCACAACAGTTCACTTATACGTTCCCCCTTTCGCCTCACAATCCCCCTTTCACCAAAATCCATGAGTTTCCAAATTAGGATTAGTCTTCCACATCTTGGGGTTCAATTTTAGACATCATATGGGCCTTGGGGTTATTCGCCAATTGAGGGTTAAATTTAGACTTGGGGTTAAACATATTGGGGTTAAATTAAATCACCGCATCTGGGGTTATGTTTAGAGTTGGGGTTAGGTGTAGTTGTTAATTATTTCCAGTAATTCAATTTAGAATTTAACATGAAAATCAGCTCAAGTGATTAGCTTAGCCCAGGCTAATGTTTAGCTTTGGGGGTGTTCAAAAAATTAGTCTGTTAGACTTACGGAAGATGCATTCTGGCTGTATGGCCTTCAGTGGTTGACTCCTTTTGGTCATTTAGCTGTTCTCCCAACATTTCGTGGGGTGTGTGTTGCCTCCTCGAAGTCCGGGGCAGAAATGAGGGCTCTGTGTGCTGCTCCTCCTGGCTGTATGGCCTTAAGTAGTTGACTCCTTTTGGTCATTCAACTTCCCAACATTTCGTGGGGTATGTTGCCTCCTCGAAGTCCGGGGCAGAAATGAGGGCTTTGTGTGTTGTCTCCTCTTTATATAGGTTCCATCTTTCCAGGTCCAACAGGTAAGTATTTATTTTTGTTGTAATCACTTTTACTAACTTCTGTTATTTTTCTTTGCAGGTTTGTTTGTCCTCCATCCGGGTTATCAGGTAAGTATCCTTTAATTTATTTTCCAGGTATGTACGTATTTATTTTTGTTATAATCACTTTTACTAACTTCTGCTGTTTTTCTTTGCAGGTTTGTTTGTCCTCCATTCGGGTTATCAGGTAAGTATTTTTCAATTTATTTTCCAGGTTTTTATACATGCATGTTAATTTCAGCTCCATTTCTGCAACGCGTTTCTGGGCTCCGTCGCCCTCATCAGGCATGGTAGGAGCTATGACCAATTAGTAATATATATTAATTTATTCCTTCCCGTAATTTTGTTCTTTCCTTAATTTTGTTCCTCTGTTTGCAGGTTCCGGATTCCGATGTCCAAGAGATGGCTTTGGGTACCAGGGTGGCAGATCTGTTGAGACTCTTTGCCATCAGACGGCAGATCTGTGGGGGTCCGATACCCCCTAGAAAGGCAGATCGCCATACAGGCACTGGCCGGTTAGGTTAGGGTTTGCAAGGACCCACCGAGGTGGGCCCAAGTTGTGCACGGGCCTTGCATGGGTTCACCTCCCCCTCTGGGCACATTCCTTCCTTAGGATACCTTTCCTCCACAGCTCACCTCCTCCTGAGACGCTCCGACATCACAACAGTTCACTTATACGTTCCCCCTTTCGCCTCACAATCCCCCTTTCACCAAAATCCATGAGTTTCCAAATTAGGATTAGTCTTCCACATCTTGGGGTTCAATTTTAGACATCATATGGGTCTTGGGGTTATTCGCCAATTGAGGGTTAAATTTAGACTTGGGGTTAAACATATTGGGGTTAAATTAAATCACCGCATCTGGGGTTATGTTTAGAGTTGGGGTTAGGTGTAGTTGTTAATTATTTCCAGTAATTCAATTTAGAATTTAACATGAAAATCAGCTCAAGTGATTAGCTTAGCCCAGGCTAATGTTTAGCTTTGGGGGTGTTCAAAAAATTAGTCTGTTAGACTTACGGAAGATGCATTCTGGCTGTATGGCCTTCAGTGGTTGACTCCTTTTGGTCATTTAGCTGTTCTCCCAACATTTCGTGGGGTGTGTGTTGCCTCCTCGAAGTCCGGGGCAGAAATGAGGGCTCTGTGTGCTGCTCCTCCTGGCTGTATGGCCTTAAGTAGTTGACTCCTTTTGGTCATTCAACTTCCCAACATTTCGTGGGGTATGTTGCCTCCTCGAAGTCCGGGGCAGAAATGAGGGCTTTGTGTGTTGTCTCCTCTTTATATAGGTTCCATCTTTCCAGGTCCAACAGGTAAGTATTTATTTTTGTTGTAATCACTTTTACTAACTTCTGTTATTTTTCTTTGCAGGTTTGTTTGTCCTCCATCCGGGTTATCAGGTAAGTATCCTTTAATTTATTTTCCAGGTATGTACGTATTTATTTTTGTTATAATCACTTTTACTAACTTCTGCTGTTTTTCTTTGCAGGTTTGTTTGTCCTCCATTCGGGTTATCAGGTAAGTATTTTTCAATTTATTTTCCAGGTTTTTATACATGCATGTTAATTTCAGCTCCATTTCTGCAACGCGTTTCTGGGCTCCGTCGCCCTCATCAGGCATGGTAGGAGCTATGACCAATTAGTAATATATATTAATTTATTCCTTCCCGTAATTTTGTTCTTTCCTTAATTTTGTTCCTCTGTTTGCAGGTTCCGGATTCCGATGTCCAAGAGATGGCTTTGGGTACCAGGGTGGCAGATCTGTTGAGACTCTTTGCCATCAGACGGCAGATCTGTGGGGGTCCGATACCCCCTAGAAAGGCAGATCGCCATACAGGCACTGGCCGGTTAGGTTAGGGTTTGCAAGGACCCACCGAGGTGGGCCCAAGTTGTGCACGGGCCTTGCATGGGTTCACCTCCCCCTCTGGGCACATTCCTTCCTTAGGATACCTTTCCTCCACAGCTCACCTCCTCCTGAGACGCTCCGACATCACAACAGTTCACTTATACGTTCCCCCTTTCGCCTCACAATCCCCCTTTCACCAAAATCCATGAGTTTCCAAATTAGGATTAGTCTTCCACATCTTGGGGTTCAATTTTAGACATCATATGGGTCTTGGGGTTATTCGCCAATTGAGGGTTAAATTTAGACTTGGGGTTAAACATATTGGGGTTAAATTAAATCACCGCATCTGGGGTTATGTTTAGAGTTGGGGTTAGGTGTAGTTGTTAATTATTTCCAGTAATTCAATTTAGAATTTAACATGAAAATCAGCTCAAGTGATTAGCTTAGCCCAGGCTAATGTTTAGCTTTGGGGGTGTTCAAAAAATTAGTCTGTTAGACTTACGGAAGATGCATTCTGGCTGTATGGCCTTCAGTGGTTGACTCCTTTTGGTCATTTAGCTGTTCTCCCAACATTTCGTGGGGTGTGTGTTGCCTCCTCGAAGTCCGGGGCAGAAATGAGGGCTCTGTGTGCTGCTCCTCCTGGCTGTATGGCCTTAAGTAGTTGACTCCTTTTGGTCATTCAACTTCCCAACATTTCGTGGGGTATGTTGCCTCCTCGAAGTCCGGGGCAGAAATGAGGGCTTTGTGTGTTGTCTCCTCTTTATATAGGTTCCATCTTTCCAGGTCCAACAGGTAAGTATTTATTTTTGTTGTAATCACTTTTACTAACTTCTGTTATTTTTCTTTGCAGGTTTGTTTGTCCTCCATCCGGGTTATCAGGTAAGTATCCTTTAATTTATTTTCCAGGTATGTACGTATTTATTTTTGTTATAATCACTTTTACTAACTTCTGCTGTTTTTCTTTGCAGGTTTGTTTGTCCTCCATTCGGGTTATCAGGTAAGTATTTTTCAATTTATTTTCCAGGTTTTTATACATGCATGTTAATTTCAGCTCCATTTCTGCAACGCGTTTCTGGGCTCCGTCGCCCTCATCAGGCATGGTAGGAGCTATGACCAATTAGTAATATATATTAATTTATTCCTTCCCGTAATTTTGTTCTTTCCTTAATTTTGTTCCTCTGTTTGCAGGTTCCGGATTCCGATGTCCAAGAGATGGCTTTGGGTACCAGGGTGGCAGATCTGTTGAGACTCTTTGCCATCAGACGGCAGATCTGTGGGGGTCCGATACCCCCTAGAAAGGCAGATCGCCATACAGGCACTGGCCGGTTAGGTTAGGGTTTGCAAGGACCCACCGAGGTGGGCCCAAGTTGTGCACGGGCCTTGCATGGGTTCACCTCCCCCTCTGGGCACATTCCTTCCTTAGGATACCTTTCCTCCACAGCTCACCTCCTCCTGAGACGCTCCGACATCACAACAGTTCACTTATACGTTCCCCCTTTCGCCTCACAATCCCCCTTTCACCAAAATCCATGAGTTTCCAAATTAGGATTAGTCTTCCACATCTTGGGGTTCAATTTAGGGTTAGGGTTAGGGTTAGGGTTAGGGTTAGGTAAAAAATATTATAAGATCCGTGGCCCCAACAGTGTTAGGGCGCACGTTGGGCACGGTCCTTCTCAATGACAACCAGTGGAACCAAGTACGACCATTCACCCTGGGCATTTTCTCTATTTAGAGTTGAGGGGTAATTTTAGGCATTGTGCCCAATGTTGAAACATGGCTTTGGCAGTTGGTTTGGTCCAATGAATTTTGTCCTCTGTTTGAAACAGATCCTCTGGTAATTTGGGAAGGAACGGCATGTTGGCCTTGATGTGTGCATTTAGTTCTGTCAGGTTGGTTTGGAATTCCCTCTGCAATCTGGTGGAATAGTTAATGAGAGGGACCCAGACCTCTGCATGAGGAAATTTGTCCTTAGCCATTTTAATAGCCCTTTGCAGTTGTTTTACGGCTGTTTGCTTGGGTTTCTGCTCCATATGGAGAATGCCAAAGGCTAGGACCACCTTCTCTACTCGAACCAGGGGTTTTGCTCTCTCCAAAATAGCTTCAGCGTGTCTAAAGGTCGCTCCGGGGTAGCTGTCCACCTGGAGGTCCGGGATGTTATATTCAGGGACTCTAGATAAGTTGGAGTCACCTAAAATGAGCCATTTCTTCCGGGCTGTTAGCGTCCAATCCGTCAGTTTTTTATGGGTTTGGATGTGTCTAATTGGTTGAAGGAGGGTATTAACACCAAAATCTGTTCCCACAGGTGCAATTGACCCTTGTGTGACTGGTGATGGAAGAGGCAAACCACCCTGGGCCCCTCCTCCAGGGACATGAATTTCAACCTGGGGAGGGGTAGTGGTGGGTGGTGACCTCTCCGAGATGCGGGTGAAAGATGACCCTTGACCAAAAGATGGGTCTACAAGATCTAGGGGCAGATCCTGTTCCAATGTGATACCTGGGTTTCCGGGGTTTTGGATCCGGTTAGCCCTCGGAGGTGGAGGGGTTTGAGGAGTTTGATGTGTGGCCAGGCTGTGAGGAGAGTCATTATAGAATGGGTTGTGTGGTGAAAGAGCCACATCCAATCTTTGAAGGGTTGGGGAATGCTCCTCTCGGATAACATTCTCACTACTTGGACACGCTAGTAGAGTTGGTATGGTGTCTGAGTCAATGACTGGATCTGAATTTAGCTGAGCTGGAGGTGGAGGAGCCAGAGTCGGGGTAGATGGAGTAGTAGAAGGCGGAGCAGGGCCGTAATCCTGTAGAGAGATCAACAAGGCCTCTGTACTGCAGATAGCCTCTTTATGCAGGCGGCGTTTAAATCTCCTTCGGGCCCACTTTATGGCCTCACTGAAGGCCTGAAGCCAGTCCTCATGCAGTAAGGGTTGTAATTCCTGCGAACATTTGTGAATGCAGTCATCATAGTGTTCCACCAGGATCTGTTGTGTTGTAAAGGCCCAATTTTTAGCATTAGCCATGATTTGCATCTGAGTGTTCTCAGAAGGGGCCATTGGTCTGATAATGGAGGACAGATACTGAGAGATCCTTTGAAATGTTGGCGGTTGATTATTCGGGTCCGACTCCACTGAAACATTATGTCGGTGATGGAATATGCGAATAAGATCATAAATCTTCCGTATCAGTGTGTTATGATTCAGATCCATCGCTTCGGTATCAGATTCACGGTTTCTTGTGGGTGGAAGTCGGTTTTGTCTTTGTCGAGTATTGTAGTACTGTCCTGCGTATTTGTTTGTAAGTAAATGTATTTCTTGTCTTCTATTTTCTCTTTTAGGTTCGGTTGTGCTACGGGAAGACTGCCGAAGAGTTGAGTTTGTATATTGTATGCGCATACGGGGTCTCTCACGAGGAGCCCCATAATGTTGGCGCAGTTTGAGATCCATAGTAATTTCGAAAAGAGCCCTAATCGCGACGTTTCGGAAAAAGAATCCTTCTTCAGGCAAGGGCTCTTACCGTATCGTAGGTGGAAAAGGAGAGAGGTAGTGAAGGACTGTCCTCCTCGCTGTCCCAAATGAAAATGAGCGAAATGCTGTGTAACGAGCCTTTAAATAAAGTGGCTGTATAAGAAAGGTATACTCTAAAGCACAATGTGTTGTTAAAAGTAAATGCTGGAGAGAGGTAGTAGAGAACTGTCCTCTTCGCTGTCCAAAGTGAAAATGAGGAAACCGATTAGAGCGCCTCTTTATATAGTGTCCCTGTAATGGAAACTAATGTTTCTCCTTTGGTATCCAAAGCGCCACTGTTCATAATGAACATATTTTTTATGAACTAATGTGATGATTGTTTAAATAGTCAGACCGACCATGTATTTTAATTGTCTTTTGTGTCCACATGAAATTTATTTGTACTAAGTATGAAATAAAGATGTTTAATCATGAAATCAAGGTGTTTAATCATGAAATCAAGGTGTTTAATCTTCTTTGTGTCCCAATGAACTTATATTTATGTCAATTGTGAAATATGAAGGTTTAATTATGAAATTAAGGCGAGAGTGTCCCTTTTTATCCAAATGATATACTATAGTAGTGTTAATGAGTTGAAATTAGTAAAGTTATGACTGTGGTCCGAACATAGTTTTTTATTGTTTTTTAGTATTTTTTAGCATTTTTTTGTATAGTTTTTTAGTATTTTATTGGTACAAAACTCTTAATGTGTTATTGTAGGGGTTTAGCGGTTATGATTAGGCCAATGATAGTGGTAATGATATAAAGCTGCCAGGGTTAAGTTAAGGATCAAGGTTGGGGTTAGGGATTAGATTATAGGGTAGGTTATGGTTAGGATTAAGGGCAGGTGATGGAGTCCAGAAGGAGTTATTGCTGTGGCCATTGTTAAACGCTATGACAAATCAAAATGATTGTCTCCCCTTGGGTTTCGACCTCGTTCCAAAATGGAGGATTTAGCCCATGAGGTGGGGCAATTAAGTTAGTGAATTAACTGAATAGAAAGGTGAACTAAAGACAATCAGCCATCAAAGGGTGAATCAACGGTGCTAAGTGTAAGTTTGTGACACCATCCCGGCTCCACTAGAAACGCCAATGAGAGGCACAGGCTGGTTAGGTAAAAAATATTATAAGATCCGTGGCCCCAACAGTGTTAGGGCGCACGTTGGGCACGGTCCTTCTCAATGACAACCAGTGGAACCAAGTACGACCATTCACCCTGGGCATTTTCTCTATTTAGAGTTGAGGGGTAATTTTAGGCATTGTGCCCAATGTTGAAACATGGCTTTGGCAGTTGGTTTGGTCCAATGAATTTTGTCCTCTGTTTGAAACAGATCCTCTGGTAATTTGGGAAGGAACGGCATGTTGGCCTTGATGTGTGCATTTAGTTCTGTCAGGTTGGTTTGGAATTCCCTCTGCAATCTGGTGGAATAGTTAATGAGAGGGACCCAGACCTCTGCATGAGGAAATTTGTCCTTAGCCATTTTAATAGCCCTTTGCAGTTGTTTTACGGCTGTTTGCTTGGGTTTCTGCTCCATATGGAGAATGCCAAAGGCTAGGACCACCTTCTCTACTCGAACCAGGGGTTTTGCTCTCTCCAAAATAGCTTCAGCGTGTCTAAAGGTCGCTCCGGGGTAGCTGTCCACCTGGAGGTCCGGGATGTTATATTCAGGGACTCTAGATAAGTTGGAGTCACCTAAAATGAGCCATTTCTTCCGGGCTGTTAGCGTCCAATCCGTCAGTTTTTTATGGGTTTGGATGTGTCTAATTGGTTGAAGGAGGGTATTAACACCAAAATCTGTTCCCACAGGTGCAATTGACCCTTGTGTGACTGGTGATGGAAGAGGCAAACCACCCTGGGCCCCTCCTCCAGGGACATGAATTTCAACCTGGGGAGGGGTAGTGGTGGGTGGTGACCTCTCCGAGATGCGGGTGAAAGATGACCCTTGACCAAAAGATGGGTCTACAAGATCTAGGGGCAGATCCTGTTCCAATGTGATACCTGGGTTTCCGGGGTTTTGGATCCGGTTAGCCCTCGGAGGTGGAGGGGTTTGAGGAGTTTGATGTGTGGCCAGGCTGTGAGGAGAGTCATTATAGAATGGGTTGTGTGGTGAAAGAGCCACATCCAATCTTTGAAGGGTTGGGGAATGCTCCTCTCGGATAACATTCTCACTACTTGGACACGCTAGTAGAGTTGGTATGGTGTCTGAGTCAATGACTGGATCTGAATTTAGCTGAGCTGGAGGTGGAGGAGCCAGAGTCGGGGTAGATGGAGTAGTAGAAGGCGGAGCAGGGCCGTAATCCTGTAGAGAGATCAACAAGGCCTCTGTACTGCAGATAGCCTCTTTATGCAGGCGGCGTTTAAATCTCCTTCGGGCCCACTTTATGGCCTCACTGAAGGCCTGAAGCCAGTCCTCATGCAGTAAGGGTTGTAATTCCTGCGAACATTTGTGAATGCAGTCATCATAGTGTTCCACCAGGATCTGTTGTGTTGTAAAGGCCCAATTTTTAGCATTAGCCATGATTTGCATCTGAGTGTTCTCAGAAGGGGCCATTGGTCTGATAATGGAGGACAGATACTGAGAGATCCTTTGAAATGTTGGCGGTTGATTATTCGGGTCCGACTCCACTGAAACATTATGTCGGTGATGGAATATGCGAATAAGATCATAAATCTTCCGTATCAGTGTGTTATGATTCAGATCCATCGCTTCGGTATCAGATTCACGGTTTCTTGTGGGTGGAAGTCGGTTTTGTCTTTGTCGAGTATTGTAGTACTGTCCTGCGTATTTGTTTGTAAGTAAATGTATTTCTTGTCTTCTATTTTCTCTTTTAGGTTCGGTTGTGCTACGGGAAGACTGCCGAAGAGTTGAGTTTGTATATTGTATGCGCATACGGGGTCTCTCACGAGGAGCCCCATAATGTTGGCGCAGTTTGAGATCCATAGTAATTTCGAAAAGAGCCCTAATCGCGACGTTTCGGAAAAAGAATCCTTCTTCAGGCAAGGGCTCTTACCGTATCGTAGGTGGAAAAGGAGAGAGGTAGTGAAGGACTGTCCTCCTCGCTGTCCCAAATGAAAATGAGCGAAATGCTGTGTAACGAGCCTTTAAATAAAGTGGCTGTATAAGAAAGGTATACTCTAAAGCACAATGTGTTGTTAAAAGTAAATGCTGGAGAGAGGTAGTAGAGAACTGTCCTCTTCGCTGTCCAAAGTGAAAATGAGGAAACCGATTAGAGCGCCTCTTTATATAGTGTCCCTGTAATGGAAACTAATGTTTCTCCTTTGGTATCCAAAGCGCCACTGTTCATAATGAACATATTTTTTATGAACTAATGTGATGATTGTTTAAATAGTCAGACCGACCATGTATTTTAATTGTCTTTTGTGTCCACATGAAATTTATTTGTACTAAGTATGAAATAAAGATGTTTAATCATGAAATCAAGGTGTTTAATCATGAAATCAAGGTGTTTAATCTTCTTTGTGTCCCAATGAACTTATATTTATGTCAATTGTGAAATATGAAGGTTTAATTATGAAATTAAGGCGAGAGTGTCCCTTTTTATCCAAATGATATACTATAGTAGTGTTAATGAGTTGAAATTAGTAAAGTTATGACTGTGGTCCGAACATAGTTTTTTATTGTTTTTTAGTATTTTTTAGCATTTTTTTGTATAGTTTTTTAGTATTTTATTGGTACAAAACTCTTAATGTGTTATTGTAGGGGTTTAGCGGTTATGATTAGGCCAATGATAGTGGTAATGATATAAAGCTGCCAGGGTTAAGTTAAGGATCAAGGTTGGGGTTAGGGATTAGATTATAGGGTAGGTTATGGTTAGGATTAAGGGCAGGTGATGGAGTCCAGAAGGAGTTATTGCTGTGGCCATTGTTAAACGCTATGACAAATCAAAATGATTGTCTCCCCTTGGGTTTCGACCTCGTTCCAAAATGGAGGATTTAGCCCATGAGGTGGGGCAATTAAGTTAGTGAATTAACTGAATAGAAAGGTGAACTAAAGACAATCAGCCATCAAAGGGTGAATCAACGGTGCTAAGTGTAAGTTTGTGACACCATCCCGGCTCCACTAGAAACGCCAATGAGAGGCACAGGCTGGTTAGGTAAAAAATATTATAAGATCCGTGGCCCCAACAGTGTTAGGGCGCACGTTGGGCACGGTCCTTCTCAATGACAACCAGTGGAACCAAGTACGACCATTCACCCTGGGCATTTTCTCTATTTAGAGTTGAGGGGTAATTTTAGGCATTGTGCCCAATGTTGAAACATGGCTTTGGCAGTTGGTTTGGTCCAATGAATTTTGTCCTCTGTTTGAAACAGATCCTCTGGTAATTTGGGAAGGAACGGCATGTTGGCCTTGATGTGTGCATTTAGTTCTGTCAGGTTGGTTTGGAATTCCCTCTGCAATCTGGTGGAATAGTTAATGAGAGGGACCCAGACCTCTGCATGAGGAAATTTGTCCTTAGCCATTTTAATAGCCCTTTGCAGTTGTTTTACGGCTGTTTGCTTGGGTTTCTGCTCCATATGGAGAATGCCAAAGGCTAGGACCACCTTCTCTACTCGAACCAGGGGTTTTGCTCTCTCCAAAATAGCTTCAGCGTGTCTAAAGGTCGCTCCGGGGTAGCTGTCCACCTGGAGGTCCGGGATGTTATATTCAGGGACTCTAGATAAGTTGGAGTCACCTAAAATGAGCCATTTCTTCCGGGCTGTTAGCGTCCAATCCGTCAGTTTTTTATGGGTTTGGATGTGTCTAATTGGTTGAAGGAGGGTATTAACACCAAAATCTGTTCCCACAGGTGCAATTGACCCTTGTGTGACTGGTGATGGAAGAGGCAAACCACCCTGGGCCCCTCCTCCAGGGACATGAATTTCAACCTGGGGAGGGGTAGTGGTGGGTGGTGACCTCTCCGAGATGCGGGTGAAAGATGACCCTTGACCAAAAGATGGGTCTACAAGATCTAGGGGCAGATCCTGTTCCAATGTGATACCTGGGTTTCCGGGGTTTTGGATCCGGTTAGCCCTCGGAGGTGGAGGGGTTTGAGGAGTTTGATGTGTGGCCAGGCTGTGAGGAGAGTCATTATAGAATGGGTTGTGTGGTGAAAGAGCCACATCCAATCTTTGAAGGGTTGGGGAATGCTCCTCTCGGATAACATTCTCACTACTTGGACACGCTAGTAGAGTTGGTATGGTGTCTGAGTCAATGACTGGATCTGAATTTAGCTGAGCTGGAGGTGGAGGAGCCAGAGTCGGGGTAGATGGAGTAGTAGAAGGCGGAGCAGGGCCGTAATCCTGTAGAGAGATCAACAAGGCCTCTGTACTGCAGATAGCCTCTTTATGCAGGCGGCGTTTAAATCTCCTTCGGGCCCACTTTATGGCCTCACTGAAGGCCTGAAGCCAGTCCTCATGCAGTAAGGGTTGTAATTCCTGCGAACATTTGTGAATGCAGTCATCATAGTGTTCCACCAGGATCTGTTGTGTTGTAAAGGCCCAATTTTTAGCATTAGCCATGATTTGCATCTGAGTGTTCTCAGAAGGGGCCATTGGTCTGATAATGGAGGACAGATACTGAGAGATCCTTTGAAATGTTGGCGGTTGATTATTCGGGTCCGACTCCACTGAAACATTATGTCGGTGATGGAATATGCGAATAAGATCATAAATCTTCCGTATCAGTGTGTTATGATTCAGATCCATCGCTTCGGTATCAGATTCACGGTTTCTTGTGGGTGGAAGTCGGTTTTGTCTTTGTCGAGTATTGTAGTACTGTCCTGCGTATTTGTTTGTAAGTAAATGTATTTCTTGTCTTCTATTTTCTCTTTTAGGTTCGGTTGTGCTACGGGAAGACTGCCGAAGAGTTGAGTTTGTATATTGTATGCGCATACGGGGTCTCTCACGAGGAGCCCCATAATGTTGGCGCAGTTTGAGATCCATAGTAATTTCGAAAAGAGCCCTAATCGCGACGTTTCGGAAAAAGAATCCTTCTTCAGGCAAGGGCTCTTACCGTATCGTAGGTGGAAAAGGAGAGAGGTAGTGAAGGACTGTCCTCCTCGCTGTCCCAAATGAAAATGAGCGAAATGCTGTGTAACGAGCCTTTAAATAAAGTGGCTGTATAAGAAAGGTATACTCTAAAGCACAATGTGTTGTTAAAAGTAAATGCTGGAGAGAGGTAGTAGAGAACTGTCCTCTTCGCTGTCCAAAGTGAAAATGAGGAAACCGATTAGAGCGCCTCTTTATATAGTGTCCCTGTAATGGAAACTAATGTTTCTCCTTTGGTATCCAAAGCGCCACTGTTCATAATGAACATATTTTTTATGAACTAATGTGATGATTGTTTAAATAGTCAGACCGACCATGTATTTTAATTGTCTTTTGTGTCCACATGAAATTTATTTGTACTAAGTATGAAATAAAGATGTTTAATCATGAAATCAAGGTGTTTAATCATGAAATCAAGGTGTTTAATCTTCTTTGTGTCCCAATGAACTTATATTTATGTCAATTGTGAAATATGAAGGTTTAATTATGAAATTAAGGCGAGAGTGTCCCTTTTTATCCAAATGATATACTATAGTAGTGTTAATGAGTTGAAATTAGTAAAGTTATGACTGTGGTCCGAACATAGTTTTTTATTGTTTTTTAGTATTTTTTAGCATTTTTTTGTATAGTTTTTTAGTATTTTATTGGTACAAAACTCTTAATGTGTTATTGTAGGGGTTTAGCGGTTATGATTAGGCCAATGATAGTGGTAATGATATAAAGCTGCCAGGGTTAAGTTAAGGATCAAGGTTGGGGTTAGGGATTAGATTATAGGGTAGGTTATGGTTAGGATTAAGGGCAGGTGATGGAGTCCAGAAGGAGTTATTGCTGTGGCCATTGTTAAACGCTATGACAAATCAAAATGATTGTCTCCCCTTGGGTTTCGACCTCGTTCCAAAATGGAGGATTTAGCCCATGAGGTGGGGCAATTAAGTTAGTGAATTAACTGAATAGAAAGGTGAACTAAAGACAATCAGCCATCAAAGGGTGAATCAACGGTGCTAAGTGTAAGTTTGTGACACCATCCCGGCTCCACTAGAAACGCCAATGAGAGGCACAGGCTGGTTAGGTAAAAAATATTATAAGATCCGTGGCCCCAACAGTGTTAGGGCGCACGTTGGGCACGGTCCTTCTCAATGACAACCAGTGGAACCAAGTACGACCATTCACCCTGGGCATTTTCTCTATTTAGAGTTGAGGGGTAATTTTAGGCATTGTGCCCAATGTTGAAACATGGCTTTGGCAGTTGGTTTGGTCCAATGAATTTTGTCCTCTGTTTGAAACAGATCCTCTGGTAATTTGGGAAGGAACGGCATGTTGGCCTTGATGTGTGCATTTAGTTCTGTCAGGTTGGTTTGGAATTCCCTCTGCAATCTGGTGGAATAGTTAATGAGAGGGACCCAGACCTCTGCATGAGGAAATTTGTCCTTAGCCATTTTAATAGCCCTTTGCAGTTGTTTTACGGCTGTTTGCTTGGGTTTCTGCTCCATATGGAGAATGCCAAAGGCTAGGACCACCTTCTCTACTCGAACCAGGGGTTTTGCTCTCTCCAAAATAGCTTCAGCGTGTCTAAAGGTCGCTCCGGGGTAGCTGTCCACCTGGAGGTCCGGGATGTTATATTCAGGGACTCTAGATAAGTTGGAGTCACCTAAAATGAGCCATTTCTTCCGGGCTGTTAGCGTCCAATCCGTCAGTTTTTTATGGGTTTGGATGTGTCTAATTGGTTGAAGGAGGGTATTAACACCAAAATCTGTTCCCACAGGTGCAATTGACCCTTGTGTGACTGGTGATGGAAGAGGCAAACCACCCTGGGCCCCTCCTCCAGGGACATGAATTTCAACCTGGGGAGGGGTAGTGGTGGGTGGTGACCTCTCCGAGATGCGGGTGAAAGATGACCCTTGACCAAAAGATGGGTCTACAAGATCTAGGGGCAGATCCTGTTCCAATGTGATACCTGGGTTTCCGGGGTTTTGGATCCGGTTAGCCCTCGGAGGTGGAGGGGTTTGAGGAGTTTGATGTGTGGCCAGGCTGTGAGGAGAGTCATTATAGAATGGGTTGTGTGGTGAAAGAGCCACATCCAATCTTTGAAGGGTTGGGGAATGCTCCTCTCGGATAACATTCTCACTACTTGGACACGCTAGTAGAGTTGGTATGGTGTCTGAGTCAATGACTGGATCTGAATTTAGCTGAGCTGGAGGTGGAGGAGCCAGAGTCGGGGTAGATGGAGTAGTAGAAGGCGGAGCAGGGCCGTAATCCTGTAGAGAGATCAACAAGGCCTCTGTACTGCAGATAGCCTCTTTATGCAGGCGGCGTTTAAATCTCCTTCGGGCCCACTTTATGGCCTCACTGAAGGCCTGAAGCCAGTCCTCATGCAGTAAGGGTTGTAATTCCTGCGAACATTTGTGAATGCAGTCATCATAGTGTTCCACCAGGATCTGTTGTGTTGTAAAGGCCCAATTTTTAGCATTAGCCATGATTTGCATCTGAGTGTTCTCAGAAGGGGCCATTGGTCTGATAATGGAGGACAGATACTGAGAGATCCTTTGAAATGTTGGCGGTTGATTATTCGGGTCCGACTCCACTGAAACATTATGTCGGTGATGGAATATGCGAATAAGATCATAAATCTTCCGTATCAGTGTGTTATGATTCAGATCCATCGCTTCGGTATCAGATTCACGGTTTCTTGTGGGTGGAAGTCGGTTTTGTCTTTGTCGAGTATTGTAGTACTGTCCTGCGTATTTGTTTGTAAGTAAATGTATTTCTTGTCTTCTATTTTCTCTTTTAGGTTCGGTTGTGCTACGGGAAGACTGCCGAAGAGTTGAGTTTGTATATTGTATGCGCATACGGGGTCTCTCACGAGGAGCCCCATAATGTTGGCGCAGTTTGAGATCCATAGTAATTTCGAAAAGAGCCCTAATCGCGACGTTTCGGAAAAAGAATCCTTCTTCAGGCAAGGGCTCTTACCGTATCGTAGGTGGAAAAGGAGAGAGGTAGTGAAGGACTGTCCTCCTCGCTGTCCCAAATGAAAATGAGCGAAATGCTGTGTAACGAGCCTTTAAATAAAGTGGCTGTATAAGAAAGGTATACTCTAAAGCACAATGTGTTGTTAAAAGTAAATGCTGGAGAGAGGTAGTAGAGAACTGTCCTCTTCGCTGTCCAAAGTGAAAATGAGGAAACCGATTAGAGCGCCTCTTTATATAGTGTCCCTGTAATGGAAACTAATGTTTCTCCTTTGGTATCCAAAGCGCCACTGTTCATAATGAACATATTTTTTATGAACTAATGTGATGATTGTTTAAATAGTCAGACCGACCATGTATTTTAATTGTCTTTTGTGTCCACATGAAATTTATTTGTACTAAGTATGAAATAAAGATGTTTAATCATGAAATCAAGGTGTTTAATCATGAAATCAAGGTGTTTAATCTTCTTTGTGTCCCAATGAACTTATATTTATGTCAATTGTGAAATATGAAGGTTTAATTATGAAATTAAGGCGAGAGTGTCCCTTTTTATCCAAATGATATACTATAGTAGTGTTAATGAGTTGAAATTAGTAAAGTTATGACTGTGGTCCGAACATAGTTTTTTATTGTTTTTTAGTATTTTTTAGCATTTTTTTGTATAGTTTTTTAGTATTTTATTGGTACAAAACTCTTAATGTGTTATTGTAGGGGTTTAGCGGTTATGATTAGGCCAATGATAGTGGTAATGATATAAAGCTGCCAGGGTTAAGTTAAGGATCAAGGTTGGGGTTAGGGATTAGATTATAGGGTAGGTTATGGTTAGGATTAAGGGCAGGTGATGGAGTCCAGAAGGAGTTATTGCTGTGGCCATTGTTAAACGCTATGACAAATCAAAATGATTGTCTCCCCTTGGGTTTCGACCTCGTTCCAAAATGGAGGATTTAGCCCATGAGGTGGGGCAATTAAGTTAGTGAATTAACTGAATAGAAAGGTGAACTAAAGACAATCAGCCATCAAAGGGTGAATCAACGGTGCTAAGTGTAAGTTTGTGACACCATCCCGGCTCCACTAGAAACGCCAATGAGAGGCACAGGCTGGTTAGGTAAAAAATATTATAAGATCCGTGGCCCCAACAGTGTTAGGGCGCACGTTGGGCACGGTCCTTCTCAATGACAACCAGTGGAACCAAGTACGACCATTCACCCTGGGCATTTTCTCTATTTAGAGTTGAGGGGTAATTTTAGGCATTGTGCCCAATGTTGAAACATGGCTTTGGCAGTTGGTTTGGTCCAATGAATTTTGTCCTCTGTTTGAAACAGATCCTCTGGTAATTTGGGAAGGAACGGCATGTTGGCCTTGATGTGTGCATTTAGTTCTGTCAGGTTGGTTTGGAATTCCCTCTGCAATCTGGTGGAATAGTTAATGAGAGGGACCCAGACCTCTGCATGAGGAAATTTGTCCTTAGCCATTTTAATAGCCCTTTGCAGTTGTTTTACGGCTGTTTGCTTGGGTTTCTGCTCCATATGGAGAATGCCAAAGGCTAGGACCACCTTCTCTACTCGAACCAGGGGTTTTGCTCTCTCCAAAATAGCTTCAGCGTGTCTAAAGGTCGCTCCGGGGTAGCTGTCCACCTGGAGGTCCGGGATGTTATATTCAGGGACTCTAGATAAGTTGGAGTCACCTAAAATGAGCCATTTCTTCCGGGCTGTTAGCGTCCAATCCGTCAGTTTTTTATGGGTTTGGATGTGTCTAATTGGTTGAAGGAGGGTATTAACACCAAAATCTGTTCCCACAGGTGCAATTGACCCTTGTGTGACTGGTGATGGAAGAGGCAAACCACCCTGGGCCCCTCCTCCAGGGACATGAATTTCAACCTGGGGAGGGGTAGTGGTGGGTGGTGACCTCTCCGAGATGCGGGTGAAAGATGACCCTTGACCAAAAGATGGGTCTACAAGATCTAGGGGCAGATCCTGTTCCAATGTGATACCTGGGTTTCCGGGGTTTTGGATCCGGTTAGCCCTCGGAGGTGGAGGGGTTTGAGGAGTTTGATGTGTGGCCAGGCTGTGAGGAGAGTCATTATAGAATGGGTTGTGTGGTGAAAGAGCCACATCCAATCTTTGAAGGGTTGGGGAATGCTCCTCTCGGATAACATTCTCACTACTTGGACACGCTAGTAGAGTTGGTATGGTGTCTGAGTCAATGACTGGATCTGAATTTAGCTGAGCTGGAGGTGGAGGAGCCAGAGTCGGGGTAGATGGAGTAGTAGAAGGCGGAGCAGGGCCGTAATCCTGTAGAGAGATCAACAAGGCCTCTGTACTGCAGATAGCCTCTTTATGCAGGCGGCGTTTAAATCTCCTTCGGGCCCACTTTATGGCCTCACTGAAGGCCTGAAGCCAGTCCTCATGCAGTAAGGGTTGTAATTCCTGCGAACATTTGTGAATGCAGTCATCATAGTGTTCCACCAGGATCTGTTGTGTTGTAAAGGCCCAATTTTTAGCATTAGCCATGATTTGCATCTGAGTGTTCTCAGAAGGGGCCATTGGTCTGATAATGGAGGACAGATACTGAGAGATCCTTTGAAATGTTGGCGGTTGATTATTCGGGTCCGACTCCACTGAAACATTATGTCGGTGATGGAATATGCGAATAAGATCATAAATCTTCCGTATCAGTGTGTTATGATTCAGATCCATCGCTTCGGTATCAGATTCACGGTTTCTTGTGGGTGGAAGTCGGTTTTGTCTTTGTCGAGTATTGTAGTACTGTCCTGCGTATTTGTTTGTAAGTAAATGTATTTCTTGTCTTCTATTTTCTCTTTTAGGTTCGGTTGTGCTACGGGAAGACTGCCGAAGAGTTGAGTTTGTATATTGTATGCGCATACGGGGTCTCTCACGAGGAGCCCCATAATGTTGGCGCAGTTTGAGATCCATAGTAATTTCGAAAAGAGCCCTAATCGCGACGTTTCGGAAAAAGAATCCTTCTTCAGGCAAGGGCTCTTACCGTATCGTAGGTGGAAAAGGAGAGAGGTAGTGAAGGACTGTCCTCCTCGCTGTCCCAAATGAAAATGAGCGAAATGCTGTGTAACGAGCCTTTAAATAAAGTGGCTGTATAAGAAAGGTATACTCTAAAGCACAATGTGTTGTTAAAAGTAAATGCTGGAGAGAGGTAGTAGAGAACTGTCCTCTTCGCTGTCCAAAGTGAAAATGAGGAAACCGATTAGAGCGCCTCTTTATATAGTGTCCCTGTAATGGAAACTAATGTTTCTCCTTTGGTATCCAAAGCGCCACTGTTCATAATGAACATATTTTTTATGAACTAATGTGATGATTGTTTAAATAGTCAGACCGACCATGTATTTTAATTGTCTTTTGTGTCCACATGAAATTTATTTGTACTAAGTATGAAATAAAGATGTTTAATCATGAAATCAAGGTGTTTAATCATGAAATCAAGGTGTTTAATCTTCTTTGTGTCCCAATGAACTTATATTTATGTCAATTGTGAAATATGAAGGTTTAATTATGAAATTAAGGCGAGAGTGTCCCTTTTTATCCAAATGATATACTATAGTAGTGTTAATGAGTTGAAATTAGTAAAGTTATGACTGTGGTCCGAACATAGTTTTTTATTGTTTTTTAGTATTTTTTAGCATTTTTTTGTATAGTTTTTTAGTATTTTATTGGTACAAAACTCTTAATGTGTTATTGTAGGGGTTTAGCGGTTATGATTAGGCCAATGATAGTGGTAATGATATAAAGCTGCCAGGGTTAAGTTAAGGATCAAGGTTGGGGTTAGGGATTAGATTATAGGGTAGGTTATGGTTAGGATTAAGGGCAGGTGATGGAGTCCAGAAGGAGTTATTGCTGTGGCCATTGTTAAACGCTATGACAAATCAAAATGATTGTCTCCCCTTGGGTTTCGACCTCGTTCCAAAATGGAGGATTTAGCCCATGAGGTGGGGCAATTAAGTTAGTGAATTAACTGAATAGAAAGGTGAACTAAAGACAATCAGCCATCAAAGGGTGAATCAACGGTGCTAAGTGTAAGTTTGTGACACCATCCCGGCTCCACTAGAAACGCCAATGAGAGGCACAGGCTGGTTAGGTAAAAAATATTATAAGATCCGTGGCCCCAACAGTGTTAGGGCGCACGTTGGGCACGGTCCTTCTCAATGACAACCAGTGGAACCAAGTACGACCATTCACCCTGGGCATTTTCTCTATTTAGAGTTGAGGGGTAATTTTAGGCATTGTGCCCAATGTTGAAACATGGCTTTGGCAGTTGGTTTGGTCCAATGAATTTTGTCCTCTGTTTGAAACAGAT
>CM050218.1:2500-5000 GCA_027475355.1 Coilia nasus
CCTGTCTGACTAATGCTGACATCACTACTGCTACTTCCTGTCTCTCTCTCTCTCTCTCTCTCTCTCTCTCTCTCTCTCTCTCTCTCTCTTCACACACACACCTTCTCTACTTGTTCTCCTTGCACCTGTATCACCACCCACCTCCACCCACCACCCAACACACACACACACACACACACACACACACACACACACACACACACACACACACACACACACACACACACACACACACACACACACACCTTATTTGGGGGTGTGAAAGGCTACTTCTCCCTTTGCAGGTCTACAAGTATGTGTGTGTGTGTTACTGTGTGAAAATGTGTGTGTGAGAGAGACTGAAAGGACTGGTGTACACACACACACACTTCCTCTTTTTACACACACACACTCTCCCTCTCACACGCACACACACACACACACATCACTTTCTCTTTCCATCTCTCTCTCTGTAACGCACCCACCCACACACACACACACACACACACACACACACACACACACACACACACCAACAACCTTCATTCAGGAGCCACTATGTCAGAACTGCCTGAGGAGCAGTGAGAGGGGGAGAGAGAGAGAGAGAGAGAGAGAGAGAGAGAGAGAGAGGGAGAGAGAGAGGGAGAGGGAGGGAGAGGGAGAGAGAGAGAGAGAGAGAGAGAGAGAGAAGAAGAAGAGACAGAGAGAGAGGGGAGAGGGAGAGAGAGACAGAGAGACAAAGAGAGGGAGAGGGAGAGGAGAGACAGAGAGAGAGAGGGGGGATAGGGAGAGACAGAGAGAGAGGGGGATAGGGAGAGACAGAGAGAGAGGGGGAGAAAGAGAGGGAGAGACAGAGAGAGAGATTTAAAGCTGCTGTATTAGAGCACCCTCTACTAATCATACCTCAATGAAAGAAACATTTTCAGCTAAACAAACAGCATCTCCCAATACAAGACAGCAGCAACAAACCTCAACAACCTTCAACCTGAACCCATCTAGAGGAGAGAGAGGGAGGGGACACTGTGTATTTAGGCCTGCTTTAGTCCTGTGTGTGTTTAGGCCTGCTTTAGTCCTGTGTGTATTTAGGCCTGCTCTAGTCCTGTGTTGTATTTAGGCCTGCTTTAGTCCTGTGTGTATTTAGGCCTGCTCTAGTCCCTGTGTGTGTTTAGGCCTGCTCTAGTCCTGTGTGTATTTAGGCCTGCTTTAGTCCTGTGTGTGTTTAGGCCTGCTCTAGTCCTGTGTGTATTTAGGCCTGCTCTAGTCTGTGTGTGTTTAGGCCTGCTCTAGTCCTGTGTGTATTTAGGCCTGCTTTAGTCCTGTGTGTGTTTAGGCCTGCTTTAGTCCTGTGTGTATTTAGGCCTGCTTTAGTCCTGTGTGTATTTAGGCCTGCTCTAGTCCTGTGTGTGTTTAGGCCTGCTCTAGTCCTGTGTGTATTTAGGCCTGCTCTAGTCCTGTGTGTATTTAGGCCTGCTTTAGTCCTGTGTGTGTTTAGGCCTGCTTTAGTCCTGTGTGTGTTTTAGGCCTGCTTTAGTCCTGTGTGTGTTTAGGCCTGCTTTAGTCCTGTGTGTGTTTAGGCCTGCTCTAGTCCTGTGTGTATTTAGGCCTGCTTTAGTCCTGTGTGTATTTAGGCCTGCTTTAGTCCTGTGTGTGTTTAGGCCTGCTTTAGTCCTGCGTGTATTTAGGCCTGCTTTAGTCCTGTGTGTGTTTAGGCCTGCTCTAGTCCTGTGTGTATTTAGGCCTGCTTTAGTCCTGTGTGTGTTTAGGCCTGCTTTAGTCCTGTGTGTGTTTAGGCCTGCTTTAGTCCTGCGTGTATTTAGGCCTGCTCTAGTCCTGTGTGTATTTAGGCCTGCTTTAGTCCTGTGTGTGTTTAGGCCTGCTTTAGGCCTGTGTGTATTTAGGCCTGTGTGTATTTAGGGCCTGCTTTAGTCCTGTGTGTATTTAGGCCTGCTTTAGTCCTGTGTGTATTTGGGTCTGATTTAGTCCTGTGTGTATTTAGGCCTGCTTTAGTCCTGTGTGTATTTAGTCCTGTGTGTATTTAGGCTTGCTTTAGGCCTGTGTGTATTTAGGCCTGTGTGTATTTAGGTTTGCTTTAGGCCTGTGTGTATTTAGGCCTGCTTTAGTCCTGTGTGTATTTAGGCCTGCTTTAGTCCTGTGTGTATTTAGTCCTGTGTGTATTTGGGCCTGCTTTAGTCCTGTGTGTATTTAGTCCTGTGTGTATTTGGGCCTGCTTTAGTCCTGTGTGTATTTAGGCCTGCTTTAGTCCTGTGTGTGTTTAGGCCTGCTTTAGTCCTGTGTGTATTTAGGCCTGCTTTAGTCCTGTGTGTGATGGAGGGAGAGCGATATGGAGGGATAGAGATGGAGGGAGAGAGATGATGGAGGGAGAGAGAGATGGAGGGAGAGAGATGATGGAGGGAGAGAGAGATGGAGGGAGAGAGAGAGATGGAGGGAGAGAGAGATGGAGGGAGAGAGAGATGGAGAGAGAGATATGATGGAGGGAGAGAGATGATGGAGGGAGAGAGAT
>CM050218.1:15000-22500 GCA_027475355.1 Coilia nasus
TCGACACCAGGCGCGAGGAGTCTGCTTCTAAATCCCGGTAGTGTACGACTCTCCTCGCAGACCTCAGCCTCAAAACCCGTCTGACCGGATCTGTGTCGTCAATAGAGACCTCAGTCAGGCGCGTCTCCTCCCCGTGCGCAGGTACTCTTCCGAGTTTCCAATCCGGCGTCGCTTTGCTTTTGGCACTGCTCTAGAGCTCCTCCGTGTGCTGCGCACTGGTCAAATGATCATGATGTCATGCCAACGTCACGTTATGAAACTACCTAACCGACACTCCGATGAGCAGAAACTTCCCTCTGCAGTTTTCCAGGGAAATGTTCGGGCTGCTGCGCGCCACAACAACCAGTATGCTGCTCGAGAGGGTTTGTAACATTTCAGAAGCCAGCGGCGAGAGTGCTCGTGCTGGATTGATACACCTGATGCTCTGTCAGCCAGGTGATGCACCTGCCTGTCGACGGACTGCGCAACCGCCTCTCTCCGAAGATATTTCCTTTTAATCGCCAGTATTCCTGGCACCAACAGCCCATGACTCACATGTACATGCGAGGCGCGCTTTTTAGATTCGGGAATCGGGATGACTCGGGGAGTCTCGTGTTTCCGGTGGTCTCTGTCCGGTAATACAGCTGACGCTGCTCATCACAAAGCAGAGGCTAAATGGTGGGCACCACCCCTTCACAGGCTTATTGTGTATCAGACTATTCCACCAGCGGGATACCTGCTCATACACGCGCGTTTCTCTTTAAACTAATCCCTCCCAAGCAGCCTCCACGACATGGTGTCCAATAACCCGCCAATGTCACTGCCAAGCGCCGCAGGAGCTAAATGACAGGCGCGCAGGCGGCCTCTGAGCTCGACACACGCAGCTGAAGACGAAGACGAGAAGGGGGGCTCGCTCACTCCGCTGATTGTGTGATTGTGAGCGTGCATCTGCATGACAAGTTTGACCGACTCTGAGTCGGTGGCGTGTTTGCGCCCTCTGGCGGTCAGTAGAGGGAACAAAGAGAGCTGACGCATGTATGTACACCAAGGACTCAAGGATGTTATTGGGCGCATTTGACTTGACCTAGACGTTTGCATCCGTTTGCAGCCTGACGCTGAAAATGTTGCATTGTGGTTAGAAATTGTGTCCTACATGCCCGAAATGTGTGAGGTTGTCACGAGTTGTCACAACAATGCGACCATGACACATGACCCGAAAACTCGCGGGAGCATGACGCTTACAGACAAATCGTACAGACCTTTGCAGTTGCCTCCACACAACTGCAAGTGGCTAGCTAACGCCTCCTCGGTGACGCTACTTTGCCATGGTTGGTTAAAAGTTCACTGACGTCTGTGCAGGTGCATTGTCCGGTGCTCCCCGACTGGACTTGTCATCTAAAGTGTACATTATTGTTCTCCAATTTGAAGATATATCTCTTCTCTTTATTTTTACCTTGTTCTGATGGTTTATCTGACGCTGTCAAGCCCGGCCCATTATTTATTTAATTATTAATCCCATTTCTATTTCATTGTCCATGTTATATACCTACTTATGGTCTTTGTTTTATGGTTTTGCTGTCTTAGTTTTCATGTTTGTGTTGTGGAGCACTTTGGGGCAACTCGTTTTGTTCCAATGTTAATCTAAACAATAAGAAAGACTGGACTTGAATTAAACTCTCCGTGCACCCCACTACAACCATAGACTGTAGAGGACTACAACCCCCGCCCTCCCTCTCCACACATGACTTGTGTGTCATCTGCTACGATGATCGGGGGAGGCGCGAGCTCAGTCTCGTTAGGATTTGTGTTTGACTTTATTTTCCTCATTTAATGCCCACCCCTGCTGTGACCAGCAATTCTCGTTGACGTATGCAGCCAGTTGCAGACGGGCGGACTGGAATCTCGAACGAGCCTATTGTCACATGCAGAGACATACTGGGTAGAGTAGCAGAGACATACTGGGTAGAGTGGGACATGCAGAGACATACTGGGTAGAGTAGCATAGACATACTGGGTAGAGTAGCAGAGACATACTGGGTAGAGTGGGACATGCAGAGACATACTGGGTAGAGTAGGACATGCAGAGACATACTGGGTAGAGTGGGACATGCAGAGACATACTGGGTAGAGTAGCAGAGACATACTGGGTAGAGTAGGACATGCAGAGACATACTGGGTAGAGTAGCAGAGACATACTGGGTAGAGTGGGACATGCAGAGACATACTGGGTAGAGTAGGACATGCAGAGACATACTGGGTAGAGTGGCACATGCAGAGACATACTGGGTAGAGTAGGACATGCAGAGACATACTGGGTAGAGTAGGACATGCAGAGACATACTGGGTAGAGTAGGACATGCAGAGACATACTGGGTAGAGTAGGACATGCAGTGAAACTGCTGATTGTTAGTCTAAACTGTGCATGGGGAGGGGGGATTAAAGTGCATAGAATGCAGTTGGGGGGGTGACTACCAGATGAAGGGCAGGGCTGGAGTAGGTGATGGGGGGGGGGGGGGGGGGGGGTGGAGTAGGTGATGGGGGGGTGGAGTAGGTGATGGGGGGGGTAGGTGATGGGGGGGGGGGGGTGGAGTAGGTGATGGGGGGGTGGAGTAGGTCAGAGCCATAGAAAGAGAGAGTTGCGACAACCGTGGTCCAAAACTTCGGTTGGTCACGTGGTTCATGTATACTTCGAATAGTTCCCGGAAGTGAATGGCCGTTCATTAGAAAACAACACGTTAGATAGATCAACTAGACTCAACTACATTTTTGGTAATTATTAGTTGCAAATACACCTATGAATTCTCCAAATATACAACTCACTGGCAGAGTGTAGCTACAACGCAGTTAATATTTTAAGTAAAAATGTGTAAGATGGGTTATTTGAGGATCCGTATCGGTGAACAGCTGTTATGGAGCTCACCTAACTTGAAACAGTGATAGATACACTGTAACGGTTAATGAATTCCAGTTTCTAACGACTACAGATTTAGGCTACAGATTACACATATTAGATTAGGTTACACATATCTAGATATTTTTAGAAATGGATATTTTATCCTTTATTTTTAAATTGTACTTACACGTATCCAGTGAAACCCTGAAAATACATTTTGGAAAGATCTCCACTTTGCAGGCCGTTTTAAAAATAGCCGTTTGAGATCATTAAAACTGTTTAATGGCTTTAGCCTATAGTGTATTATCTAGTGTATTTTCCTGTTGATTTCTGAAAACCTGTTAAATTATGGTCTGACTACAAGCACAAATTGGAATCAAATTGCAACAAATGTAAATCCCTTGTTGTGTGCGGGATGTCTTACGGGACCTTTTCAGTTAGCATCATGTAGCCTATTTGTAAGTAGCCCTACCAATGCCCATTCAAAAAATGAAGTGATGGGCCTTACAGAAGCACAATTTAAGCTAGCCTATACACATAGACAGTTCAGACAGTAGCATGATTAGTGTACATACCTCACTCAGCACAATTTCATTTAAAGTGTTAAAACGTCTCTGATCCAATGCATGTAGCCTCGTGGTGCTGGATCAAAAGCTAGCCTACACATTACAAACGTAACGTAGTTCCCAGCAGACCTTAACACTACAGTCCATGCTTCTCACGTCTTGTCTTTTTGCAATTGCAAAATGTAATTGTATATTTTATTGTATTGTTCTAATTTTTCATTATACTGTCTTTTCCTTCTGCTAAACTGTTGACTGAGAGGACTCTGCACAACAATTCCAATGTGCCCGGACTGTAAGCTTGTGCACAAATGTCAAATTAAAATCTTGAACCTTGAACCTTACCCACAACCAATTTTATTACACATGAATTGTACTGCTGTGAATCAGTAAACCTAGAAATGTACAGCCTGTCAAAACAGTTTGTCTATGAACTTCTTTCCATGCTGTCCTTGTATAGCCTTGCCATGGTTTTCTGCGTTGCTTGGGGGTGCTGCAATCGTTCAGAAAAGGGAGTACATATGTATGAATTCCCCAGTGACCCTACGAGGAGGAAGAAATGGTTGGCAAAAGTCTGCCGGAGCAATCTAACAATCAAAAAGAGTTGCAACAACACAAAACTATGTGAGGTATTCAAGTAATGAAATGTAATTTGCACTTGTCACACAGAACATCACAAGGCACTGTTTGGGTTTCATAATGTTTGGTTTATTAAAAATGGGGCTTACAAAAGAAGGATCTGGCCAAATGAGAGATGGTCTTCTGAATGGGACATGAGGAAGGACAGTAGAGCAAGGGTTAGACAGTAGAAACACTGATTAGGAACAGAGCTGTAGATTTGTAAAGCTAAACATTTTTGCTATAAGATGTGTACACTTTTATAAACCACTACATACAGTAGTAAAATAGTAGCTTTTACTCTGTAGGCACATTTTGAGGCAGACCTGTTTGCCAGGACCAAAAGTGGCAAGATAAGGCTGGCATCTGATGCCAGGACCAAAAGTGGCAAGATAAGGCTGGCAGCTAATGCCATACCTAGCATCTTTGCACATCGCCCCATGGTAAAGAAGAGGAAGGCCCCTGCACCACGCAGCCCTGCCGCTGTAGATGTGGAGGCCATAGCTATTGACCACAGCTACAGTAAGAAAGGTGATAAACAATAACATTAATAGTAGTATTATTTAGCTTTAAGTGATATACACACACTACTACCGCTCAAAACTTTGAGGTCACTTGGAAATTAAGGACAGTGCTTTAGGGAATACTCCAGAGTCAGTCAGCCCATATCCCTATTCTTTGAGGCTGCAGAGTGCTGTCAATAAAAATGATAGCATTTTGATACAACATACCTCCAACATTTGGAGGTAATGCTAACTGATGAGGGCAAATGTAAATGGAACTAATATGGCCGCATCAGTTAGGAGTAGATTTGTGTGATGAAAAGTTATTTTCAAATTTTGCAAAGCCATGTTACACTCTGTGACAGCACTTGTTTGGTCCAATGTCATCCTACAACAGGATAATGACAGAAAACTTTTGAGCAGTAGTGTACTGTTTACAAATACACTGTAGCATTTTAATTAAACAGTGGCAGGTCCTCTAAGTACTTACGTACTATATCTTCTACTAGTGGCTGTGAACCAAGGTCATAGCGCCTTGACATACTGGCAGCTATCCTCCGCCTCAGCTCCACCCAACATCTGGCAGCTATCCTCCACCTCAGCTCCACCCAAAATCTGGAAGCTATCCTCCACCTCAGCTACTTTAATACAGTATTAAATATATCAATAATTCCATTCTTGCTACAATCATTTTTGTTGCATTCTTCAATAAACATATTTGCACCAACTTGGTAAATTATTAATTTCACAGTCTGCTCAGATTACCCTTCAAACCCATTTCTGAATATTTGTCTACTGTCATGACCTTATGTACTGTATATTGCCTTCTCCCATTGTGCTTTTGCACATAGCAAGAAGAGTGTTGTAGTCTGAGGTGTCCGAGCCTGGGCAACCTTTCAAGGCTCATTCTCCTATTGTGTGTTCCCTCTTACTTACCCCCTCACTATTTATTTGTATTAGCTTTTATTTATAATTAGCTAATTTATTGATTTCAGATAACTGTAGTGGTCAGGCAAAATGTTACTTATTGTGATAATGTTACATGTTACATTCAGGATAGGTAAGAACACAAATACCTTACAGTACTCTATAGTGTCCTGTCTTGCACTTTAATGTCTAATGTTTGTCCTGTCTTGTCTATGCATGGGATAGTAAGAAACGTAATTTAGATTCCTGATATGTCTAGCATATGTAAAGAATTGATAAAGATGACTTGACTTGACTACAGATCCAGGCAAACAAGTATTGATTGTAAGATTGATTGGAAGATAAAAAAAAAACACAAACATTGCAATGATGTCACCTACACTTGCCTTGAACTTAGTTATGCAGTGACCAGAGTGGCCAGCAGCATGTATGGCTCCAGGTGTTTTATGCACCCTTCGTGTGATGTAATGTGATGTAATGATATGACAAGAGATCAAACATTAAGTGCAAAATCAGTGCACACAGAATATAATGAGATTGGAAAACCAACTAGTATAAGATCATGGTATGACTGTTTCTTTAGATTACTCCTAGAACACATTAGGTTCATATTTTCCTGTGACAAGTGGCGTTCCTTAACCAACTTCATTCAATTAATTCGTTACTATGACTATGACTATGACTATAACCAACTTACTGTTGTATCACGTACGTGAAGTGAGGATCCTCTTGCTAAGCTGCATCCCCAGCCCCACCTATGAGAGAAAGGCTAATATTATAGGCTGATAATAAATAATACAGAAACCCGTATGTTGCTAGAACTATGTTGTTTTGTCTGTCTAAAAATGTTACATTGATAGGTTTTCCCAGGAGTTCGTCATGTGAATTCAGTTACTAAGCTCACGGCTGAGCCTGTGTTGTTAAAATGCTCTCAATAAACCGTTCATTTGGTCAAAACGGTCAGAACTTTGTGTCGAGTCTGTATCTACATGGTAATGTCACTATAATAAAGGCTAATAACATTGAAAGTGGGAGATCCCCCATGCCATTTTTGCCAACTGTCATTAAATGCAAAAACGAGCAAAATATGAGCCACTGATAATACGAACATAAGCCATTTTACTGCTGTCAATAGGCTATACTCTGAGGTAACACATTTGCTTAGCTTCACGTTAGCTACTGTCCTATATATGCTACTAGCATGGAGTGAAATGTCTATTAATATTGTTATCATTAGCTATTATTTTGACAGACTGTGTAAATCCATTACAACTTCAATCTATTTACAATTATTTTTACTCACTTTATCCATGTTGTGGTTTTCTCCCGCGAGGTATGCCCATGTGTCTACTTCCAGACAAGTCAAAATTCTTATGAACGTTAACGGTCATCTAATCAAAGTTAGTAAAAAAGACGGTTAGATACATATTTCGGTCCTCGTGTCGAACAGGTACTCGAATGTGCTGGCATCATATCATTATATATCATGACTTCCACGATATTTCTTTCGACTTTCTTACCACGAAGCGTAACACAAGCTGGCTTGGCTTTACCCATAACCGCACCATCTGTGTTCTATGCCAACTTCCGGGAACTATTGAGAGGCTCCACGAACCGCCATTGTTGGAAAAAAAATAGAACATTGGCCTCAATGGAGTTGTCGCAACTCTCTCTTTCTATGGCTCTGGAGTAGGTGATGGGGGGTGGAGTAGGTGATGGGGGGGGGGGGGGGGGGGTAGGTGATGGGGGGGGAGTAGGTGATGGGGGGGTGGAGTAGGTGATGGGGGGGGTAGGTGATGGGGGGGGTAGGTGATGGGGGGGTAGGTGATGGGGGTGGAGTAGGTGATGGGGGGGGTAGGTGATGGGGGGGGGGGTAGGTGATGGGGGGGAGTAGGTGATGGGGGGGGGTAGGTGATGGGGGGGTGGAGTAGGTGATGGGGGGGGTGGAGTAGGTCATGGGGGGGTAGGTGATGGGGGGGGTAGGTGATGGGGGTGGAGTAGGTGATGGGGGGTAGGT
>CM050218.1:32500-37500 GCA_027475355.1 Coilia nasus
TCGAGGCGAGGAAGGCGGTGCTGCAGGCCCTGAAGGATCGAGGCCAGTTTAAGGAGATCAAAGACAACCCCATGGTCGTACCTGTGTGCAGGTGAGACACACACACACACACACACACACACACACACACACACACACACACACACACACACACACACACACACAACCCCATGGTCATACCTGTCTGCAGGTGAGCCACACACACACACACACACACACACACACACACACACACACACAACCCCATGGTCATACCTATCTGCAGGTGAGCCACACACAAACACACACACACACACACACACACACACACAACCCCATGGTCATACCTATCTGCAGGTGAGCCACACACAAACACACACACATACACACACACACACACACACAACCCCATGCTCGTACCTGTCTGCAGGTGAGCCACACACACACACACACACACACACACACACACACACACACACACACACAACCCCATGGTCATACCTGTCTGCAGGTGAGCCACAGTGTGTGTGTGTAGTCGCTCTAAGGACATTGTGGAGCCCCTGCTGAAGCCGCAGTGGTATGTGTGTGTGTATAACTGTGTTATTGTGTGTGTGTGTGTGTGTGTGTAGTCGCTCTAAGGACATTGTGGAGCCTCTGCTGAAGCCGCAGTGGTATGTGTGTGTGTATAACTGTGTTATTGTGTGTGTGTGTGTGTGTGTGTGTGTGTGTGTGTGTGTGTGTGTGTGTGTAGTCGCTCTAAGGACATTGTGGAGCCCCTGCTGAAGCCGCAGTGGTATGTGTGTGTGTATAACTGTGTTATTGTGTGTGTGTGTGTGTGTGTGTGTGTGTGTGTGTGTGTGTGTGTAGTCATTCTAAGGACATTGTGGAGCCCCTGCTGAAGCCGCAGTGGTATGTGTGTGTGTATAACTGTGTTATTGTGTGTGTGTGTGTGTGTGTGTGTGTGTGTGTGTGTGTGTGTGTGTGTGTGTGTGTGTGTAGTCATTCTAAGGACATTGTGGAGCCCCTGCTAAAGCCGCAGTGGTATGTGTGTGTGTATAACTGTGTTATTGTGTGTGTGTGTGTGTGTGTGTGTGTGTGTAGTCGTTCTAAGGACATTGTGGAGCCCCTGCTGAAGCCCCAGTGGTATGTGTGTGTGTATAACTGTGTTATTGTGTGTGTGTGTGTGTGTGTGTGTGTGTGTGTGTGTAGTCGCTCTAAGGACATTGTGGAGCCCCTGCTGAAGCCCCAGTGGTATGTCGGCTGCGCAGACATGGGCAAACAGGCCGCAGACGCAGTCAGGGAGGGCAGACTCAAGATCATCCCCGAACACCACCTCAAGACATGGTTCAACTGGATGGACAACATCAGGTACACACACACACACACCCACACACACACACACACCTCAAGACATGGTTCAACTGGATGGACAACATCAGGTACACACACACACACACACACACCCACACACACACACACACCTCAAGACATGGTTCAACTGGATGGACAACATCAGGTACACACACACACACACACACACACCCACACACACACACACCTCAACACATGGTTCAACTGGATGAACAACATCAGGTACACACACACACACACACACCTCAAAAACATGGCTTAAATGGTTATAAGGTGCACACACACACACACACACACACACACACCTACCTCAAGACATGGCTTAAATGGATATAAGGTGCACACACACACACACACACACACACGCACACCTACCTCAAGACATGGTTTAAAAGGATATAAGGTGCACACACACACACTTACCTCAAGACATGGCTCAAATGGTTATAAGGTGCACACACACACACACACACACACACACACACACACCTACCTCAAGACATGGCTTAAATGGATATAAGGTGCACACACACACACACACCTCAAAACATGGCTTAAATGGTTAAAAGGTGCACACACACACACACGCACACCTACCTCAAGACATGGTTTAAATGGATATAAGGTGCACACACACACACAGTTTTGTGACCTTGTTCAGCTGGATGAACCACATCAGATACTGACATTTAATCATATCAGGTACACACACACACACACACACACACACACACACACACACACAGGGCAGACGAGGACAAGTGATGGAATGCTTCATGAAAAAAAAACTTGCCTCGGTTAAGGACGTGCATGCGTGCGTGTGTGTGCGTTTGCGTGTGCGTGCGTTTGCGTGTGTGTGTGTGTGGTTCGGTTTGTTGGGTCCTTCAGAGAAGCAGGCACACTATTTTAACCGCATTAAGTAGCTCACCCCACCTAGAACTAGAACTAAAGAACCCCCCAGCCCAACTACAACTAGAACTAAAGAACTAAAGAACCCCCCAGCCCAACTACAACTAGAACTAAAGAACTAAAGAACTCTCCCAGTCGAACTAGAACTAAAGAACTCCCCCAGTCGAACTAGAACTAAAGAACTCCCCCAGCCCAACTAGAACTAAAGAACTCCCCCAGTCGAACTAGAACTAAAGAACCCCCCAGCCCAACTAGAACTAAAGAACTCCCCCAGTCGAACTAGAACTAAAGAACTCCCCCAGTCGAACTAGAACTAAAGAACTAAAGAACCCCCCAGCCCAACTAGAACTAAAGAACCCCCCAGCCCAACTACAAGTATTACTAAACTAAAGAACTAAAGAGCTCCCCAGTCCAGCTAGTACTAAAGAACTGAAAAGTGTGTGCGTGTGTCCAGGGACTGGTGAGTGTTTCAGAATCATAAGTGTGTGTGTGTGCGTGTGTGTGTGTGCAGAATCATAAGTGTGTGTGTGCGTGTGTCCAGGGACTGGTGTGTGTTTCAGAATCATAAGTGTGTGTGTGTGCGTGCATGTGTGCATGCTTGTGTGTGTGTGTGTCCAGGGACTGGTGTATCTTTCAGAATAATGTGTGTGGGTGTGTGTGTGTGTGCAGAATCATAAGTGTGTGTGTGTGTGTGTGTCCAGGGACTGGTGTATCTTTCAGAATATAATAAGTGTGTGTGTGTGTGTGCGTGCGTGTGTGTGTGTGTGTGTCCAGGGACTGGTGTATCTTTCAGAATAATAAGTGTGTGTGTGTGTGTGTGTGTGTGTGTGTGTGTGTGTGTGTGTGTGTGTGTGTGCAGGGACTGGTGTATCTTTCAGAATAATAAGTGTGTGTGTGTGTGTGTGTGTGTGTGTGTGTGTGTGTGTGTGTGTGTGTGCAGGGACTAGTGTATCTTTCAGAATAATAAGTGTGTGTGTGTGTGTGTGTGTGTGTGTGTGTGTGTGTGTGTGCAGGGACTGGTGTATCTTTCAGAATAATAAGTGTGTGTGTGTGTGTGTGTGTGCAGGGACTGGTGTATCTTTCAGAATAATAAGTGTGTGTGTGTGTGTGTGTGTGTGTGCAGGGACTGGTGTATCTTTCAGAATAATAAGTGTGTGTGTGTGTGTGTGTGTGCAGGGACTGGTGTATCTCGCGGCAGCTGTGGTGGGGTCACAGGATTCCTGCATACTTCGTCACCGTCAACGACCCCTCAGTCAAGCCTGGAGAGGTGACTTTTACACACACACTCACTCACGCACACACACACACACTCACAGACAATCTTTACCCCTCCCTCTCTTAATCTATCTGTATATCTCTCCATCTGCATCAAAATTTCAGAAATATTTGTCTGTCGTGACAATCCGCAGGGGTGTGTGTGTGTGTGTGTGTGTGTGTGTGTGTGTGTGTGTGTGTGTGTGTGTGTTAGGGTTGGGCAATAATACAGTAATGAGGTATCCGTGGTATCTAAAACTAGCAACGGTATCAGTTTCATTACCGTCTATAATAACTGAATAAAAGAGTCTGTTGTGTTAAATGTGTTAATACTCCTCTCCACTGGGTGGCAGACTTGTTAGTCCTGGCCATAGAGTTAAAACTAGAGAGAGAGGACTCCGTACAGCCTCCGATAGCCTCCGTACAGCCTCCGATCGCATCCGATAGCCTCGGATAGCCTCGGAGAAGTCTGGCTGCTGTGGTGCACACTACGTTAAATACCAAATAATAGCCGCGTTCCAATTAACCGCCGGGTTCCCTTTCAATGCCGGGTGCAGGTGTATATTTTGATAAATAAAGGCCGGTTCCAAATAAATGCCCCGTCTAATTTGTAAAATAAAAAAGGGGAAAAAAGTGACCCTTGACGTTTTTCTTCTGTGCCTGTTTTGTTTAGTTTTCACGTAGCCATATTGTGCTTTCTTTCAGTAAGTCTTTGATCACTACACAATCAGGGCAGATGTGTCTGAAGATGATCGTTCATCCAGGTCATGTTATCAAAAGAGTTCAGTTGTAAGGCATCATGTGCAATAACCTTTCATTAACATAGCAATGTTAGGAGGGGTGCAGGGAAAGGCCTACCGGCATTCCGAAGTAACGATAAATTGTTTGTCAATCTCACGTGTACAGTGCACACTTCATAGTCGAAATCATTATCATCTCTCGTCTGTTTTAAGCACATCTACTAGCAAAGAAACACCAATATACACACACTGGCCGTTGTAAACATCAAACTTTATTGGGTTTTAGCCTTTTGAAAGCACAACTGTATTTCTGTTACTCACCACCATGCAAACTCTCCAAACTTCCTGGTTTCCGTGGAGAAACCGAGGGACTGTACCACAGGCTGGATATGGGGGGGTTTCAGCTATTATGATGAAGAAACCGAGGGACTGTACCACAGGCTGGATATGGGGGGGGTTCAGCTATTATGATGAAGAAACCGAGGGACTGTACCACAGGCTGGATATGGGGGGGGTTCAGCTATTATGATGAAGAAACCGAGGGACTGTACCACAGGCTGGATATGGGGGGGTTTCAGCTATTATGATGAAGAAACCGAGGGACTGTACCACAGGCTGGATATGGGGGGGTTTCAGCTATTATGATGAAGAAACCGAGGGACTGTACCACAGGCTGGATATGGGGGGGTTTCAGCTATTATGACAGGGGTGTTTTAATGTTGAATGTGAAACAGGTATTTTATTATG
>CM050218.1:47500-52500 GCA_027475355.1 Coilia nasus
TATAGGTGTGTGTGTCTGTTTAGGCGTGTGTGTGTGTGTGTGTCTGCATAGGTGTGTGTGTGTGTCTGTATAGGTGTGTGCTTGCGCTGTATAGGTGTGTGTGTATGTGTCTGTATCTGTATAGGTGTGTGTGTGTATGTCTGTGTCTGTGTGAGAGATGTGGGTGTGTGTGTAGGCAGGTATAAGTGTGGGGGTTTGTGAGACACACATGGCTGTCTGTAGAGGCAGGTGTGTTGCCATGTGTGTGTTAGTCATATAGGTGTGTGTGTGTGTGTGTGTGTGTGTGTGTGTATGTGTGTGTGTTTAAGAGATATGGGTGTGTGTGTAGGCAGGTATAAGTGTGTGGGTGTGTGAGACACACATGGCTGTCTGTAGAGGCAGGTGTGTTGCCATGTGTGTGTGTGTGTGTGTGTGTGTGTATGTGTGTGTGTTTGAGAGATATGGGTGTGTGTGTAGGCAGGTATAAGTGTGTGGGTGTGTGAGACACACATGGCTGTCTGTAGAGGCAGGTGTGTTGCCATGTGTGTGTGTGTGTGTGTGTGTGTGTATGTGTGTGTGTTTGAGAGATATGGGTGTGTGTGTAGGCAGGTATAAGTGTGTGGGTGTGTGAGACACACATGGCTGTCTGTAGAGGCAGGTGTGTGTGTTAAAGATGTTGCCATGTGTGTGTTGGCTGGATAGGTGTGTGTGTGTCTATAGATGTGTGTGTGTCTGTGTGAGAGAGATGGGTGTGTGTGTGTAGGCAGGTATAAGTGTGGGGGTTAGGGTGCATCATTTGCCCAATGTTTTGAAAAATGTTGTAAAATCAATCTGTACCTAGTATAATTCTTGCCAAAGTAAACTTCCATGAGAATTTTCATGAAATTCTATTGCTGTCTACTGGGTCCACCAAGCCTCTCAAGTTTAGTGCCTGTGGACGCCTTAAATCTGAGCTGAAAAAACATAAAAATAATGAATTTAGCCCTATAGTAGCAATGGAAGTTGGATATAAATATGGACATTGAGCATCTTTTGGTACAAGTTTTGTGTCTCTATCATCATTAGTTTCCAAGATATAGCAAACTTTTCATTACTTTGGGACTTGAAGGACTTTAATAAGCAGTAAGCATCTTCTTCTCTCTCAGGTTTGGTGTTTCCTTTCTGTCTGCTTCAACCACCTGCAGAACATTCTGATAATGTCCTTCTCCTCTTGCAGAGCTGATGAAGTCTGCAGAACATTCGGATAATGTCCTTCTCCTCTTGCAGAGCTGATGTAGTCTGTGCTTAGCTTGACGTTGTCATTTGTAACATTCAGGCATTCTAATGTGATCAGGCCTTCCTGCTAGGCTTGGTGAGCAGGCCAGGTTGAAACATCAGTGGTGAGGAAAGCAGGGTCCAGCTGCAGAAGATGAAAGATGTACCATGAATCAGGCCCCACCAGGTCTGTCAGTGTTGTTTCCAGGGTTATCCTTTCTGGAAACTTGGGTTTACCAAACTCCGAGCCATACCTGTCATTAGGATGCGTCAAGGGCAGCTGTGGCCTAGTGGTTAGGGAGTTGGTCTTGCAATCAGAAGGTTGCCAGTTCGAATCCTGCCCTACCCTTGAGATGCCCTTGAGCAAAGCATCTAACCTCACACTGCTCCAGGGACTGTAACTGAAACTCTGTAAAATATCTGTAAGTCTGGATAAGAGCGTCAGCTAAGTGTAATGTAATGCAGGAGCCAGCTGGCTTTACAGCTAGCAAACTAGAGTCGTGGGGCAGTTGTGGGCTAGCGGCTAGCAAACTAGAGTCGTGGGGCAGTCGTGGGCTAGCGGCTAGCAAACTAGAGTCGTGGGGCAGTTGTGGGCTAGCGGCTAGCAAACTAGAGTCGTGGGGCAGTCGTGGGCTAGCGGCTAGCAAACTAGAGTCGTGGGGCAGTCGTGGGCTAGCAGCTAAGGAGTTGGAGTTGTGGCCACAGGCCATTCTGATAGGTGGACGGGGGAGTGAATGCCCATCCATGGCACACATGTGGAGTTACTGTGGAGCAGTACATGTGGGCAGCTGTGGGATCAGAGAGTTGCAGGTTTGAATCCCAATCTTGATTGCAGGCAGGTTCAAATATCACCCGTTGTAATGGCTGCCCCCTGCTCATGCGTGTGATGGGTTAAATTGTGATGGGTTAAATGAGATGCAGAGGTGAATTTGGTTGTGTGCACTGTGCTGTGCATGTCATCACAATAACCAAAATGGGATGTCTTGTGCTCTAGTGGTACCTTACTGCTGACACATTCACATCACTGTTACATATCACTTCTGACAAACAGGAATACTGAAGTAAATTCTTGAACTGCAGGTCATTCCATGGTGCATCAACTGCCACTGATCACTCATCACCAAGCTGAGTGGAGGAGCGCCACAAATGTGACAAAGTTTCCTAGTACACACTCTACGCCTCTCATCTCATCTTTGGCCTTTGTGGATATCACTCCAGCCAGCCAGCTTAGGTTGACCTGGTGGTGGCTATTGGATAATTAAAAAATACTAAAACATAAACAAAATTAAAACTAAAACTAAAACAAAATTGTCATATCTTGGAAAGTTACAAAGATACAGATATCAGACTGGTACCAAAAGATGCGCAATAGTGACATTTATATTCAACTTTCATTGACAGCATGGCTCTAAATGCGTTATTTTAAAAGTTATTTGAGTAAAACTGATTTTTCTGACAGGGCCAGGGACCTAACTTAAGAGGCTTGGTGGACCCAGTAGATATTATTCAATAGAGCTAATATTCCTCAGATTTCCTTTTAATTGGTATTGTCACATTTTAAAATTAGGTACAAGTTGAATTTATGACATTGGGGCAAATGATGCACCCTAGTGGGGGTGTGTGAGACACATATGGCTGTCTGTAGGTGTGTGTGTGTGTGTGTGTATGCGTGCGTGTGTGTGTGTGTGTGTGTGAGTGTGTGTGTGTGTGTGTGTGTGTGTATGCGTGTGTGTGTGTGAGAGAGTGTGTGTGTGTGTGTGTGTGTGCGCTGCATCAGTATTCTGTATGTGTGTGTGTGTGTGTGTATGTGTGTGTGTGTGTGTGTGTGTGTGTGTGTGTGTGTGTATGTGTGCGCTGCATGAGATTAAAACTAATCCCTACTAACCATCTCTTTACATAGGTACCTGCGATGTTCTCTACACATCTGTTAGCTATTATGTCCTCCTTTTGTAAGTCGCTTTGGATAGAAGCATCTGCTAAGTGTAATGTAATGTGTTCTGTGTGTGTGTGTGTGTGTGTGTGTGTGTGTGTGCTGCATCGGTATTCTGTGTGCAGTGTTGGGTAAGTTACTAAAAACAAGTAACAGGTTACTTTACTTTAGTTACTGCTTTGAACTGTAATTGAATTACTTTACTCATTCCTCATTTCAAAAAGTAACTCACTACTCATTACTTTACTTTACTTTTTTCCCTACTCATACAAATGGCAAAAATGCATGCCCAAACAAGATACCCTATTCTTGCATGTTTTTCTGTCAGGTATCGGCGCTAGCGTTGTTGGTATTTTGCTTAATATTCTTCTGAATTGGACTGTAGACAAAGGGAGCATGTCCTCCCCCACATAAGCTGCCACTAGTTTATTTATTTCTCCCTGCGATGTTACCTGTTGCTGTGATCCTACAAGTTTGGCCTGCTTTGGTGGTCTTGGCACAGTCTCATCACCGTGGCTGCGGCCATCATGGCATTCTTTCGCCACAAGCTTGCTATAGCCGTGCTGTCTTGTCAGGTGCTTGGACAAATTGCTCATTGACAGCACCGCAGTGGAAAGCAGTTTATCTGCAGGACATATCTTGCACTTGACTGAAATGTTTTTGCCTTTGTCTGCAACAAACTGGAAATATTGAGAATATTTCCAGTTGCCGAATGCCCCTGTGCTTTCGTCCACATCCATGGAGGACTTCGCTCTCTGCCGTCTCACTCTTAACTAACCGATCTACGCAGCAGCAGCATGCATGCGCCAGTCGTCTCATTTAACCCAGAGCCACGGGAGAGAGAATTCATGTAGGCTAGCCTACTTTTAAACAAAATCAGTTCGTTTTATTAGTCAACCTATAGATGGTTTTACTGCACAAAGGGTAATGCAGTAACGAGCGTTACTGCAGTCTAGTAACTGTAATGAAGTTACCAAAATTTAAACTGTAATGCGTTACGTTCCTACGTTCCTGACAACAGTAATGAAATACTGTGTGTGTGTGTGTGCTGCATCAGTATGTGTGTGTGTGTGTGTGTGTGTGTGTGAGAGCTGCATCAGTATTGTGTGTGTGTGTGTGTGTGTGTGTGTGTGTGTGTGAGCTGCATCAGTATAGTGTGTGTGTGTGTGTGAGCTGCATCAGTATTGTGTGTGTGTGTGTGTGTGTGTGTGTGTGTGTGAGAGCTGCATCAGTATTGTGTGTGTGTGTGTGTGTGTGTGTGTGTGTGTGAGCTGCATCAGTATTGTGTGTGTAGAGGGCCGGAGGAGGGCGGAGATAGAATGTTGGTGTCCATCAGGGCTGTGTGCTGCGGTTGCTAGGAAACCAGCTTGTGTGGCAGAGAATGTGTACCATCGCCATGGATACCGGATCATCTCTGCTTCCATCACCCTACACACACACACGCACGCACACACACACACACGCACGCACACACACACACACGCACGCACATACATACACATGCACACGCGTGTGCACACACACACACACACACACACACATAGACACACACACTCACACACTCACACACACACACACACACTCACACATACACAGACACACACACACACACATCACACACACAGACACACACACTCACACACACAGACACAGGAACACACACTCTCACACACACACACACACACACACACACACACACACACACACACACACAGGGTGTGTGTGTGTGTGTGAGTGTGTGTGTGTTCCTGTGTCTGTGTGTGTGAGTGTGTGTGTGCACACACACACACACACTGATGCAGCACACACACACACACATACACTCACACACACAGAC
>CM050218.1:55000-60000 GCA_027475355.1 Coilia nasus
GCCCTGGAATCCTACCTTTAATGCTTAGCAGGTGTACGCGGCCACGGCGCTCCTCTTCCAGGTGCAACCTGCCCGGTAGTCCCGGACATACATGCTCTCTGTCTGCTGCTGTCACGCGAGATGAACCTGCCGGTCCCTAGCTGGTCTAACCTCTAGGGTGTTCTTGAGGCTGCGTCCGTGCCCTCTCGCGCTGCCAGCGCGCCTCTCGTAGAGATGAGCCGCTCGCTGAGCCGAGGGAGCTTCTGTGGGCCGCACACAAGTGAAGGCATTTGCATGCGCGCGCCCCTCCCCTCCCCATTCACTCCCAGTCATTGTTCTCACGCGGTCGGGGACCCTATTTGGCCTGCGCATGAAATTCCGGGATGGCCTGCGTTCAAAGTACGCGCCTGGCACCCTCGCGCCCTTTGGTAATTATAACGCGAGGCCCGCGAGGCCGCTTCTGGAGTGTGTCTAATCCGTAATCCCACAAAAGGGGGATTCAAAGTAAACAAAACCGGGTGTGCGAGCCAGTCATCAGTCTTGGGAAAACCCGAGGACAAAACAATCAGTTAGTTCGTTAGTCAGTACGTTAGTTAGTTAGTTAGTTAGTTAGTAGGCTAGTTGGTGAGTTAGTTAGATAGTTAGTTGGTGAGTCAGTAAGAGCAGGTGCATCTATCATGTCAGCAAGCAGGTTTTTTATTAAACTGGTCAACGCTGAGAGGACAAAACAATTTGTCAGTCAACAGAAGTCAGTTCCTCAGTCAGTCAGTTAGTTAGTTGAGCTAGTTATTGTTGCCGTCGTCAGTTAGTTAGTTAGTTAGTCAGTTAGTTATTTAGTTATTCTGTCAGTCATTCATTCAGGCAGTTAGTTAGTTAGGCTATTTAGTCAATTGGTTAGCCAGCCGGGCAGGTGCATCTATGACCTATGATAATTAGGGGGAGGTGTATCTATGGTATGATAATTAGGGGGAGGTGCATCTATGATATGATAATTAGGGGGGAGGTGTATCTATGATATGACAATTAGGGGCAGGTGTATCTATGGTAATTAAGCGCAGGTGTGTCTATGACATGATAATTAAGAGCAGGCGTGTATATACTGTAATTAGGGGCAAGTGCATCTAAGATTTATGATAATTAGGGGCAGGTGCATCGAAGATATGATAATTAGGGGCAGGTGCATCTATGATCAGTTTTAAATGAACTTTCCTGTCATGTTATGATGTGGTCCTGCTTTGAGGTCAGTATTAATATTATAATATAAAACGGTGGAGAATGAATATTATATTATAAAAACAAAACGGTGGCAGTGGATGGTGCACTAAGAGTACAGGGAGCTAGAAAGCCATTCAGTCATCACATCACCCTCTGTGTGCGTATGACGCATCTGTGTCCCATGGAGGAATCGCCTGTCAGCAAAATACATTCTTTCATCCGAGTAGCGCAACCAGCGAGCATACAGAAGACAGCACATCTCAGCTGCTCCGCTGTCCTTTGTGTAATAGTGGCAGATCATTTTGGATTATGCTAAGAGTATTTAAATCTATTAAAAAGACAAGGGAACTTTAATGCTAGGCTGTTGCGAATTGCATTATTCTGTAGTGAAGTCTCCTGTGTAGCCAGCAACAGACACTTGACACTGCAACCAGTGCAATATTGGCCGTGTGCAATGACTGACTGTAACGCACTCAGTGCCTCACATCAGTGTAGCCTACTTTGCTGTGGTGCAATGCTCATGCACTTTACCTTGCACCTTGTGGGCCATTCCACCAAATGAGTGCCATTTTCTTGTTTCAACTCTTCAAAATTAAACTTTAAATTTTATTCAATTTGAACATAGAATCTTGTAACACACACAATTAACTGCTCAAAATGAGTAGTGGTCCATCTCAGGCTATTTTATTATTTTTTTATGAAGTTTTCAAGATGAGTATCGTTGATTTTTTTTTTCAGTCCTGTTACCTAAACTAAAATGACATTTTAAGACCTTGTTTAAATAAATATCCAACAAACACTTTGTTGTTCATTAGAAAAAAATGTACATTAAGAAGTAAGGGCTGGTTACATGTTCAAATTACTAATATTTCTGACAAAAAAATCACTATATTCGAACCCAAGTTGTATTTTTCTAAGAATGTGAAGCAGCTTTTTTCCTTTTAAAGAACAAAGCTTGAGCAAGGTATGTTCTGTATTTTTGGGAAAAATTATTAAGTAACAGGAGAAAATATAAGTAACAGGAATGAGTGTAAGCTTAAGGACTATCCATAAATTACTGCTCAAACAGCATTTTGGGCAATAGATCTGTGCTTAATGTATATGTGATGTTCAAATCAGTGCAAAATGCTTAGGCTACATGGGAATAGTAAGACAGACCACAATTTATTGGGATTTTATGCCCCCTTCAATGTATATTCACATCAAATTAAAATACCATTGTTTTATATGGGGAAAACTCTTTTTCTTTCCAATAGCTTTCTCATAAAGCGACCTTGGGACCCCAAACTTTGGAGCATGTGTGTGTCTTACTGTTTTCTTGCTCTGTGTCTTACTTACATACAAACTTTCTATGTGGGACTCTACTCGGAAAAGCATGAAATCTAGAGCTGTGTTTTCAGCCATGTCAGCCAAGCCTCGAAGCTCCCTCGCAACTCTATTCCAAGAAATATCCACTACAAAATTTGCAATAAAACAACTACGGTCAATGACCAAAGCAACTCTCTCGCTTCTATCATTTTCTATGGAAGTATCAGTTAATCTCGATCAACCAATGAGACAGCCCACCTCATTTGCATACCAAGGCAGAAATATAGAAATAAATGTAAATGTAGGAGAAATAAATGTAAAAAGGAGTGACAGTAAAGTTTTAGTAAAATACAAAATAAAGACAATCCAGTTTTATGTGTGATATATTTTTTCACATGCTTTCCTGAGCACATTTTTGTGCATTTTGTAGTAATTTTATTTATTTATTTATTTATGTATTTATGTATTTATTTATTTATTTATTTACTTATTTCTAATAATGTCATTTTTGGGCCTACATAGTACAATTCACATTCCCAATTTTTAAAATGTATCTAAAGCAAATAAGGGATATAGAATTATACAAAAAGCATAAAAAAATAAAAATTCGGAAGGATTTTATTAACTGTATTTCATGGTAAAGTGTAGTGTTTGAAAGTGGGGACAGGTAACAAATGCATTTCAGTGTTCTGGGTAGCGTTTTTAATGTTTTAAATTATTTATTTTACATTTTCAATTCAATATTTATGTGGGACATGTTATTTTATAATAAAATGCATTTTACGCCTATTTTTACAGCTATTTTACATCATATTTAAAGACATAATGTCCTCGGGACAGAAATTGCACCGATTTGGTAGAATGGCCCTTGTATTGGTAAATATGTATGTGTGTTTGTATATTTGTTGATATGTATTAGTTTTAGATATTTGTTGTAGGCCTACATGTTTCTAATCTTTTCATTTTTTAACTGTGCACCTGTTGCCTTCTTCAAGGTCTACTTGTAGTGACAGTAAAGAGTTCTACTTTGATATTCTTCTACTCTTTAACAGACACAAACAAATTCTCAAATCAAATACAGATTTGCCGATACGGATTTGTCTGTTTATTATTAGGCTATCTGAACAACATTAAGATTCCTTTTAGACACACTCGTCTAGTCTACACCGCGCTTGACAAAAAATAAAAACCAGTGAATTAAGCAAAAACATTTCTGCTTTATGTCTGGTAACAGTGATTAGCTCGTGTTAGTTTCCGAATTCAGGGATTAGTTCGTTTCCCCAAAAACCCGCGACTTCCTATCACAACACCAGTTCCGCGCAAGAGACGCCCCAGTCCAGCTGGTGGCGGTAGTGTCGCACAGCTCTAATAACCTTACAATTGCTCATCAGTTCTTGCATCAGACGGCGTGTTTTACGTCGGAGGAGTCCACCTTACGGCAGCCGGGATACGTTCATGTGGGATCCTTGCATGTGTAGTTAAGCTTACGTCTCCTTCTTGTGTGATCTGCAGGTAAGTAAAGTATGTTATCGTTGTCAGAGTTAGCATATGCATTTAGCAACTAGGCTGTCTCCTGGTTTTAGTTGAGTTAAATAAAAAGTTTAAGTTGCCAATGTCTGTCGGCTTGTATTTGCGCACCTAAGCCTTGTTAGCTAATAATCAGTCATGGCTGGAGCAGACTGCGCAGATATTGACCAACCTGTTCCTCAGACAGTGCTGTACAGCCACGGGGAGATCACTGTAGGCCGGGTACTTTACTCACGCTTGAAAACAACAGTAGCTCACTTCCTGTATGGGAACATGTCTTTTAAAAGGAGGAGACGCGTGTGTGTGTTAGGTTCTGTAATGTCCTCAGTGTTTGACAGACAAGGATGACAACAGAGGGACACAGTGTCTGTCTGTCCTCCTGTACTCCTGTCCTGATGGATTCCTATTATGCTCTACAAAAGCCAAAAAGCGGTAACTCCATATTCTGTCAAACCTGAGTTTAGACTGGAAATTGACTTTATACCATCTCATTTGTGCTGTGGCTACATGTCTTGCTTCTTCCTGTTAAGAGAGCACATAAAAGCATCAGCACTGTGTACCCACAGCTGCTGACTGGGCAGTGTGACCATAGACATATAACATATATAATATATACGTCTATGAGTGTGACGGCTTTGAAGGAGGACGAGCAGCCACGTGCGGCACTTTAGGCCCAGTTTGCTTCTCAGCATCATAATAATCACTTTTTCTTTCTCTCCCCCTTTCTCTCTCTCTCGCCCTCCCCATCTTTCTGCCTCCATCTCCTCTCTCCATCTCTCCCTCTTTCTCTCCCCCCTCCCTCTCTCTCTCCTCCCCCTCCCCATCTTTCTGCCTCCATCTCCTCCCTCTCTCCCTCTCTCCCTCTTTCTCTCCCTCCCTCTCTCTCTCTCCTCCCCCTCCCCATCTTTCTGCCTCCATCTCCCTCCCTCTCTCCATCTCTCCCTCTTTCTCTCCCCCCTCCCTCTCTCTCT
>CM050218.1:102500-105000 GCA_027475355.1 Coilia nasus
TATGGACATTGAGCATCTTTTGGTACAAGTTTTGTGTCTCTATCATCATTAGTTTCCAAGATATAGCAAACTTTTCATTACTTTGGGACTTGAAGGACTTTAATAAGCAGTAAGCATCTTCTTCTCTCTCAGGTTTGGTGTTTCCTTTCTGTCTGCTTCAACCACCTGCAGAACATTCTGATAATGTCCTTCTCCTCTTGCAGAGCTGATGAAGTCTGCAGAACATTCGGATAATGTCCTTCTCCTCTTGCAGAGCTGATGTAGTCTGTGCTTAGCTTGACGTTGTCATTTGTAACATTCAGGCATTCTAATGTGATCAGGCCTTCCTGCTAGGCTTGGTGAGCAGGCCAGGTTGAAACATCAGTGGTGAGGAAAGCAGGGTCCAGCTGCAGAAGATGAAAGATGTACCATGAATCAGGCCCCACCAGGTCTGTCAGTGTTGTTTCCAGGGTTATCCTTTCTGGAAACTTGGGTTTACCAAACTCCGAGCCATACCTGTCATTAGGATGCGTCAAGGGCAGCTGTGGCCTAGTGGTTAGGGAGTTGGTCTTGCAATCAGAAGGTTGCCAGTTCGAATCCTGCCCTACCCTTGAGATGCCCTTGAGCAAAGCATCTAACCTCACACTGCTCCAGGGACTGTAACTGAAACTCTGTAAAATATCTGTAAGTCTGGATAAGAGCGTCAGCTAAGTGTAATGTAATGCAGGAGCCAGCTGGCTTTACAGCTAGCAAACTAGAGTCGTGGGGCAGTTGTGGGCTAGCGGCTAGCAAACTAGAGTCGTGGGGCAGTCGTGGGCTAGCGGCTAGCAAACTAGAGTCGTGGGGCAGTTGTGGGCTAGTGGCCAGCAAATAGAGTCGTGGGGCAGTCGTGGGCTAGCGGCCAGCAACCAGAGTCGTGGGGCAGTCGTGCTAGCAGCTAAGGAGTTGGAGTTGTGGCCACAGGCCATTCTGATAGGTGGACGGGGGAGTGAATGCCCATCCATGGCACACATGTGGAGTTACTGTGGAGCAGCATGTGGGCAGCTGTGGGATCAGAGAGTTGCAGGTTTGAATCCCAATGCTTGATTGCAGGCAGGTTCAAATATCACCCGTTGTAATGGCTGCCCCTGCTCATGCGTGATGGGTTAAATTGTGATGGGTTAAATGAGATGCAGAGGTGAATTTGGTTGTGTGCACTGTGCTGTGCATGTCATCACAATAACCAAAAATGGGATGTCTTGTGCTCTAGTGGTACCTTACTGCTGACACATTCACATCACTGTTACATATCACTTCTGACAAACAGGAATACTGAAGTAAATTCTTGAACTGCAGGTCATTCCATGGTGCATCAACTGCCACTGATCACTCATCACCAAGCTGAGTGGAGGAGCGCCACAAATGTGACAAAGTTTCCTAGTACACACTCTACGCCTCTCATCTCATCTTTGGCCTTTGTGGATATCACTCCAGCCAGCCAGCTTAGGTTGACCTGGTGGTGGCTATTGGATAATTAAAATACTAAAACATAAACAAAATAAAACTAAAACTAAAACAAAATTGTCATATCTTGGAAAGTTACAAAGATACAGATATCAGACTGGTACCAAAAGATGCGCAATAGTGACATTTATATTCAACTTTCATTGACAGCATGGCTCTAAATGCATTATTTTTAAAGTTATTTGAGTAAAACTGATTTTTCTGACAGGGCCAGGGACCTAACTTAAGAGGCTTGGTGGACCCAGTAGATATTATTCAATAGAGCTAATATTCCTCAGATTTTCTTTTAATTGGTATTGTCACATTTTTAAAATTAGGTACAAGTTGAATTTATGACATTGGGGCAAATGATGCACCCTAGTGGGGGTGTGTGAGACACATATGGCTGTCTGTAGGTGTGTGTGTGTGTGTGTGTATGCGTGCGTGTGTGTGTGTGTGTGTGTGAGAGTGTGTGTGTGTGTGTGTGTGTGTGTGTATGCGTGTGTGTGTGTGAGAGAGTGTGTGTGTGTGTGTGTGTGTGCGCTGCATCAGTATTCTGTATGTGTGTGTGTGTGTGTGTATGCGTGTGTGTGTGTGTGTGTGAGAGTGTGTGTGTGTGTGTGTATGTGTGCGCTGCATGAGATTAAAACTAATCCCTACTAACCATCTCTTTACATAGGTACCTGCGATGTTCTCTACACATCTGTTAGCTATTATGTCCTCCTTTTGTAAGTCGCTTTGGATAGAAGCATCTGCTAAGTGTAATGTAATGTGTTCTGTGTGTGTGTGTGTGTGTGTGTGTGTGTGTGTGCTGCATCGGTATTCTGTGTGCAGTGTTGGGTAAGTTACTAAAAACAAGTAACAGGTTACTTTACTTTAGTTACTGCTTTGAACTGTAATTGAATTACTTTACTCATTCCTCATTTCAAAAAGTAACTCACTACTCATTACTTTACTTTACTTTTTTCCCTACTCATACAAATGGCAAAAATGCATGCCCAAACAAGATACCCTATTCTTGCATGTTTTTCTGTCAGGT
>CM050218.1:110000-115000 GCA_027475355.1 Coilia nasus
CAATTAGGGGCAGGTGTATCTATGGTAATTAAGCGCAGGTGTGTCTATGACATGATAATTAAGAGCAGGCGTGTCAATACTGTAATTAGGGGCAAGTGCATCTATGATTTATGATAATTAGGGGCAGGTGCATCTATGATCAGTTTTAAATGAACTTTCCTGTCATGTTATGATGTGGTCCTGCTTTGAGGTCAGTATTAATATTATAATATAAAACGGTGGAGAATGAATACGGTGGCAGTGGATGGTGCACTGAGTGGAGCTAGAAAGCCATTCAGTCATCGCATCGCCCTCTGTGTGCGTATGACGCATCTGTGTCCCATGGAGGAATCGCCTGTCAGCAAAACACATTCTTTCATCCGAGTAGCGCAACCAGCGAGCACACAGAAGACAGCACATCTCAGCTGCTCCGCTGTCCTTTGTGTAATAGTGGCAGATCATTTTGGATTATGCTAAGAGTATTTAAATCTATTAAAAAGACAAGGGAACTTTAATGCTAGGCTGTTGCGAATTGCATTATTCTGTAGTGAAGTCTCCTGTGTAGCCAGCAACAGACACTTGACACTGCAACCAGTGCAATATTGGCCGTGTGCAATGACTGACTGTAACGCACTCAGTGCCTCACATTAGTGTAGCCTACTTTGCTGTGGTGCAATGCTCATGCACTTCACCTTGCACCTTGTGGGCCATTCCACCAAATGAGTGCCATTTTCTTGTTTCAACTCTTCAAAATTAAACTTTAAATTTTATTCAATTTGAACATAGAATCTTGTAACACACACAATTAACTGCTCAAAATGAGTAGTGGTCCATCTCAGGCTATTTTATTATTTTTTTATGAAGTTTTCAAGATGAGTATCGTTGATTTTTTTTTCAGTCCTGTTACCTAAACTAAAATGACATTTTAAGACCTTGTTTAAATAAATATCCAACAAACACTTTGTTGTTCATTAGAAAAAATGTACATTAAGAAGTAAGGGCTGGTTACATGTTCAAATTACTAATATTTCTGACAAAAAAAAATCACTATATTCGAACCCAAGTTGTATTTTTCTAAGAATGTGAAGAAGCTTTTTTCCTTTTAAAGAACAAAGCTTGAGCAAGGTATGTTCTGTATTTTTGGGAAAAACTATTAAGTAACAGGAGAAAATATAAGTAACAGGAATGAGTGTAAGCTTAAGGACTATCCATAAATTACTGCTCAAACAGCATTTTGGGCAATAGATCTGTGCTTAATGTATATGTGATGTTCAAATCAGTGCAAAATGCTTAGGCTACATGGGAATAGTAAGACAGACCACAATTTATTGGGATTTTATGCCCCCTTCAATGTATATTCACATCAAATTAAAATAGCATTGTTTTATATGGGGAAAACTCTTTTTCTTTCCAATAGCTTTCTCATAAAGCGACCTTGGGACCCCAAACTTTGGAGCATGTGTGTGACTTACTGTTTTCTTGCTCTGTGTCTTACTTACATACAAACTTTCTATGTGGGACTCTACTCGGAAAAGCATGAAATCTAGAGCTGTGTTTTCAGCCATGTCAGCCAAGCCTCGAAGCTCCCTCGCAACTCTATTCCAAGAAATATCCACTACAAAATTTGCAATAAAACAACTACGGTCAATGACCAAAGCAACTCTCGCTTCTATCATTTTCTATGGAAGTATCAGTTAATCTCGATCAACCAATGAGACAGCCCACCTCATTTGCATACCAAGGCAGAAATATAGAAATAAATGTAAATGTAGGAGAAATAAATGTAAAAAGGAGTGACAGTAAAGTTTTAGTAAAATACAAAATAAAGACAATCCAGTTTTATGTGTGATATATTTTTTCACATGCTTTCCTGAGCACATTTTTGTGCATTTTGTAGTAATTTTATTTATTTATTTATTTATGTATTTATGTATTTATGTATTTATTTATTTACTTATTTCTAATAATGTCATTTTTGGGCCTCCATAGTACAATTCACATTCCCAATTTTTAAAATGTATCTAAAGCAAATAAGGGATATAGAATTATACAAAAAGCATAAAAAAATAAAAATTCGGAAGGATTTTATTAACTGTATTTCATGGTAAAGTGTAGTGTTTGAAAGTGGGGACAGGTAACAAATGCATTTCAGTGTTCTGGGTAGCGTTTTTAATGTTTTAAATTATTTATTTTACATTTTCAATTCAATATTTATGTGGGACATGTTATTTTATAATAAAATGCATTTTACGCCTATTTTTACAGCTATTTTACATCATATTTAAAGACATAATGTCCTCGGGACAGAAATTGCACCGATTTGGTAGAATGGCCCTTGTATTGGTAAATATGTATGTGTGTTTGTATATTTGTTGATATGTATTAGTTTTAGATATTTGTTGTAGGCCTACATGTTTCTAATCTTTTCATTTTTTAACTGTGCACCTGTTGCCTTCTTCAAGGTCTACTTGTAGTGACAGTAAAGAGTTCTACTTTGATATTCTTCTACTCTTTAACAGACACAAACAAATTCTCAAATCAAATACAGATTTGCCGATACGGATTTGTCTGTTTATTATTAGGCTATCTGAACAACATTAAGATTCCTTTTAGACACACTCGTCTAGTCTACACCGCGCTTGACAAAAAATAAATACCAGTGAATTAAGCAAAAACATTTCTGCTTTATGTCTGGTAACAGTGATTAGCTCGTGTTAGTTTCCGAATTCAGGATTAGTTCGTTTCCCCAAAAACCCGCGACTTCCTATCACAACACCAGTTCCGCGCAAGAGACGCCCCAGTCCAGCTGGTGGCGGTAGTGTCGCACAGCTCTAATAACCTTACAATTGCTCATCAGTTCTTGCATCAGACGGCGTGTTTTACGTCGGAGGAGTCCACCTTACGGCAGCCGGGATACGTTCATGTGGGATCCTTGCATGTGTAGTTAAGCTTACGTCTCCTTCTTGTGTGATCTGCAGGTAAGTAAAGTATGTTATCGTTGTCAGAGTTAGCATATGCATTTAGCAACTAGGCTGTCTCCCTGGTTTTAGTTGAGTTAAATAAAAAAGTTTAAGTTGCCAATGTCTGTCGGCTTGTATTTGCGCACCTAAGCCTTGTTAGCTAATAATCAGTCATGGCTGGAGCAGACTGCGCAGATACTGACCAACCTGTTCCTCAGACAGTGCTGTACAGCCACGGGGGAGATAACTGTAGGCCGGGTACTTTACTCACGCTTGAAAACAACAGTAGCTCACTTCCTGTATGGGAACATGTCTTTTAAAAGGAGGGAGACGCGTGTGTGTTAGGTTCTGTAATGTCCTCAGTGTTTGACAGACAAGGATGACAACAGAGGGACACAGTGTCTGTCTTGTCCTCCTGTACTCCTGTCCTGATGGATTCCTATTATGCTCTACAAAAGCCAAAAAGCGGTAACTCCATATTCTGTCAAACCTGAGTTTAGACTGGAAATTGACTTTATACCATCTCATTTGTGCTGTGGCTACATGTCTTGCTTCTTCCTGTTAAGAGAGCACATAAAAGCATCAGCACTGTGTACCCACAGCTGGACTGGGCAGTGTGACCATAGACATATAACATATATAATATATACGTCTATGAGTGTGACGGCTTTGAAGGAGGACGAGCAGCCACGTGCGGCACTTTAGGCCCAGTTTGCTTCTCAGCATCATAATAATCACTTTTTCTTTCTCTCCCCCTTTCTCTCTCTTCGCCCTCCCCATCTTTCTGCCTCCATCTCCTCTCTCCATCTCTCCCTCTTTCTCTCCCCCCCTCCCTCTCTCTCTCCTCCCCCTCCCCATCTTTCTGCCTCCATCTCCTCCCTCTCTCCCTCTCTCCCTCTTTCTCTCCCCCCCTTTCTCTCTCTCCTCCCCCTCCCCATCTTTCTGCCTCCATCTCCTCCCTCTCTCCATCTCTCCCTCTTTCTCTCCCCCCCTCCCTCTCTCTCTCCTCCCCCTCCCCATCTTTCTGCCTCCATCTCCTCCCTCTCTCCCTCTCTCCCTCTTTCTCTCCCCCCCTCCCTCTCTCTCTCCTCCCCCTCCCCATCTCCTCTCCCCCCCCCCCGTAGTGATGGATGTGCTGTACGTGTCTCCCCACCCTGATGACTTCAAGAGTGTGCTGGTGCAGATTGCGGCGCAGTTCTGCCCCTCCCCCCCCGCGCGTGGTGTCGGATGGGCCCCCCCCCTGGGGCCGTGGGTGTGGGGCGTGGGGGGCCCGCGCTGGCGCTGGGCGGCCAGGGGGGGGTGCTGTGGGGCGTGGGGGCCGTGGGCTGGTACCTGGCGGAGGCCGGGGGCCGCGTGGGGCGGAGCCTAAAGGAGCGCAGCGCCGTGTGGCAGTGGATCAGCGTTGCCCAGAACGAGATCACGCCCGTCGCCTGCGCCCTCACACTCCCCCTGCTGGGCGTCAAGGGCATCGACAAGAAGGTGTGTGTGTGTGTGTGTGTGTGTGTGTGTGTGTGTGTGTGTGTGTAGCTGCAGCAGAGCTCCTATGGTGTGTTGATGGGGCTGCTGAAGTCGCTGGATCACTACAGTAGTGTGTGTGTGTGTGTGTGTGTGTGTGTGTGTGTGTGTGTGTGTGTGTAGTTGCAGCAGAGCTCCTATGGTGTGTTGATGGGGCTGCTGAAGTCTCTGGATCACTACAGTAGTGTGTGTGTGTGTGTGTGTGTGTGTGTGTGTGTGTGTGTGTGTGTGTGTGTGTGTGTGTGTGTGTGTGTGTAGTTGCAGCAGAGCTCCTATGGTGTGTTGATGGGGCTGCTGAAGTCGCTGGATCACTACAGTAGTGTGTGTGTGTGTGTGTGTGTGTGTGTGTGTGTGTGTGTGTGTGTGTGTGTGTGTGTGTGTGTGTGTGTGTAGCTGCAGCAGAGCTCCTATGGTGTGTTGATGGGGCTGCTGAAGTAGGGCTGGGCGATATGGCTGAAATCTGTATCACGATATAAGTGTTTCATATCGGTCGATATCGATAATTATTGAAACATTGTGTGACCTATTTAAAAGTAACAGGAGGGA
>CM050218.1:120000-122500 GCA_027475355.1 Coilia nasus
TCAGTAATGTGCATCGCTCTCATTGGCTGTCAGTAATGGGCATCGCTCTCATTGGCTGTCAGTAATGGGCATCGCTCTCATTGGCTGTCAGTAATGGGCATCGCTCTCATTGGCTGTCAGTAATGGGCATCGCCCTCATTGGCTGTCAGTAATGGGCATCGCTCTCATTGGCTGTCAGTAATGGGCATCGCTCTCATTGGCTGACTTCAGCTAATGTCACTGATGATGGCGGGTGTGATGGGCTACATGTCAGTGATTATGGTGGCTGTGATTGGCTAGCTTTGGATTCAGTGGAAGGAGGATAATCCTTCTTGTGTTTGACTGTTAAGAATGCGTGTTGATTTTCTCTTGAAGGAAATGTGTTGGCAGAGGTAGCAGATGACACACAAGTCATGTGTGGAGAGGGAGGGCGGGGGTTGTAGTCCTCTACTGTCTATGGTTGTAGTGGGGTGCACTGAGAGTTTAATTCAAGTCGAGTTTTTTTTTTTTTTTTAGATACACATTGAAACAAAACAAGTTGCCCCAAAGTGCTCCACAACACAAACATGAAAACTAAGACAGCAAAACCATAAAACAAAGACCATAAGTAGGTATATAATACGGACAATGAAATAGAAATGAGATTAATAATTAAATAAATAAAAGGCCGGGCTTGACAGCGTCAGATAAACGCATCAAAACCATCAGGACAAGGTAAAAATAGAGAGAAGAGATCTGTCTTCAAATTGGAGTTAAATAACGTACACTTTAGATGACAGTTAATTTGGGGAGCACCGGACAATGCACCTGCACAGACGTTAGTGAACTTTTAACCAACCACGGCAAAGCAGCGTCACCAAGGAGGCGTTAGCTAGCCACTTGCAGTTGTGTAGGAGCAACTGCAAGAGTCTGTAAGATTTGTCTGCAAGCTTCTTGTTCCGCGAGTTTTCGGGTCATGTAACATGGTCGCATATTTGTGACATCCCACACATTTCGGGCATGTCGGACATAATTTCTAACCACAATGCAACATTTTCAGCATCAGACTGCAAACAGATGCAAACGTTTTCATCAAGTCAAATACGCCTATTTCGTCCTGGAGGTGTGGACTCTGCTGAAGTTTAAAACAAGTGGCTCCGCCCACCCAATCACTAACGTCTGCTCCTCATGTATGCAGTTAGCCAAGCTAGGCACTACAGTTCAAATGTAGCAAATCTTTACATAACTGATTAATGTTCAGAATATGTGCGTTACCAGCAAATTAAATAGTGAATGTATTTAGCAAGTTAGCTTGCTAAGAGATCCTTTGGACATAAGGGTGAATGTATTTAGCAAGTTAGCTTGCTAAAAGATACTTTGGACATGAAGGTAAATGTATTTAGCAAGTTAGCTTGCTAAAAGATACTTTGGACATGAAGGTAAATGTGCTTAGCAAGTTAGCTTGCTAAGAGATCCTTTGGACATAAGGGTGAATGTATTTAGCAAGTTAGCTTGCTAAGAGATCCTTTGGACATGAGGGTAAATGTATTTAGCAAATTAGCTTGCTAAGAGATCCTTTGGACATGAGGGTGAATGTATTTAGCAAGTAGCCTACATTGGAGGCGTTTTGAGGTTAGCATGCTACAAACAACAGTAGTAAATGCACAGGAACTCCTTTCACACAGGCGCATAATGTATGTGATCATAAGCTAGCGAAAGCAGTCATACTGGAGTTGCTGCAAAAATTTTTCCCTTTTTTTTTTTTTTCCCACTGATTTTTCGTCAACGATTCCCGGGACACTGAAATTTGGCGAGACATGAATGTTTGTAGGCATGTAGCCCAAGAAGTTTGTGAGTGAATAACGCCTTTTGGTCCCCCAGGCCCACCCCTCCGCTGTGCCAGTGTCCGTTAAAGAGGGGGAGACCGGCAAAAGTTTTTGCTGAATAACTCAATGAACGTTTCACGCAACGACATGACATTTTTGTGATATGTCGGTGTTACAGAGACGTATCGACCAAGCCAATATCTTGGACCGAGAAGGTGGGAACTGCGCAAAATACGTCATGCACGATCACCACAAAGACCTCTAACACCACAGAACATGCCATAAAATTTGGTCCATAGGGGGCGCTGTAATTGTAGAAAATGTCATTTTGCCTATTATCTAGAGAATGCTTACGTTTACAACAATAGGGGGCGATGTTTATTGGCGAAGCTAGGTGTCAAAAAACTGTTTTTGTTAAATAACTTGGCAACAATTTTGCCCAAGACAACGATTTTGTGTTGGTATGCTGGTGTTACAGAGGCGTATCGACCCAGCCCATAAACACTCACTTGAAGCATAGCGCCACCTAGTGATAAGGGTAAATGCAAAAATTTGGATTTTGAACTGCAATATCTTGGACCGAGAAAGTGGGAACTGCACAAAATACGTCATGCACGATCAGCACAAAGACCTTCTATAGGGGGTCCATAGGGGGCGCTGTAATTGTACAAAATCTCATTTTGCCTATTCCTTGCCTTGACAAATCACTCCTACAC
>CM050218.1:150000-162500 GCA_027475355.1 Coilia nasus
GATATGAGGATGTGTGTGTTAATGTGTATGTTAATGTGTGTGTGTGTGTGTGTGTGTGTGTGTGTGTGTGTGTGTGTGTGTTTCAGGAGCGATATGAGGATGTGTGTGTTAATGTGTACTGTATGTTAATGTGTGTGTGTGTGTGTGTGTGTGTGTGTTTCAGGAGCGCTACCAGGGTGTGCACCTGTACCACGACGGCTGGCCCTTGTGTCTGCACGAGAAGGTGGTGGTCCAGCTCAGCCCCCTGCACAAGGTGCACACACACGCACACACGCACACACACACACACACACACACACATAAACACACTGGACTACACACAAACACACACACACACATACAGAGAGAGAGAGACACACACACACGCCTATATGTAATGGATGCCAGTCAGCACAGCTAGGGGTAAGATTGGTAAGATTTTGTCAATATTGATGCCATTGTCCAATCTCAATCGATCCCATTTTCTTTATCAATTCTCTTATTGATTCCTCAGTAGTTTATTGAGTGGCAAAATCATGTATGACAACACCAAATTGCTGTTTATGAGTCTTAAAAGCTAGTGTCCATAAAGCAATCTAGCAAGCTAACAAATTAGCGCATTGAAGTTAACTGGCAATATTGACCTTATTCTGACACGCCCATTTTCAAAGTTGCTCGTCTTCCGCGATTGTAACATTACTTCCGGTCGGTTTGCTACAGCAAGTCAGCTACGTTGGAAAACCTTGCAAATAAAGATGGATAGCTTACTCAGAAAGACACCTAAAAAGATTGGATGGAGAGATTGTGCCTCATCACTCGAGGTTAATGAACTCCACTGGGTGGCTGGATAGCATGCATAGCATGCAGCGGTGGGCTGAGGCAAGGGGCAATTTGTCAAAAAATAAATAAACATGTGTGCAGAAAGGGATTTTTTTTTTTATTCATGGAAATGGCCATTGTATTTTTAACTTCCCTAACTATGCAGACGTTGCTTAGGATACTATTTTTCCAGCAGCATCTTACGTTTAGCTTCTGCAAGCCACCAATACAATAATTTCACCTTAGGCAATGCTGATTAAGATGCTAGACAACACACACGCATACAACTGCACTTGACTGAGCCGCCTGCACTGACAGCAAGCCACTGACGACGCAGCTCTCTCCGCTTCACGTGAGCCAAGTTCCTACACGAAAATGTTACAATGTTTAATGTTGTGTTTGGTGACGTTCAGAAACATTAAATGTAGAAGCGCGGAGCAGTAGGGAGATTTGAGGAAAAAAAAACGAACGAACAGAAATGGGTTGTTTCTTTATTAATAAAACGTCCATTGTAATTTTTACTTCCCTAACTGCAGACCACGTTGCTTAAGCTACTGTTTTCCTAGCAACATCTCACGTTTAGCTTCTGCAAGCCACCAATAGATTAATTTCACTTTAGGTAATGCATAGCAGCCTGTCGCGCTGTTTCATAGATAGCTACACCTGCACTTGACTGACCCGTCTGCGCCGACAGCAAGTTGACCCAGCTCTCTACATTTGGCAAAGCGCACGGATTCACTGCACTCTCCCAACATCATGATTTCCTGTGCTATCATTCTCATTTGTTAATCTAGTTGTTCTGTATGCGGATCCTGTGGAATACGATGTTATTTTGCTCTAAGGCGTTGTATATTTAGTTCGGTCCCGGTTTGCCTATCCTCTGGCTGAGCCAAGTTCCCACACTAAAATGTTACAATGTTTTATATCGTGTTTGGTGACGTTCAGAAATATTACATTTAGAAGCATGGAGCAGTAGTCTAATTGCATAGCTTACTCCGATACTAGATGTATGGACCGGTATTTTAGATCAATAGATTTCAAGTAACATCAGCTGAGTTGCATCCTTAGACAGTAGAAGGTTGCATTAGGGCGCATAGTACCCGGAAATAGCGTTACAATACGGAAGCGCGTCACGCCGCCCATGGTCGGTTCCAGAATAAGGTCAATACCTGTGTGCTAAAAGCTAATAATCTAACCTATAATTGAACACGTTGTAACTTCATATCATGTCAGTAGTATCATCCAGGCTAGTGTCAGTAGTATTATCTAGGCTAGTGTCAGTAGTATCATCCAGGCTAGTGTCAGTAGTATTATCTAGGCTATTTTCAGTACTATTATCTAGGCTAATGTCAGTTGTATTGTGTAGGCTAATGTCAGTAGTATTATCCAGGCTAATGTCAGTATTATTATCTAGGCTAATGTCAGTAGTATTATGTAGGCTAATGTCAGTAGTATTATCTAGGCTAGTGTCAGTAGTATTATCTAGGCTAATGTCAGTAGTGTTATCTAGGCTAATGTCAGTAGTATTATCTAGGCTAGTGTGAGTAGTATTATCTAGGCTAATATCAGTAGTATTATCTAGGCTAATGTCAGTAGTACGATCTAGGCTAATATCAGTAGTATTATCTAGGCTAATGTCAGTAGTATGATCTAGGCTAATGTCAGTAGTATTATCTAGATGTGTGCCAGTGAGTAACACTAAGACTAAGATAACACTTCTCAATTTAAAACATTGTTAGCATAGTTTGCTAGCATCAGCTTGCTAAGAATTACATACAGTGGTATGAGAAAGTTTGGGCACCCCCTCTGAGGTTGTATAATAATGGACTCTGACTTCACACAAAATTATCTTGGTGGCATGTCCTTCATTTGCCCATAAGAGCCAAGTGTTAGCTTGATTTCCAAACACAGATTTTAAGTATTCATAGTATGCAATTGTATGAAATTAAATCAAATGTAAAAAATAGGCTGTGCAAAAATGTGGGAACCCTTGTCATTTTGTTGCTTTGATGGCCTGTAACTAATCATCACAAGATATTTGGACACACAAAGTTGGTTTGGTGAGCTTGTTAAGCCTTGAACTTAATTGACAGGTGCATCCAATAATGACAAAAGGTATTTAAGGTGGCCAAATGCCAGTTCTCATTCTGTTTGACTCTCCTCTGAAAAGCTGCAACATGGGAGCCTCAAAACAACTTTCTGATGACCTCAAAACCAAGATTATCCAGCATTATGGTTTAGGGGAAGGTTACAAAAAGCTGTCCAAAACATTTCAGCTGTCAGTTTCCACTGTCAGGAACATTGTCAGGAAATGGAAGGCCACGGGCACAGTTCTTGTTAAGCCCAGAAGTGGTAGGCCAAGAAAAATTCCTGAGAGGCAAAGACGAAGGATGGTCAGAATGGTTAAAAACAACCCACAAACCACCTCCAAAGACTTGCAAGGATATCTTGCTGCAGACGGTGTCGCTGTGCATCGGTCAACAATACAGCGCAATTTGCACAAGGAAAGGCTGTACGGAAGAGTGATGTGGAAGAAGCCTTTTCTTCACAGTCGCCACAAACTGAGTCGCTTGAGGTATGCGAAAGAACATTTGGACAAGCCAATATCATTTTGGAATAACATACTCTGGACTAGGGCTGAACGATTTTAAGAAAAAATTGAATTGCGATTTTTCTGGCAGATATTGCGATTTCGATTTCATCCACGATTTTAAAAAAAAAATCAAGTTTCAGTGCACATGATGATGATTTGCAAACATCACAGAAACTTACATCATTCAAACACTAAATTCAATAACTAATGCAAGAATGAAAACTAAATGTCTACTGTTTGAAGAATTGATTTCAAATGTAGTCATATTTATTAGCAAAAAAATATGCTGTACATAACTTAAAAAAAACGTAAACTTTTCCCATCTACAAAATATGTAATAAATTAAAATAGGTAGGTCAGTCATCAGTGGCTCAGCTGCACCAACATATTGCACTTAATATAGCAAAAACAGTGAACGCCTTTTGTAAACAACAACAAAAAAAAATACACTACAAGTTAGGGTAAAGTGGAGAACAAACAAAATGAACAATACTACTTGCTTCCCTGACATCTCCACATCACTTCACAGAGTAATGCATTATAAATAAATAATTATAGCAAAATAAAGCAACCATAAAGATATAAACACATCTCATAACACACACAGTATTAATAATCTACGACTGATGACAATCTGTTATCTTGTATTTGCAAGGGCTTCAAAGAAAAACATTACTAGAAAAACTATGCTGATGTGTTATTGTGTTATGTCCCTCTAGGTTTGCTGTAGCTAAGCCCTTGCTTTGGAGACCACAAAGTTTAACTAGAGAGTATAACCATAACAGGGTGAAATTTACTCCTTATGTTTTTCGGTCTAATCACAACCTGTCTTAACATGCAGATGATCCTCGTCGACGAGTTACATCTTTGTATATTGTAAATCTTTGTATTGTTGCATTTTCTAACTAACGTATGTAAAATGAATGCAACTGAAATGTTAAATATAGCGATGCTAATCGCGTTAGCCTTTCTAAGGCGTTTGTAATGTTAAACTAGCCTTATGCTAACAGTTTGTCACCTAACAACAGTTCGACAGCTAACTTATTTGTCGTTTTTTTAACCGTGTTTCAGTTTCACGAAATAAAGTAAAGACCTACCTAAGGCAAACTACTTCTGATTGCTGACTGACTTTATGTTTTAGTGAGGGCAGAGTACTACTGACTATAGGCAGAGACCAGAGACTTTCTACATAGAAGGACTTGCTAATAGCCTACTGAAGACAATACCCATTCATCATCATATTAAATTTGTATGAATTGGTTAATAAACAAACACAGACTCGCACAAATGCTTTGCTTTCGCACGACATGTTTTGCACAGTACCCGTGTTTGATGTTCGTCTGCAGCAGAAAACCCAAAATACTGCCAAATGACAGACGTGCTGTTCCTCTTTGGGACCAAAACCCCGGACTCCGCTTCTTCTCCCGCTGAAGCCATTTCTGAAATGCATGCCCAGCTACTCTGATTGGAGTAGAGAACACGTGACCTGTCCACGCACAGCATGACGTGTGGCAGCATGACAGACAAGGAGGCGGCATACATGATATGCAATAGTTGACGAAACAAAACCTGGGTCAGTTAGGAGCACTAAAAAACCGTGGCTTTGACGATCCCAAAATCGTGTTGTCTGAGATTGCGATTTTCGGTCCAAAACGATAGATCGTTCAGCCCTACACAGAATTCGAAGAAAAACTCCTGCTTCCCACAATAAAATTTGGTGGAGGTTCCATCATGCTGTGGGGCTGTGTGGCCAGTGCTGGTACTGGGAATCTTGTTAAAATTGAGGGTCGCATGGATTCCACTCGGTATCAGCAGATTTTTGAGAATAATGTTCAAGAGTCTGTCACAAAGTTGAAGTTGTGCCAGGGATGGGTGTTTCAACAAGACAATGACCCCAAACATTGCTCAAAATCTACCCGAGCATTCATGCAGAGGAACAAGTACAATGTTTTGGAATGGCCATCCCAGTCCCCAGATTTGAATATCATCGAGAATCTGTGGGATGACTTGAAGCAGGCTGTCCATGCTCGGAATCCTTCAAACATCACTGAATTGCAGAGGTTGTGCCAGGAGGAATGGGCCAAAATACCATCATCCAGGACCCAGACACTCATTGGTGGCTACAGAAAGCGTCTACAGGCTGTTATTTGTGCAAAAGGAGGCTCTACTAAATACTAATATGATTTAATATGATAAATACTAATATGATTTAATATGATAAATACTAATATGATTTAATATGATAAATACTAATATGATTTAATATGATAAATACTAATATGATGTTTCTATTACGGTGCCCAAATTTATGCACGGGCCTTTTTGTTTTGGGGCTGTCACAAAAACCAGACAGACAGAAAAGTTACTTGTTACTTGTTACTTGTTACTTTTATTTTAAATGTACTTGTTACTTGTTACTTTTATTTTAAATGTACCCAATTGCGTAACCTCTCAATGGACTTTTATTTAGGGTTCAGGGGAAGGGGACAAAGTCAGAAGCCCAGGTAGGGCTGGCAGGTGGTCTGGGGATCACTCACCGAAGCACACAGGCGTGCAGGCTGGCTGAGCTCCCCGGCCCGGGTCCTGGAGAGTCGAGCCGAGTGGTAGACAGGCGGAGGTCGAAGCCGGATCTCAGGTGGGCAGAGCCGAGTCGTGGGCAGGCAGGAGTTGGTGCCGGGGACTGGAGAGCCGAGCTGAGTCAAGGACGGGCGAGAGTCGAAGCCAGGGACTGGAGAGCAGAGCAGAGTCGAGGGCAGGCAGGGGTCGGTACCGGAGGACTGAAGAGCCGAGCTGAGTTGAGGGCAGGCAGGGGTCGAAAACAGGGACTGGAGAGCCGAGCAGAGTCGAGGGCAGGCAGGGGTCGAAGCCAGGGACTGGAGAGCCGAGCAGAGTCGAGGGCAGGCAGGGGTCGAAGCCAGGGAGACAGCTCACACACACAGGCAGACAGGGGAGACACAGGAACAAACAGGAGACGAGCAGACAGCGGGGAAAACAGCCAAACAGGTTCAGGAGAGTCAGGAGTCAAAAAACGCTTGGCGAGGAGTACACTGTGGTTCGCAGACAGACTGACAGTGAGAGAGTGAGAGAGCTGAGTATAAATAGTGAAAACCCCGGGAACTAAACGAGTGTAAATTGACGTTAAGTGAAGAGTGCAGGAGGAAGAGATGATTGAATAATCGGTAACACTTTACTTTACAGATCGGTAATAAGTAGGTAATTGTATGGTAATTTATAACTAATTTCATGGTAATAATAATTTTTAACCACTTATTACAAGTAATTACGGTGCAATTTCCAGACAATTACTGTGAAATTGCTAGACAATAACAATGCGAATTGCTTTGATTTGAAGGTATAATAAAAGGGTAATTATTTAAAGTAAATGTGTAAATACTAAAATGATAAAGTTCAGGATTTACTTATTGTGAAGTAATATGACTGTAATTACACCAGCATAGTGGTGTTATGAAGGAGTAAAATGTTGGGAAGTACATGGCTACTATCAGATGTTATGACATAACACAGTGATGAAAGATACTAACCAAGTCATTGTAGCACTTAGATAGTAAAATGTCATATAGTTTCTGTTACTACAATGAAACAAATTAATTAATACACTATCGCATGTTCCTACTTAATTTCTCAGCTGTGTTGATATACCCACCAAGTATCTACCTTAAGATAAGTGTTGTTTTTGTGCAATTACCTTGAAATAAATTAGGTAGTTTTAGGGCAATTGTGCATTATCAGTGCTGTAAAATACAGAATCACCTATTTCCACTCAATTACTTAGTTATTACCATCTGTGAAATAGGCTATGCTACCATGTGCTAAAATTGTTGACTTTAACAGACAAATACCTAGACTGCAGAACTTTTATTAATTTTGTTTAAAGTATGTGCATGACATCCATTCTCTTCAACCACAAACGTTCACTTAAACAATTTCGATATTGCAAAATGATGTTTGTTAGCCGGCACTGGTAATGGGCGTGATCAAAACAAAAGGAAAGAAACTGAACAATATATTTTTAAAAAACAACAAAGTAAAATTAAAACATTGAACTATTTTTAAAACGTGTAACTCTGTTCTTAGTTCTAAATCACCTGGTGACCTATGTAAACCGTGTACTTTCATTCACAGAAAATCGTGGTTTAAACAACTAACAAACTAGTCATCGTTCTCCAACTCTCATTCTTCCTGCGTCTTCCCAACTTGGCGGTTTAGTTCATACACTTCCTGTCACCCTTGTTTCTCATTGGTGGAGAAGTCCATGCTTTTATATGATGTTAAAAACAGTGTATTTAATTTGGTTAAATGCTAATTTATTTACAAGGGGCATATTGTAAGAGTATTTAACCTTATGTCTTTTGAAGAAAATGTATATGTATTTTAAATTTAATTTGTGCACCAATGACACAGTTGTTTGAGGTCAAGGTTCACAGGAAGGGAAAGGGAGATAAACGAGACCGCGGAAAACAATAGAGCTAGACTACTTTATTCGCTTAAACCACTATTTTCAGTGAGTGCACGTATTCTGCTTTATCACTGAAGTACTGTATTTGGGGGGAACTTTGTCTGTATATCAGTAGAACTTCGGACTCAAGTTTAACTGCTTGGAGAGAATAGGTAAAAACGGAGTGAATTAGCTACATGGTGGATCATTTCATATATTATTGGACTGAGCTGCTGTTTGTGGACTGCCAACTACTGCAGGCTACTCCCAATAGCAAAAAAAAACTGATCAGACGACGAGAGGGATGCACGTTATATTGTGGATTACTGCTGCCGATGGATTCTCCTCTTATCGTGCTCGCGCATGGAATCAAACCACACAATCCCTTCAAGCACATAAATATGATACTAGCCTACTGGTTTGGTGTCGCTCGTTAATATTCATCTATGAAATAAACTTGTATAACCCCTCACTACAAATAGACACCTTAAAATAGTGGGGTTAAACAATGATGTTACTAGCAAGGCAATTACGAGTTCAGAGTTTATAGTCCTTATTGTTTGTTCTCATCATACCCCATGCTACCTGTAACACAACAGTTTTTTTGCAATATGTATGTTCAATAAAGTGAACCTTTGTGGGTCATTCACTACCATTCGTTCCTTTTTAAATTTCTAAATAACTGAGTGGAAATAGGTGATTCTGCATTTTACAGCCCTCATACTCTGCAATTTCCCTAAAATTGCACAATTTCTTTCAAGGTAATTACACAAAACAACACTAACTGTCAGAAAGAGGATACTTGGTGGGTATATCAACGCAGCTGAGAAATTAAGTAGGAATATGCGATAGGGTATTTTACAGCCCTGATACCATGTAGTTTGTGTGAAATTACTTCATTTGTTTCAGTGTAGTGACAGAAACAATACAACTGTATACCAAGCAGTTTGCATTATTTTTGCCTAGAAAGTGCACAGTAATTGTCTGGAAACTGCACCGTTATTACTTGTAATATGTGGTTAAAAATTATTATTACCATAAAATTAGGTATAAATTACTATAAAATTACCTACTTATTACTGATCTGTAAAGTGTTACCGAATAATCTCGTGACGGTCAGAAAACAAGGAAGTGCAGGTGAGGCGGAGGATCACCGTGATCGTGAAACGAGGGAGGCAGGTGAGGAGAACCAACATGGCAAAGCGGGGAAGGAGTGAGTGCACACGGAAGAGTGGACCTAATAACGAGCTACTGGAGTGGACCTAATAACGAGCTAATGGAGTGGACCTAATAACGAGCTAATGGAGTGGACCTAATAACGAGCTAATGGAGTGGACCTAATAACGAGCTAATGGAGTGGACCTAATAACGAGCTAATGGAGTGGACCTAATAACGAGCTAATGGAGTGGACCTAATAACGAGCTAATGGAGTGGACCTAATAACGAGCTAATGGAGTGGACCTAATAACGAGCTACTGGAGTGGACCTAATAACGAGCTAATGGAGTGGACCTAATAACGAGCTACTGGAGTGGACCTAATAACGAGCTAATGGAGTGGACCTAATAACGAGCTAATGGAAAACTGCAACGAAATGACAGGGAAAAACCCCAAGCCTGAAGCGACACCGTGACAGGGGCATATTGCACATTTTCTGTCAACCCAATAAACCTCATTTCACTGCTGAAATATGATTGTGTTCATCAGTTATTTGATATATCAAAATTAAGTTGTGAATTAAAACACCCAATGATTGGTGAATATAAATAATGACAATTGTCAAGGGTGCCCAAACTTTCTCATACCACTGTAGCAATTGGTAGCGAGTAGCTTCCTGATCTCAAATACAGTTCATTTTCTCCTAATCCAAAATCTTCTAATCCTAACAATAACAACTTAGACTATCAGACTTGAAATGACTACAGATATTTGCGAACTGTACTACATGACTCCAAAAAGGCCCTCAAGAACTCCAAAAAGATGCTGTTATCAATATGTTTGTAAAATTCCATGTATCCCCTACATTCCCTACACAGCGCTACGAGGCTTGTGGTCTGCACAAAGGGGGATTTTGCTGCTCTGAGGTAGAAGGTTGTGGTCTGCACAAAGGGGGATTTTGCTGCTCTGAGGTAGAAGGTTGTGAATAGAAATGATGGAAGTGTTAACCGCTTCTCAATCGCCATCCCTAAGCACAGCTCGGTGTAGAGCGTTAGCAAAGCTCCCTCCCGACACCTCAAGAGATACGCTGCTGACTGAGCCAAAGCCCGGCTTTCAGCTCATTTAGTAGCCGTCTGCTATAACGGAGTTGCTGTGAGGGCGCGGGTTAGAGGCTGGCTCTGCACTGCGCAGAAAGATCTCGGTTACATATACGCACACACACACACTGTTTGTGCTGGAAACACACACTCTCAATCTGTCCTCTAAACACACACACTCTCTCTCTCTCTCTGTCCTCTAAACACACACACTCTCTCTCTCTCTCTGTCCTCTAAACACACACACTCTCTCTCTCTCTGTCCTCTAAACACACACACACTCTCTCTCTGTCCTCTAAACACACACACTCTCTCTCTCTCTCTGTCCTCTAAACACACACACACTCTCTCTCTCTCTGTCCTCTAAACACACACACACTCTCTCTGTCCTCTAAACACACACACTCTCTCTCTGTCCTCTAAACACACACACTCTCTCTCTCTGTCCTCTAAACACACACTCTCTCTCTCTGTCCTCTAAACACACACACTCTCTCTCTGTCCTCTAAACACACACACTCCCTCTCTCTGTCCTCTAAACACACACACTCCCTCTCTCTGTCCTCTAAACACACACACTCTCTCTCTGTCCTCTAAACACACACACTCTCTCTCTGTCCTCTAAACACACACACGCTCTCTGTGTCCTCTAAACACACACACACTCTCTCTCTCTGTCCTCTAAACACACACACTCTCTCTCTGTCCTCTAAACACACACACTCTCTCTCTCTGTCCTCTAAACACACACACACTCTCTCTCTGTCCTCTAAACACACACACACACTCTCTCTCTGTCCTCTAAACACACACACTCTCTCTCTGTCCTCTAAACACACACACTCTCTCTGTGCCCTCTGTGCTGTGTCTGTGCAGGTGCGTTTGCGGCCGGGGGACTTCTACCTGCAGCTGGTGCCAGTGGGGGGGCGGGCGGTGCAGCTGGTGGTGAAGTGTCTGTCCGGCAGCGGGCAGGCGGTGGCAGAGCTGCCTGTGCCCGAGGGCATGCTGACCAGCGTCTTCACGCCGCGCTTCCCCGACCTACTCGCCCGCCACCACCGAGACCAGCGGGACCACCGAGACCAGCGAGACCACCGGGCCCAGAGGGACCATCGAGACCAGCGCCAGCCGCCCCCCCTCACCAGCTGCCTGCTCGCCGCCGGCACCACCGTCTACCGCACGCCCTGGCACAACGTGGCTGTGCCCCTCCGGCTCACCGACGCCCCCTCGCCCGGACACACACACGCACACGCACACACACACGCACACGCACACACACACGCGGCGTTCCGCGCTCAGCTCTCGGCCTGCAGCACGCACGGCTCCACGGCGACGCTGGACTCCACGGGCACCCCGACACACACTCACACACACACGCGCTCACACACACACACTCGCACACACTCCACGGGCACGCTGGACTCCCTGAACTCCTCCAGAGACTCTCTGCAGTCCCACGCAGAGTCGAGCGCCTCCGAGCCCGTCCGACGCCCACACACACACTCACACACACACACACACACGCAGCGCTCCTCACACACACACGCACACCTCTCCTCACCCACCCACTCCCACACACACACGCAGCGCTCCTCACACACACACGCACACCTCTCCTCACCCACACACTCCCACACACACGCGCGCTCGGCGGGCCAGGCGATGGACAAGGGTGTGTGTTTGAGCGCCCCCCCCCGCGGGTCGATGGAGGCGCGGCGCCTGTTCCGGCGCTCCTACATGGAGGCGCTGCAGAACCCCATGGCGCTGGGCTGCAGCTCCGAGTCCGAGTCCCTGGCGCGGAGACCCTGCTGGGGGGAGGGGGGGCGCGTGGCGAGGGCACAGGACCAGGACCCCCCCCGGATGGAGCCGGACCCTCGGAACTCTCCGGAGCCGCGCCCGCGCTCCAAGTCCCTGGAACGGACCAATCGGATCGTCTCGCCGTCTTCAGGCCTCGCCCACCGCACGCGCTCTTCCTCCGGAGGCTCCGCCTACTTCGCCCCGCGCAGACTCCTCAATGGACACGCAACGCTCACACACCACACACACATACCACACACACTTTCCACACCACACACACCAAACACACACCACACACCACACACGCTTTACACACCCCACACACCACACACACCAAACACACACCACACAACACACACACTCCAGCCAGGGATGGCCAACACACCACCCAGACAGGGGAGGAGCAGCCGGAGGGAAGAGTCAGGTAAACAACAACAACAACATTTACTAATAAATAATAAACAACATGTTTACTAATAACTAATAAATATGTTTACTAATAAATAATAAACAACATGTTTACTAATAACTAATAAACATGTTTACTAATAAATAATAACATTTTTACTAATAACTAATAAATATTGTTTTTACTAATAACTAA
>CM050218.1:172500-177500 GCA_027475355.1 Coilia nasus
CTGGAGAGCCTATAGACTTAGCCCAGGCTGTGTTAGCTTAGTCTCTTTGCTACTAGAGTTAGCCTTTAGCCTCTGAGGCTGTGTTACTTAGCTTAGCCCCTATGCTGCTAGAGTAAGTCTCTAGAGGCCGTGTGAGTTAGCTTAGCCCCTATGCTGCTAGAGTTGGCCTGTAGAGGCCATGTTATTTAGCTTAGCCCCTGTGCTGCTAGAGTTAGCCTGTAGAGGCCATGTTACTTAGCTTAGCCCCTCTGCTGCTGAGCTAGCCTGTAGAGGCCTTGTTAGTTAGCTTAGCCCCTCTGCTGCTGGAGTTAGTCTGTAGAGGCCTTGTTAGTTAGCTTAGCCCCTCTGCTGCTGGAGTTAGCCTGTAGAGGCCTTGTTAGTTAGCTTAGCCCCTCTGCTGCTGACCTAGCCGCTCTGCTGCTGGAGTTAGCCTATAGACAACACAAAAGCCTTTCTAGAGACTTCTCACAGCTTTGCTGACTCCAGTTTTCTCATTGAACAGAAAAATCTCCTTTTGTGATGATACTGGCACCATGCTTGACTTTCACTGGTGATTTATAAACTTCAGTCTGAATTAAATCTCATTATGCTTCAAGCTCTGATTCACTGAAATCCCACTGACTCTGCTAAACAAAATGTGTGTTCATGTGTGTGTCTGTATTTGTGTGTCTGAATTTGTGTGTGTGTTTGTGTGTGTGTGTGTTGCAGGAAGGAGAAGAGGGATCAGGGTCTGGTGGTTCTTGTTGACGGACGGCATCTTCAGACTGTCTCACACCACATGAATACACTCCTCACCGCCCTGACTGACCTGCAGGTGTGTGTGTGTTTGCCTGTGTCACACTGGATGAGAGAGTACGGGCAGGTGGTGAGAAGTATGTCCTTAGGGTGTGTGTGTGTGTGTGTGTGTGTGCTTGTACCTGTTCCAGCCTGCCTGTACAGCTGTCCTAAGCCTCTCTATTCTGATGATGGGGTGCTGCGGGGTATGTGCGTGTGTGTGTGTGTGTGAGTGTGTGTGTGTGTGTGTGTGTTTCGCGGTTCCTGCGACTGCATACCTGCTGTAATTATCTTTATCATCTAATGTCATCACCTTGTTTTCTGCATGATTACAAGCAAGGCATTGATGTGTGTGTGAGTGTGTGTGTGCATGTTCAGGTGTGTGTGTGTGTGTGTTTGTGTGTGTGTGCACATGTTCAGGTGTGTGTGTGTGTGTGTGCACATGTTTAGGTGTGTGTGTGTGCACATGTTTAGGTGTGTGTGTGTGTGCACATGTTCAGGTGTGTGTGTTTGTGTGCACATGTTCAGGTGTGTGTGTGTTTCTGTGTGTGTGTGTGCACATGTTCAGGTGTGTGTGTGTGTGTTTGTGTGTGTGTGTGTGTGCACATGTTCAGGTGTGTGTGTTTGTGTGCACATGTTCAGGTGTGTGTGTGTCTGTGTGTGTGTGTGTGTGTATTCACACTTTGAGGCGTGTGTGTTTTCTTTCCCCCAGGCTCCCCTTTGCTGGCTGCTGTTGCTGGTGGATAAGGAGTGTGTGTACCGTCCCGAAGCCCAACTCTCTGTCCCAGTACGTCACACACACTACACACACAACACATTTAACAGTACGTCACACACACACACACACACAACACATTTTACAGTACGTCACACACACTACACACACACAACACATTTTACAGTACGTCACACACACTACACACACACAACACATTTAACAGTACGTCACACACACTACACACACACAACACATTTTACAGTACGTCACACACACACACACTACACACACAACACATTTAACAGTACGTCACACACACTACACACACACAACACATTTTACAGTACGTCACACACACACACTACACACACAACACATTTTACAGTATGTTACACACACTACACACACAACACATTTAACAGTACGTCACACACACTACACACACACAACACATTTTACAGTACGTCACACACACTACACACACACAACACATTTTACAGTATGTTACACACAGCACACACACAACACATTTTACTTCACATTACACACACACAACACATTTTACAGTATGTCACACACACAACACATTTTACAGTATGTCACACACACAACACATTTTACAGTATGTCACACACACTACACACACACAACACATTTTACAGTACGTCACACACACTACACACACACAACACATTTTACAGTATGTCACACACACTACACACACACAAAACATTTTACAGTACGTCACACACTACACACACAACACATTTTTACTTTTTTGCTTAAAACATATGTGTGCATATGTGTGTGTTTAACCTCTATGTGTTTGTTAAGTTGTGGGACTTGTGGTTGGGCATCTGGTGGCCTCGGCCTCTGTTACTGCGCTTAGCCACTCTGCTGCTAGAGTTAGCCTTTAGCCACTCTGCTGCTAGAGTTAGCCTTTAGCCACTCTGCTGCTAGAGTTAGCCTTTACTTGTGGGTGTCCCTGTGCAGGATGCCTCTGCATCTCAGTATGCATCTGGTGGCCTCGGCCTCTGTTACTGCACTTAGCCACTCTGCTGCTAGAGTTAGCCTTTATCCCCACTGGTGCTAGAGTTAGCCTTTAGCCACTCTGCTGCTAGAGTTAGCCTTTATCCCCACTGGTGCTAGAGTTAGCCTTTATCCCCACTGGTGCTAGAGTTAGCCTTTATCCCCACTGGTGCTAGAGTTAGCCTTTAGCCACTCTGCTGCTAGAGGTAGCCTTTATCCCCACTGGTGCTAGAGTTAGCCTTTATCCCCACTGGTGCTAGAGTTAGCCTTTAGCCACTCTGCTGTTAGAGTTAGCCTTTACTTGTGGGTGTCCCTCTGCAGGATGCGTCTGCATCTCAGTATAGAATAGAATAGAATGCCTTTATTGTCATTATACAAGTATAATGAGATTACAAGCTTCCCCATAATGTGCACACATAAATAAACAAGGAGAGATATGTACAATAAAACTACTATAAAAACTACTAAGTACAAGAATTAAGTACAAGAATTAACATAGACTGTACAATAACTAATATGAGCTACTGTCTGCAAAAAGTTGCATAGACTGTGCATAGACTTGTGCAAAGCCTGGAGGTAAACAGGCACATATCAGCAGCAGGTATGACAATAAAGTGACTGGTGTGACTGACAGCATAAATAGATGGAGGTATCAAGGCATTTTCACCCACCTATTCCAATATGTGCAGTAGGCAGCTAAAGAAACAGATGGACTGTCCTGATATTATAGTGCAATTGATAATTAACAGATGACAGTAAAACAGATAGAGTGCAGATAGCAGTAACATAATGGTGCAAATGATTACAGTGATAATATAAAATAAATAAATGATAATTACAGTACGCAGAGCGATGCCTGTCAGGTTGGCTGTCTTAGAACGTAGTGCAGTGTTACAGTGTTATTGACTTTAGCAGTACAGTGGCAGTGAGATCCTGTTGAGACATGAGCATTACAGCAGCAGGTCTTCAGGAGTTCCAGCAGGAGTTCCGAGCACATGGTGGTGGTGGCATTTGTCAGTGATGTTCAAGCAAGACAGTTCCTCAGTGTAGGTTGGAGTTGAGTATGGTGACTGCCCTTGGGAAGAAGCTGTCTCTGAGTCTGTTTGTTTTGGCTGGTATGGCCCTGTAGCGTCTGCCAGAGGGCAGCAGGTTGAAGAGGTGGTAGCAGGGATGTGTGTAGTCCTTGATGATGCTTCTGGCTCTGCCAAGGCACCGGGAGCGGTAAATGGTGGTCAGGGGGGGTAGGGGGCAACCGATGATCTTTTGCGCAGTGTTGGTTACCCTCTGCAGTCTTTTCCTGTCAGCTTCTGTGCAGTTTGAGTGCCACACTGACACAGCGTAGGTCAGCAGGCTCTCGATTGCTGTTCGGTAAAAGGTCACCAGCAGGTTGGTGTTGAGTTGCTCCTTCCTGAGCACTCTCAGGAAGTGAAGTCTCTGCTGTGCCTTTTTGACCAGTGCAGTGGTGTTAGCTGACCAGGACAGGTCGGCAGAGATGTGGACCCCTAGGAATTTGAAGGTCTCCACTCTTTCCACACTCTCGCCGTTGATGTACAGGGGGGCAGGGGCGACCTTGTTCCGTCTGAAGTCCAGGATGAGTTCCTTAGTCTTAGCGATGTTCAGTGCCAGGTTGTTGACTGCACACCACTTGCTGAGTCTAAGGACCTCATCTCTGTAGGCCGCCTCATTCCCCTCTGTGATCATCCCCACCAGTATGCATCTGGTGGCCTCGGCCTCTCCTCATAATTGGGCGTGTGGTCCTCCAGTGGCGGCTGGTGGTTATGAAAGTAGGGGAGGAAGAGGGGTGCCTAGCTATCGATTTTAGTAGCACTTATGACACAGACAAATTGAAATCAGCAGTAAAGATTTATGATTCACACTAGTGAGAACTACCTAACACAATAGCACCGAAGCCTAACTACTAGTAACAAAAGTACAGTCTATGGCAGCTCCAAAACTGGAAAAATGATAATACACGGTTTTTCACATGTAAAATGAAGTTAATATCTTTTTAAAACAGCTATAATGCATGTCCCTGATCATAGGTGGACAGGTTGCAACATTGTTGCAAGATTGGAGCACCCAATACCTATCTACACACATATTTCCACACATTTCATCACTGCCTTGTCTAGTCAACATCCGATGAGTGTTGTGTGAAGAAGTTAGAAGGGTTAAATAAGGCTTCCACCTTTGCACTTTACTCTTAATATCTGCATTTACCCTCATTTTCATCTGCCTCATTGCCTGAATCCAAGACGTCAATATCAGATACTTTTCCATTTACAAGGTGTTCAAGGAAATCTATAACTTTGTACTCTAAAGGAAGATTGTGTGGAAATGAGCTTCTAAAGATAAAATAAATGAATTGTGTCATTGCTTAGCTATGAAATAGTCATATGCATTCTGTTTGTTGCATGGTCACACAGACTACGGGCACATGGTAGGATCGGATTGGATTGGGATTGGATTGGGAGTTGCT
>CM050218.1:182500-190000 GCA_027475355.1 Coilia nasus
CTTTAAAAATGTAATTTGTAACTGTTACAAGTTATCCTGTTTACAATGTAATAGTAGTGTAACTATTTTGATTACTATCTCAAAATAATGTAATTAATTACTTTTCATTACTTTTCAATTACTTTCCTAAATTTTGAATGAATATTTTCAACCATTACCCTTTTTCAATTTTCAAAAACCTGGCAGTGTTACACTTGCAACAGATGAAGCACTTACGCTGCCCAATTTTAAATGAAATCAAAATAGCCTAAAATCAGACCATCGTAAGTCAGGAGTGTCAGCAGTAACATCAGAACTAACACGGCTTGAAAAAGGGCATGTTAAAACATGATAACGAGTTTGTTTGCTGAGGAGCAAGACTATGCTAGCCTGTTGCATTATGTTTGCTGAGCAAGACTATGCTAGCCTGTTGCATTATGTTTCCTGAGCAAGACTATGCTAGCCTGTTGCATTATGTTTGATGAGGAGCAAGACTATGCTAGCCTGTTGCATTATGTTTGCTGAGGAGCAAGACTATGCTAGCCTGTTGCATTATGTTTCCTGAGCAAGACTATGCTAGCCTGTTGCATTATGTTTGCTGAGGGGCAAGACTATGCTAGCCTGTTGCATTATGTTTGCTGAGGGGCAAGACTATGCTAGCCTGTTGCATTATGTTTGCTGAGGGTCAAGACTATGCTAGCCTGTTGCATTATGTTTGCTGAGGAGCAAGACTATGCTAGCCTCCTGGATGCTAGCCCCCAGGATGGAAGTTCTGGATGTTTGTTTGTGCGTGTTTACGCGTGTTTACGTGTGTGTGTGTGTGTGTGTGTGTGTGTGTGTGTGTGTGTGTCTGTCTGTTTGTTTGTGCGTGTTTACGTGTGTGTGTGTGTGTGTGTGTGTGTGTGTGTGTGTGTGTGTGTGTGTGTGTAGATAAAGCAGTGGTTTACTGAGGAGGGACAGAAGCATCTGTCTCCGCTGGACTGCTTGTCTCTGTCCTCCACGTTAATCACTCAGATGAGGCGGAGCCTTGAGGACTTCATCGACCAATCACAAGTAAGGATACTGCATCAGTATTCACCTGCAGTAGACATGAGGATATAAATTCCAGGGGTGCGTTTCCCAAAAGCGTCGTTGCTAACTTCCTTAGCAACTTCGTAGGTTTGAACGATGGTCTTACCACACTGCTGTTTCCCAACACCATCGTCCAGACTTAGCAACCAACGATGTTTACAACTACAGTAGTCCGATGGATCGTTCAACAACGCAAGTGTTTCCCAACAACAAAGTCTGGACGAACCATCGGAAGTTCCATCGTGAAGCTGTGCAGTTGGAACGATTAGCATGGACCTGTCGTGAGACCGTCGTGTTTGTTCACGTGACGTCTTGCTCGTCACCTTTGGCCTTTTTGTGGCGGATTAGGCGGCTGTCTATGTGTTACTGCCACCAGCTGCATAAATGATGTTACTCCCAATTCACTTAATTATCGGTATTGCATTGCCAGATCATGTAAAAAGAAGGTAGAAAACACACCCGATAACACACAAAAAGCTGTTGCAAAATGTGGTTGGATAAAAGTTAATGTGCGTCAGTGATGTTAATGAGCACTTTTGTAAAATTGTGATGTATGTGCACTGATTACTGACCCACAAGCACGGTTATTCCATTGCCCTGTAGATCATTTACACCTGTTACAAATTGATTACTCTTTGGCAGGATTCGAACCCATATCTCACCGAAAAAGACAACACTTACTTTGACAGACCGACGAGCTAACCACTCATCCACCTCACCACTTACCTACATGGAGGGAGTGGTTATATTTATAGCTGTTGCTCCATGCAGTATGAATTAAATATACAGACATATGATACAAACAGTCAGTCGGTTGTTACTTTTAATGAGTAGGGCACATGGTTGTGTTTACGGAGATATCCCAGAGTTTCTACAGCTGTCATACCGGCTTAAATGAAATGAGACTACGTTTATGTCCTTATGTAGATCAATCGTTTCTGTCGTTATCCGCAACGAATGCATCCGAATACTCTCCGAGCACTTCCGAAACATCTGGGTACTTTGCAGTTTGAACCACCTAAGTCCAAACTAACAACAGTTCAGACTTCCATCGTACTTTGGTGGTTGGAGATTTTCGGGAAACAGTCGCTTGTGGGGTGCTGAGTAGTTTGAACATACGTTGTACAACGGTGGTTTAATGCTAACCTCCGTCGTTGTTTGGGAAACGCACCCCAGGATGGAAGTTCTGGATGTTTGTTTGTGCGTGTTTACGCGTGTTTACGTGTGTGTGTGTGTGTGTGTCTGTCTGTTTGTTTGTGCGTGTTTACGTGTGTGTGTGTGTGTGTGTGTGTGTGTGTTTACATGTGTGTGGTGTGTGTGTGTGTGTTTATGTGTGTGTGTTTATGTTGTGTGTGTGTGTGTGTGTTAGCTGCAGCAGAAACAGGCTGTGCTCCTGATGGAGTCATCAGAGGGCGGTTCTAGCTCTGCACATGAGGACCTCAAAGACTTCCTGAGCTCCATGGCGACGGGCTGTCTGACCCGCAGAACCCACCTGGACACCCTGCAGAACCTCTACGAGTTCTACGACTCGGTAGGAACCCTCACCTACTGTTACCGCCTCTACCACTGAGAAGGAACCCTCAGGTTCTATTTTCCTCCGACTGCTAAGTTAGAACCCTCACCTGTTCCCCTCCTAAGACTGAGGAAGAACCTTCCTGACGAGCTCTAGGACTCCTTTAGAACCGTATGGTGTGTGAGCAGCTCAAATACAGCACCTAAAAGAAGCCCACATATCCTCTCTGGAACCTAAAATAACCCTACATGGGGTCTGTGGAAGAATGTTTAGAGTGTGTTTGTCTGTGTGTGTTTGTGTGTGTGTGTGTGTGTGTGTGTGTGTGTGTGTGTGTGTGTATGTTTGTGTGTGTGTGTGTGTGTGTGTGTGTGTGTGTGTGTGTGTGTGTGTGTTGCCGTGACCTGGCTCAAAGAGCATGACAAAAAATGCAGTGTAAGGCCAAAACACAAATAATTTATTGATAAAAATCAGACAAACATAACATAAACAGGAAGTAGAGTGTGTAACGTCAGTAAGGTCAGCAGTGCAGGCCAGGTGTATGGAGGTGGGAAGGATGTGATGTAGTGTGCTGCATGCTAGGGATCAAATGGGGGAGGAGGAAGCTCCACTGGAGAGAAGGGGAGGGGCTTATTTAAAGGCCACGGAGACACCGGGCCCAGGTGTCAACAATACTACTGATGGGCTGCAGCCAGGCCTACAAGACACAAACACCCAAGACACGAGGCTAAAGCAGACTAGGGCAGCAGACCATCACAGTGTGTGTGTGTGTGTGTGTGTGTGTGTGCTCCCCAGGCAGAGGACTGGCTGGCTCGCTGTGAGGAGCGTCTGCAGGAGGTGCGGGGCGCTGGAGGAGTGGAGGAGGAGGCGCAGGCGCTGCAGGAGCTGCAGGAGGAGGCGCGGAGGAGGTTCTCCCCCGAGAGTTTCCGCCGGCTGAGCGAGGGGGTGGGGGGGCTGTGGGGGTGCGAGCGCGAGAGGTTTAGCGCCCTCTGGAGGCGATGCCAGCTCACACACTCACAGCTGGACAGCTTCCTCACACACACACACATAGACAATGCCCTCACACACACACACATAGACGACGCCCTCACACACACACACATAGACGACGCCCTCACACACACACACATAGACGACGCCCTCACACACACACACATAGACAGCGCCCTCGCACACACACAGCTAGACAACCTCCTCACACACACACAGCTGGATAACGCCATTACACACACACAGCTGGACGACGACGCCCTCACACACACACAGCTGCACGATCCCCTCACAGACACACAGTTAGACAGCGCCCTCACACACACACAGATAAACAAACCCCTCACACACACACAGCTGGACGACCTCCTCACACACACCACCCCGGTGCCCCCTGTGGGACGCGAGCTGGACAGCAAGCCGGTGCTCACACACACTGTGGCGCCCCCTGTTGGACCCCAGCAGGATAGCAGTGTCTCAGCCCCGCCTCTAGCCAGCCCCTCCCCCCCTCTGCTGCCCCCTATGAGGGAGTGGCCAAAGCAAGAAGAGGGGCGGGACGTGTGCAAGCCACACCCACTCCCCATCACGCCCACAGACTCCGCCTCCTCCTCCCCCAGACACTCCCCCTTCCCCCCCGAGAGCGACGGCGCATTTGTGGGCGGGCCGTCGCACTTTGATGACACTGACAGCGACTGCACCATGGACTCCTTTGCGTCCAGCCAATCAGAGCCGGTCTCGTCACGGGCGGCGCGGCAACGCAGCCTGCCCCTGAGGAAGGTGATGAGGAAGACCAGCAGCTACGAGATGGCCACGCCCCCGAGGGAGGGCTTCCTGCCCGGGGGACGGGGCTACAGCGGCGTGCAGATCCGCGGCCTGGAGGTGGCCAATCACGTGGCGGTGGAGCTGGAGCTGACCAATCACGCGTCAGCGGACAAGAAGAGTCCCGCCCTCACCCTCACACGCAGCCAGAGTCTCTCCGCACCCCCCAGAACACACACACACACACTCTTGGACATGAACACCAGGACACACAACAGGTGAGGACAACACACACACACACACACACACACACACACACACACACACTCTTGGACATGAACACCAGGACACACAACAGGTGAGGACAACACACACACACACACACACACACACACTCTTGGACATGAACACCAGGACACACAACAGGTGAGGACAACACACACACACACACACACACACTCTTGGACATGAACACCAGGACACACAACAGGTGAGGACAACACACACACACACACAGACACACACACTCTTGGACATGAACACCAGGACACACAACAGGTGAGGACAACACACAAGTACGTGCGGTCGCTAGGCTACACAGACACACACACACACACACACACACACACACACACACACACACTAACACCCCTCTCCCTGCCAGCAGTAAGGTGCAGCACATCCTGCGTGAGATGGTGTTGACGGAGCGCGAGTATGTGCGGTCGCTAGGCTACGTGCTGGAGAACTACTACCCGGAGCTGGAGCGCGCCGACCTGCCCCAGGAGCTGAGGGGCAAACGCAGCGTCCTCTTCGGCAACCTGGAGAAGCTCTGGGCCTTCCACACACACCACTTCCTCACGCGCCTGGAGCAGTGCGCACACACACCCCTCGCCGTCAGCCAGTGCTTTCTCTCGCACGTGAGTACACACACACACACACACACACACACACACACACACACACAAGGACTTCAGAAGGTTGCCGGTTCAAATCCCACCCTACCCATAGTTGAGATGCCCTTCAGCAAGGCATCTAACCCCACACTGCTCCAGGGACTGTAACTGAAACCCTGTAAATATCTGTAAGTCGCTCTGCTCTGATCTGTAAGAGCATCAGCTAAGTGTAATGTAATAATAATACAAAAATGGGGCTAAATGTTTCTTCCGTAACTAAATGTGCACTTGCACTTCGGCATGTCGCAGGCAGAAGGAATACTTGGGTGGCAGTCCACACAATGCAGTTCATTTCATTCCAAACCAACGAAATCCTCCTGATCAACGAAAAACGACATTTTCATCATTGTATATAAGACACCCGATGCGGCCAGAACAGGGCCTGAAAACGGCACATATCCTGGGAAAAATGGACGTTTGGTCACCCTAACATTTAATCATGTAGACAGGACTGCGTTGACTAGCTAATTAATATCGATGAACTGTTTATTTAGCTATTTAAAAGTACAACATGACCATAGCCCTTTTGATCACCTCAGGCGAGACTGAGTTTTGGAGATATTACTGACAGCACAGTGGCTGGCGATCTAGGCTATCCTTTTTTACTTGTTACACAGATATGTTCTAGGCAGAGAAGCTGTGGATTAGCCTAAGCTATGTAAACCACTGTCCAAAACCACAGCTAAACTCAGATGCAGTAGCCTGCGTGCTGCCAAAACATTAAGTTAATGTATCTGAAACAGCCTACATATGAGAGAGAATTAAAATTATCGTTACAACCTCTCTAATGACAGCCTGCACTACTCTACCTGACACTGTATTTAACGTTAACAGCTAGCTAGATCCTCGCACTAGCCTACTACCTGCATTGATTAAGATGGCTGATTAGCTAGTCTAGCTAACACAACAAAAAACACAACAACCTTTGTTGAAAGTTCAGGATGTGGATGTTTATCTGCTGTGCTATGTTTAGCGAAATAGCATTACAAAAGCATAACTTATGCAGATACTGGTCAATTGACATTTGTAATGTACATTTACATTTATGTAAGTTACCAGTGAAGTTACTTTAGCTAGCTATACGTACTAGCAAGCTACCAAGTACTAGTCGCTAGTTAGTGATAGCTAAGTGGCAGCAATGAAATTTCCAATATTATAATGCACAATCCTATTTAGTATGACACTATCATGGCTGAGAGATGATACTATTTAGTTTGACACTATCATGGCTGAGAGATGAGAAGACTGGGCTTTCTGTTTTTGATCTTGCTTTCTCCTTTTGCAAGGGTTTACACCCTCATTTTGGCAATTAAGGTCAAGCTTGAACAATGCAGCAGCTGAACACTTGCCCAACATAATGTCTTGCTTGCACACTTTTTAATGACTGACAGAAATCATAAATAAATCTAAAGATCTGGCTGACAAGTAAACCCGTGGCTGAGGGGCGCCCTAGACTGTTAATGTTTAATAAACATGTTTTATTTAGCTTAAATTACGTGCGCCACTGGGGGGCACCCCCAACACATTTAGCAACCGTGACAGACTTGTGACTATAGCAACCGGCCTTGCAGTTCAGGGTGACGGCCCTGCGGTTAAGGTAACAGACTTGTGACTACAGCAATCGCCCGCCCTGCGGTTAAGGTGACAGACTTGTGACTACAGCAATCGCCCGCCCTGCGGTTAAGGTGACAGACTTGTGACTACAGCAATCGCCCGCCCTGCGGTTAAGGTGACAGACTTGTGACTACAGCAATCGCCCGCCCTGCGGTTAAGGTGACGGACTTGTGACTACAGCAATCGCCCGCCCTGCGGTTAAGGTGACAGACTTGTGACTACAGCAATCGCCCGCCCTGCGGTTAAGGTGTCGGACTTGTGACTACAGCAATCGCCCGCTCTGCGGTTAAGGTGTCGGACTTGTGACTACAGCAATCGCCCGCCCTGCGGTTAAGGTGACAGACTTGTGACTACAGGATCACAGGGTGCCAGTAGTGCCACTGAGGTTTCTTGAGCATGGTACCGTCCACACACACACACACACACACACACACACACACACACACACTAAGGTGTCCTGAGCATGGTACCGTCCCCAGACACACACACACACACACACACACACACACACTAAGGTGTCCTGAGCATGGTACCGTCCCCACACACACACACACACACACACACACACACACACACACACTCACACACACACTAAGGTGTCTTGAGCATGGTTCCGTCCCCCCC
>CM050218.1:195000-202500 GCA_027475355.1 Coilia nasus
GAATGTTAGTTCACTGTCAATAAAGACACCAAGATTTTTAACAGTATCTTTTGCTTTAAGCCCCTTAGTCTCAAGAGCAGTGGTGATCCTACGTCTGTCTTCCTTTTTCCCAAATACAATTACTTCAGTTTTATCTGCGTTCAGCTGAAGAAAATTGTGTGACATCCAGTTGTTGATTTGTTCGATACACCCACAGAGAGATTCAAGGGGGGTATAGTCATTGGGTGACAGAGCTAAGTAGACTTGGGTGTCGTCAGCATAACTATGGTAATTGACCGAGTTGTTTTTTATGATTTGCCCAAGCGGAAGCATATAAAGGTTGAATAGTAATGGTCCAAGGATTGACCCCTGTGGGACACCACAGTTCAAGGACATAGATGCTGAGGTACAGTTTCCAATAGCAACAAAAAAGCTCCATTGTTGTAAGTATGATTTTAACCAATTGATAACCGTACCAGTGAATCCAACCCAGTGTTCCAGTCGATGTAGTAGTATGCAGTGATCAACAGTGTCAAAAGCTGCACTAAGGTCCAGTAACACCAAGACTGATGTTTTGCCAACATCAGAATTAAGAGGTATATCATTTATGACCTTAATAAGAGCTGTTTCAGTGCTGTGATTGGCACGGAAACCTGACTGAAACTTATCAAAACAGCTATTTGATGTAAGAAAGGCAGTTAATTGATTAAAAACAAAATTTTCGATTATTTTTCCAATAAATGGTAAATTGGATATGGGCCTGTAGTTATTAAGCACTGAACCATCAAGGTTATTCTTTTTCAGTAAGGGTTTTACAACTGCATTTTTTAAAGAGGAAGGAAAAATGCCAGTCTGTAGTGATGTATTTATAATCTGAAGTACATCGGCTGATATAAGATGAAGAACAGATTTGAAAAAAATTGTGGGCAAAATATCAAGTTCAGATGTGGAAGAACTGAGATTTTGTACGTTTTTTTCAAGAGTTTCATTGTCAACTAAGCTAAATGTTGGCATTACGTTGAGGTCCCCTCTCTTTACAGCCAGTGGTTCCAGATTTTGAGCTATTTGCAATTGGGAAGCTATATTCAGTCGTATTTTATCAATTTTTCCTTTGAAAAAAGATGCAAAGTCATTGCATTTATTAACCGAGGAAAGCTCAGGAGGCAACTGTGATGAGGGATTTGTTAACTTCTCAACAGTAGAAAATAGCACACGGGCATTGTTGATATTCCTATTTATGATGTTAGAGAAGAAGGACTGTCTTGCTTTAGAGATTTCCAAATTGTATTTACCAAGCATCTCTTTATGAATTTGATAATGAATCTGAAGTTTAGATTTACGCCACATTCTTTCAGACTTTCTACACTCTCTCTTTAGCAGTTTAACCACTGGATTCAGTTTCCAGGGTGCTTTTTGATTGTCAGTAACTATTTTGGTTTTTAAAGGGGCAATATTATCCATAGATAGGTGATTCTAGGTGTCATCCTAGAATTAAAATGTATCATTAAATCGTCTGCGCACTCTGATGGTTGACTTGGAGTATGTGAGAGTGCCTGCTCAAAAAGAAGACCTGTGCCATTATTTATGACTCTCCTTCTTACAGACATAGACCTGTTTTGAATGTGAGGGGACATACAAACATCAAAGAAAACACAAAAATGATCAGATATGGCCAAGTCCATAACAGTTGTAGAGACATTAAGACCCTTTGTGATAACAAGGTCAAGGGTATGGCCATGAGAGTGTGTTGGCCCCTGAACATGTTGTGTTAGGCTGAAGGTATCAATCAGTGTGAGAAATTCTTTGGCATAGGTGTTTTCTGGATTATCGACATGCAAGTTGAAATCCCCTGATATAATAAGACTGTCAAACCTCAAACAAATGTTCGACAACATAGGTAACACACACACACACACACACACACACACACACACACTTATATACACATTAGGAACATAGGTAACACACACACACACACACACTTATATACACATTAGGAACATAGGTAACACACACACACACACACACACACTTATATACACATTAGGAACATGGGTAACACACACACACACACTTATATACACATTAGGAACATATGTAACACACACACACACACTTATGTACACATTAGGAACATAGGTAACACACACACACACACACACACACACACTTATATACACATTAGGAACATATGTAACACACACACACACACACTTATATACACATTAGGAACATAGGTAAGACACACACACACACACTTATATACACATTAGGAACATAGGTAACACACACACACACACACACTTTTATAGACATTAGGAAACTGGGTGCTATATTAGGAGATGTCTGTTTATAACTGGGTGCTATATTAGGAGATGTTTTGTTTAGCTGTAAAGTACTTTCTTAGATAGAGATTTAGTTTAGCTTTAGCTTAGTTGTAGAGTATTATAATAGAAGGAGATGTTGTGTTTATCTCTAAAGGACTATATTTACACACAGACCTGGAAGAGTCTGTATATCTTTATACCCGCCATCTTGACTATGACTACGACTTTCCAAAATATTTGAATTGTGTGTTCCTAGCTTGCCTTTTTGATGTTGTGTTTGTGTGTGTGTGTGTGTGTGTGTGTGTGTGTGTTGTGCCTGTAGAGTCGAGGGCGCGAGCGTCGGTGCCGTTGTCGTCATGCGAGTCCAGCTTGCCGTTCAAGCGTCCCCACTCCACCATCTCCACCTCCTCCTCCACCTCCTCCGGTAGCCGCTCCTCCTCGGTGCTCGGCCCCCTCATCACCTCCTCCGGTAGCCACTCCTCCTCGGTGCTCGGCCCCCTCAACCTGCATCTCCACACACACCACGCACCACACACACACCTTTACCCAACACACACACCCCTCCACACACACACGCCCCTCACCACTGCCCCCCTCCACACACACACAACCCTCATGGCTGGCCCCCTCCCAACAAGCCCCACCCTAAACTCCGCCTTTGGCCCCGCCTACCCCTGGCCCTACGACTGCATAGAGGAGGACGAGCTCGAGCAGGACAACACCAGCCAACCCTCCACCAGTGAGTACACACACACACACACACACACACACACAGCCAACCCTCCACCAGTGAGTACACACACACACACACACACACACACACACACAGCCAACCCTCCACCAGTGAGTACACACACACACACACACACACACACACACACACACACACACACACAGCCAACCCTCCACCAGTGAGTACACACACACACACACACACACACACACACACACACACACACACAGCCAACCCTCCACCAGTGAGTACACACACACACACACACACACACACACACACACAGCCAACCCTCCACCAGTGAGTACACACACACACACACACACACACACACACACACACACACACACACACACACACACACACAGCCAACCCTCCACCAGTGAGTACACACACACACACACACACACACACACACACACACACACACACACACACACACACAGCCAACCCTCCACCAGTGAGTACACACACACACACACACACACACACACACACACACACACACACACACACACACACAGCCAACCCTTCACCAGTGAGTACACACACACACACACACACACACACACACACACACAGCCAACCCTCCACCAGTGAGTACACACACACACACACACATACACACACACACACACAGCCAACCCTCCACCAGTGAGTACAAACACACACACACACACACACACACAGCCAACCCTCCACCAGTGAGTACACACACACACACACACACACACACAGCCAACCCTCCACCAGTGAGTACACACACACACACACACACACACACACACACACACAGCCAACCCTCCACCAGTGAGTACACACACACACACACACACACACACACACACACACACACACACACACACACACAGCCAACCCTCCACCAGTGAGTACACACACACACACACACACACACAGCCAACCCTCCACCAGTGAGTACACACACACACACACACACACACACACACACACACACACAGCCAACCCTCCACCAGTGAGTACACACACACACACACACACACACACAGCCAACCCTCCGTAAGTGAGTACACACACACACACACGCACACACACACACACAAAGCCAACCCCCCGTAAGTGAGTACACACAGACACACAAAGCCAACCCACTGTAAGTGAGTATACACACACACACACACACGCGCACACACACACACACACACACACACACACACAAAGCCAACCCTCCGTAAGTGAGTACACACACACACACGCACACACATACACACACACACACACACACACACACACACAAAGCAAACCCTCCGTAAGTGAGTACACACACACACACACACACACACACACACACACACACACACACACAAAGCCAACCCTCCGTAAGTGAGTGTACACACACACACACACACCCCTAATATATCCAGTCACCCCTAATACAGTATATGCAGTCATACAGTTCAAGAGTAGGACCTACAATATGCAAGGATTACTGACATCTCTCTCTCTCTCCCCCTCTCTATCTCTCCCTCCCTCTCTCTCTATCTCTCCCTCCATCCCTCCATCCCCCAGAGACCTCCTCCTCCTCCTCCTCGCACTGTACCTCTTCCGACAGCATCACACTCTCCGCCCCGTCGGTGGATGCCCCGCCCCTATCCACACGCCCCGCCTCCTCCACAGCCCTGCCACAGCAAGCCCCGCCCACCACACAGCACCACAGAGGGGTGGAGCTTCACGAGACCAACAGCACCTACATCACTGCAGTACGTATCCCTCCGCCTACATCACTGCCGTACGTATCCCTCCGCCTACATCACTACAGTACGTATCCCTCCGCCTACATCACTGCAGTACGTATCCCTCCGCCTACATCACTACAGTACGTATCCCTCCGCCTACATCACTGCAGTACGTATCCCTCCGCCTACATCACTGCAGTACGTATCCCTCCGCCTACATCACTGCCGTACGTATCCCTCCGCCTACATCACTGCAGTACGTATCCCTCCGCCTACATCACTGCCGTACGTATCCCTCCGCCTACATCACTGCAGTACGTATCCCTCCGCCTACATCACTACAGTACGTATCCCTCCGCCTACATCACTGCCGTACGTATCCCTCCGCCTACATCACTGCAGTACGTATCCCTCCGCCTACATCACTGCCGTACGTATCCCTCCGCCTGGGCTAGGTGTAGGAGTCCAGAACCGGTTCCAGATGACCAATTCAATCGGAATCCGATGTTATCAAAAGGATTCTCTCATTTTCCTGCATGTTTTACCTAAAAGCACTGAAGGAACGAGAGTCGCTAACGTCTGTCTTCTTCTGTGTTCGATTTTCACAACGGCGAGGGGGGAAATCCCCCTTTCTGCAGTCCCCCTCACGCCTCGTAACATTGAAATGAAGGGGACACATAGAGTTTTACCAATATATTGATCATAACATTTTTCTGGAGTTGTTGAGGGTTTTTTGGGATAATGTATCACAACCCACATCAAGCAATCATTTCAAGCCTAATAGTGTTACTGTTTGGAAAAGCAGAAAAAGAACTTTATTTTTTGGTCAGACAGCTACCACTTGCTATGTAGTTGTTAGAAAGCTAACACTAGCAGACTAGGGTAATCTAATGCTTTAGATTGAGAAATGTTATCTTACTCACTGACATCATCCTAGATAACACAACTGACACTGGCCTAGGTAACACTACTGACATTAGCCTAGATAACACTACTGACATTAGCCTAGATAATACTACTGACATTAGCTTAGATAATACTACTGACACTAGCTTAGATAATACTACTGGTATTAGCCTATATAATACTACTGACACTAGCCTAGATAATGCTACTGATTAGCTTAGATAATACTACTGACACTAGCCTAAATAATACTACGGGTATTAGCCTACATAATACTACTGACACTAGCATAGATAATGCTACTGACATTAGCCTATATAATACTACTGACACTAGCCTAGATAATACTACTGACATTAGCCTAGATAATACTACTGACATTAGCCTAGATAATACTAGTCATTAGCCTAGATAATACTACTGACACTAGCCTAGATAATACTACTGACATTAGCTTAGATAATACTACTGTCATTAGCCTAGATAATACTACTGTCATTAGCCTAGATAATACTACTGACATTAGCCTAGATAATACTACTGACATTAGCTTAGATAATACTACTGTCATTAGCCTAGATAATACTACTGTCATTAGCCTAGATAATACTACTGACACTAGCCTAGTGAAAATAACAATATAAAATTATAAGTTACAATGTGTTCAATTTTAGTGAAGTCTGATTGTTAGCCTGATTGTTAGCTTTTTGCACATATATTGCCAGTTATTACAATTCACTTGAATGAGCTAGTTCGTTAGCTCACTAAAGTTAAACACTAAAGAAAGAAAGTGATTTGTTGGTATCATACATGATTTTTGTCATGTAATAAACTACTAGGAATCAATAAGAGAATCGATAAGGAATTGGATCGATAGGCAGAAACGCCAATGGCATTGATATTGATAAAATCTCAATTCCCACCACTAGCCTGGTCCTTTTTCATACACTTCTCTGCACTGCCTTCACCTGCAGTGTGTGTGTGTGTGTGTGTGTGTGTTTCAGAGCACTGGCCCTTGTTTATCACTGGGCCTCTCCACAGTTGTGTGACTCAGTAAGTAAAAGCTGACACGGGTGTGTGTACCTCAGCTCTTTGTTCACTATGTGTGTGTGTGTGTGTGTGTGAGCATGGTGCTTGGTGCTGGTGCTAATGTGTGCTGTCATGACAGACTAAACCTGGAGGGCAGCTTTGCATGGGAGTGGACCATGTTTTGTGTGTGTGTGTGTAAGAGGAGGCTCCTGATTGTCTTGTAGAAGGCTCCTGTGGTGATTGGTGTGTTGCAGTTCTCCTGCTGTACTCGTGTTCTGTACTCGTGCGCATGCTGCTCTGGAATGTTCTGCATGAGTGTTGTGTGTGGTGTTCTAGACGTTCTCAAACAGCAGTGTGGAACAGTGGTGTATGTGGGTGCCTGGAGCACTCATGTAGTATGGAGAGGTGGGGTAGTATGGGGTAGTATGTGGGGGTAGTATGGGGTTCTATGTGTGGGGTAGCATTGGGTTTTAGAGGGGTGGTATGGGGTTCTATGTGTGGGGTAGTATGGGGTTCTAGAGCGACGGGGTAGCATTGGGTTTTAGAGGGGTGGTATGGGGTTCTATGTGTGGGGTCGTATGGGGTTCTAGATGGGGCAGTATGGGGTTCTATGTGTGGGGTTGTACAGGGTTCTAGAGTGGTGGGGTAGTATGGGGTTCTAGAGTGGTGGGGTAGTATGGGGTTGTATGTGTGGGGTAGTATGGGGTTCTATGTGTGGGGTAGTAGGGGTTCTAGAGTGGGTGTTAGTATGGGATTCTATGTGTGGGGTAGTATGTGGTTCTAGAGTGGGTGTTAGTATGGGATTCTATGT
>CM050218.1:212500-215000 GCA_027475355.1 Coilia nasus
ACAAACACTTCAGCCATTACTAGCATATACACATATGAACCTTCATAGAGAAATGATCGGCCGTCTGTCAGTACCTAAGCTTCCTGGCGCAGTGAGTCTGCCACTGGCTAAGTTATAACTCTAACGCAGCACTGGCTAAGTTATAACTCTAACCAGAGCATGTGAGCGGAGCTGAGCGGCCAGAATTTCAGCTCCTCGCTCATGCAAGTGTTCGCTCCCTCGCTCCATCGCTCAAAGTTGAACCAGACAGCTCCGCTCTAAGACCGCTCTCCGCTCACCTAAAATTTCATTCCGCTCCGGTGAAATCGCTCCACGCTCGCTCAAATGAGGGAGCAATGGCTAACATTTTCCACCGAATTGCATCTGGGACACGCTGCCCAATGTGGCCTGAACTAACGCGCAGCGTCTTTGTTAGCCTGTTGATTGAAACCCTTTAAACTTCTTTTCCAAAAATCATGTAACAGATACAAATAATTTCATTGTGTGATCAACAACTCACATGTGTATCCTCTTAATTGACCCTGTCATAGTATTTTTTATTTACTTTGAGCGTAAGCTGTCATATTTGGCTGAACAGCATATTTTTCTAAAAAAAATATGTTACTATTTTAATGAAACACATGGAACAGCACGAATGTACTCCTTAATTGTCATAATATTAATAGGCAAAAAACTACAAAATGTGACATGTCAGACATGTATTTTGAGGAAATGTAGCCTATCCTATAATATAAAGAAGTCCCAGCAACCGCAGCATCAACAAAAAATAGAACGTATTTATTTGAAACCAACACAAGTGTGAACATCCACGTTTTGAACCAAACTCCATCTCTCAACAATCTCTGTAGGCTAACCTTTGAAGGCACACGTGAGTCTGTGTAGACACGCCCCAGAGTCGTGATGAGAGCGGTATCGGAGCGGAACTGGAGCGAAACAGATCCACCGCTCGGGCCTTTGGATTAAAATCCGCTCCGCGCTCCGACTATATTTCGCACGCTCCGCTTCCCGCTCGCTCCGTGCTCCGCTCCGCTCACATGCTCTGACTCTAACGCAGCACTGGCTAAGTGATAGCTCTCTAATGCAGCACTGGCTAAGTTATAACTCTCTAACGCAGCACTGGCTAAGTGATAACTCTCTAACGCAGCACTGGCTAACTTATAACTGTAACGCAGCACTGGCTAAGTTATAACTCTAACGCAGCACTGGCTAAGTTATAACTCTAACGCAGCACTGGCTAAGTTATAACTCTAATGCAGCACTGGCTAAGTGATAGCTCTCTAATGCAGCACTGGCTAAGTTATAACTCTCTAACACAGCACTGGCTAAGTGATAACTCTCTAACGCAGCACTGGCTAAGTTATAACTCTAACGCAGCACTGGCTAAGTTATAACTCTAACGCAGCACTGGCTAAGTTATAACTCTCTAACGCAGCACTGGCTAAGTTATAACTCTAACGCAGCACTGGCTAAATTATAACTCTAACGCAGCACTGGCTAAGTTATAACTCTCTAACGCAGCACTGGCTAAGTTATAACTCTAACGCAGCACTGGCTAAGTTATAACTCTCTAACGCAGCACTGGCTAAGTTATAATTCTCTAATGCAGCACTGGCTAAGTTATAATTCTCTAATGCAGCACTGGCTAAGTTATAACTCTAACGCAGCACTGGCTAAGTTATAACTCTCTAATGCAGCACTGGCTAAGTTATAACTCTCTAACGCAGCACTGGCTAAGTTATAACTGTAACGGTGGTATCACACTGTAGCGTCAAAGCCGCGCTGTAAAACGTTCTGCCTGTGCTGAATGGGACGCTTCCGGTGGGCGTATTCAATTATCTATGTAAACAGAGAGCCAACGGAGATTTCTCCCGCTGCGCCCCCATGCCCGTATTTGATTGGTTGACCGCCTTGGCGTCGTGTCAAGAAGTTCAGCTCAGCTCAACTTGTTGACGCAACACCACTGATGAACACGCCGCTCACGCGATCCCAAGATGCTTTGATAGGCGTTGCACGCCTCTCGTTGAAAATAAATGGTAGAACGTTGTGAAGCGTGGCGTTGACGCTACAGTGTGAAACCACGGTAACGCAGCACTGGCTAAGTTATAGCTCTAACGCAGCACTGGCTAAGTTATAGCTCTCTAACGCGGCCATGCTCCGTAACGCTCATTACTCATTCACTATAGCTGCAACAGATATAAAGTTCATGTTAACAATTTATAATACCAAATAAATGATGAGACTTAAATGATGAGTGTTGTTACCTGTGATCAGATAATTAAACATTATTTATATATTTTATATAAAAATGTAAATGATTACAGTTTTTCTCAGTCGCTTTGGTACATTTCTCAGATTAAAATTTAAATTCTTAAAACTACTTGTTCAATCTTCACATCATTGGGTCATTGTGCACATCCAAAAGCAGTTTCTCATTTCTTTAAAAAGCTGCAGATGCTTTGGTACACCCATGCAAATGATAATGTACAATTCTCTGCTGTTT
>CM050218.1:220000-222500 GCA_027475355.1 Coilia nasus
AATGTCTGCAATTTTTCTACAATGTCTATGTTATTTCTACAATGTCTGTGTTATTTCTACAATGTCTATATTATTTCTACAATGTCTGTGTTATTTCTACAATGTCTATATTATTTCTACAATGTCTGTGTTATTTCTACAATGTCTATATTATTTCTACAATGTCTATGTTATTTCTACAATGTCTGTGTTATTTCTACAATGTCTATATTATTTCTACAATGTCTATGTTATTTCTACAATGTCTGTGTTATTTCTACAATGTCTATATTATTTCTACAATGTCTGTGTTATTTCTACAATGTCTATATTATTTCTACAATGTCTATGTTATTTCTACAATGTCTATGTTATTTCTACAATGTCTATGTTATTTCTACAATGTCTGTGTCACATCTACTATGACAAAGACTGAAATGATGTGAAATGTACTCAGGTTTATTTCCTTTCGAGGCCTTCACACCTCGACATGCACAGGGCTGCAGTGACAAAGAGTAAAACACACACGAAGGGAAATGGCCCCAAAGCTCGTCTGTAAAACGCCCGTCTATAATACGCCTGTCTATAATACGCCTGTCTGTAATAAGCTCGTCTGTAAAACGCCCGTCCATAAAACGCCCGTCTATAATACGCCTGTCTGTAATAAGCTCGTCTGTAAAACGCCCGTCCATAAAACGCCCGTCTATAATATGCCTGTCTGTAATAAGCTTGTCTGTAATACGCCGTCTATAAAACGCCCGTCTATAATATGCCTGTCTGTAATAAGCTCGTCTGTAATACGCCGTCTATAAAACGCCTGTCTAGACGCTGTGTCGTATCTGGCCTGTCCAGTCTGTTATCGGTAATACATTTCAGTGCTGTAGTGTGATGTGTTTTATTGTGCAGTGTTGTATTGTACTGAAGTGTACTGATTTCAGTAGTGTATTTTGTATTGGTGTATTGTGTAGTGTAGTGTTGTGTAGTGTTGTGTAGTGTTGTGTTGTGTTGTGTTGTGTTGTGTTGTGTAGTGTTGTGTTGTATTGTGTTGTGTTGTGTTGTATTGTGTAGTGTTGTGTTGTATTGTGTTGTGTAGTGTTGTGTTGCATTGTGTTGTGTTGTGTTGTATTGTGTAGTGTTGTGTTGTATTGTGTTGTGTTGTGTTGTGTAGTGTTGTGTTGTATTGTGTTGTGTTGTGTTGTATTGTGTAGTGTTGTGTTGTATTGTGTTGTGTTGTGTTGTATTGTGTAGTGTTGTGTTGCATTGTGTAGTGTTGTGTAGTTTTGTGTTGTGTTGTGTTGCATTGTGTAGTGTTGTGTTGTATTGTGTTGTGTTGTGTTGTATTGTGTAGTGTTGTGTTGTATTGTGTTGTGTTGTGTTGTATTGTGTAGTGTTGTGTTGTGTAGTTTTGTGTTGTGTTGTGTTGCATTGTGTAGTGTTGTGTAGTTTTGTGTTGTGTTGTGTTGTATTGTGTAGTGTTGTGTAGTGTTGTGTAGTTTTGTGTTGTATTTTGTATTGCTGTGCTGTGTTGTGCTGTGTTGTGTAGTATAGTGCTGTGTTGTGCTGTGTTGTGTAGTATAGTGCTGTGTTGTGTAGTATAGTGCTGTGTTGTGCTGTGTTGTGTAGTATAGTGCTGTGTTGTGCTGTGTTGTGTAGTATAGTGCTGTGTTGTGCTGTATTGTGTGTAGTATAGTGCTGTGTTGTGCTGTGTTGTGTAGTATAGTGCTGTGTTGTGCTGTGTTGTGTAGTATAGTGCTGTGTTGTGTAGTATAGTGCTGTGTTGTGTAGTATAGTGCTGTGTTGTGCTGTGTTGTGTAGTATAGTGCTGTGTTGTGTAGTATAGTGCTGTGTTGTGCTGTGTTGTGTAGTATTGTCGTGTATAGTGCTGTTTTGCGCAGTACTGTATTGCTCAGTACAGCTATTGTTGTACAACGTTATGTGTTTGGTGTAGCAAGTATTGTCTAATGTAGTACATTTGTCAATAAAGATAAATAAATACAGCAGACAAAAATAAGTATTGCGTTTTAATGTCCTAATGACCGTCCTAGTTAAGCATTTTAATGTCCTAATGACCGTCCTAGTTAAGCGTTTTAATGTCCTAATGACCGTGCTAGTTAAGCGTTTTAATGTCCTAATGACCGTGCTAGTTAAGCCACTGTTGCATTTTAATGTCCTAATGACCGTCCTAGTTAAGCATTTTAATGTCCTAATGACCGTGCTAGTTAAGCGTTTTAATGTCCTAATGACCGTGCTAGTTAAGCATTTTAATGTCCTAATGACCGTCCTAGTTAAGCCACTGCTGCATTTTAATGTCCTACTGGTAAGTAACGTCCATTCAGTGCTGAGCTTGTAACTAGTATCTTAGCCAACCTATCAATGCATCTTACTGTAATGTTGTACTTGTAGTTACTGTCCTAGTAAACCATATACATATGACAATATTATAATAATATTATAAATAAGAATAAATTATATTAAATTAAGAAATTCATATTGTTAATGTTATTCCAGACACTCAAGATCA
>CM050218.1:237500-257500 GCA_027475355.1 Coilia nasus
GCAGGCAACCGCTGCCAACTTCCGCTACAGCCGCCCTCACGCCCCTCTACGCGCCACCCTTCCGCCAAGTGTGCCGAACTCACCCGAAACAAGGCCCGGGGTCCATCTCTGTGGACCTCTGGGAGCACTGTTATTGTTTCACAGCATGTAAATGTGAAGCTTGTTTGAGAAGTGCTAGTTCCTCTGTCTGTGTGACATCTGTGAGTGGCCAAGGCGGGCAGGTGTGTGCAGAGGTGTGTGTGTGTCTCCTGCAGTGTTGGCGGCAGGTGTGTGCAGAGGTGTGTGTGTGTCTCCTGTAGTGTTGGCGGGAAAGCTGGGATCAGCACACAGGAACTTAGCCAGCCAATCCTCTTTCAGCCCTCTGCTGCTCCCACAGCTCAGACGTATGTGTGTGTGTGTGTGTGTGTGTGTGTGTCTCTCTCCAGGTCCCTTCACCAGACCTCATCCGGCGATATGGCGCATTGTATTTGGTAAGGAGAACAGTGTGTGTGTGTGTGTTTGGTATCTAGAGCAGTTTGGTGCAGGTCGTGCTTGTGTGTTTTATATTTAGGGGTGTGGTGTATGTGCAGGTGTGTGTGTGTATTTTGTGTAGAGAGGTAAGGTTTATGCCCTGTGTGTATATGTGTGTTTGTGTGTGTGCGTTTTGTATAGACTGGTGTAGTAAATGTCCTGTGTGTGTGTGTGTGTGTGTGTGTGTGTGTGTTGTATAGACTGTTGTAGTTAATGTTGTGTGTGTGTGTGTGTTTTGTATAGACTGGTGTAGTTAATGTCCTGTGTCTGTGTGTGTGTGTGTGTTTTGTATAGACTGTTGTAGTTAATACCCCGTGTGTGTGTGTGTGTGTGTGTGTCTGTGTATGTGTGTGTTTGTACAGACTGTTGTAGTTAATACCCTGTGTGTGTGTGTGTGTGTGTGTGTGTGTGTGTGTGTGTGTGTGTGTTTGTATAGACTGGTGTAGTTAATACCCTGTGTGTGTGTGTTTTGTATAGACTGTTGTAGTTAATACCCTGTGTGTGTCTGTGTGTGTGTGTGTGTGTTTTGTATAGACTGTTGTAGTTAATATCCCGTGTGTGTGTGTGTGTGTTTTGTATAGACTGTTGTAGTTAATGCCTTGTGTGTGTGTGTGTGTGTCTGTGTATGTGTGTGTTTGTATAGACTGTTGTAGTTAATATCCTGTGTGTGTGTGTGTGTGTGTGTGTGTGTTTTGTATAGACTGGTGTAGTTAATGCCTTGTGTGTGTGTGTGTGTGTGTGTGTGTGTGTTTGTATAGACTGTTGTAGTTAATACCCTGTGTGTGTGTGTGTGTGTTTTGTATAGACTGTTGTAGTCAATGCCCTGTGTGTGTGTGTGTGTGTTTGTATAGACTGTTGTAGTTAATGCCTTGTGTGTGTGTGTGTGTGTGTGTGTGTGTGTTTTGTATAGACTGTTGTAGTTAATACCCCGTGTGTGTGTGTCTGTGTATGTGTGTGTTTGTATAGACTGTTGTAGTTAATACCCTGTGTGTGTGTGTGTGTGTGTTTTGTATAGACTGGTGTAGTTAATGCCTTGTGTGTGTGTGTGTGTGTGTGTGTGTGTGTGTGTTTGTATAGCCTGTTGTAGTTAATACCCTGTGTGTGTGTGTATGTGTGTGTGTGTGTGTGTGTGTGTGTGTTTGTATAGACTGTTGTAGTTAATGCCCTGTGTGTGTGTGTGTGTGTGTGTATGTGTGTGTGTTTGTATAGACTGGTGTAGTTAATACCCTGTGTGTGTGTGTGTGTGTGTGTGTGTGTGTTTGTATAGACTGTTGTAGTTAATACCCTGTGTGTGTGTGTGTGTGTTTTGTATAGACTGTTGTAGTTAATGCCCTGTGTGTGTGTGTGTGTGTGTGCGTGTGTGTTTGTATAGACTGTTGTAGTTAATGCCCTGTGTCTGTGTGTGTGTGTGTGTGTGTGTGTGTGTGTGTGTGTTTGTATAGACTGTTGTAGTTAATGCCCTGTGTGTGTGTGTGTGTGTGTGTATGTGTGTGTGTTTGTATAGACTGGTGTAGTTAATACCCTGTGTGTGTGTGTGTGTGTGTGTGTGTGTGTTTGTATAGACTGTTGTAGTTAATACCCTGTGTGTGTGTGTGTGTGTTTTGTATAGACTGTTGTAGTTAATGCCCTGTGTGTGTGTGTGTGTGTGTGCGTGTGTGTTTGTATAGACTGTTGTAGTTAATGCCCTGTGTCTGTGTGTGTGTGTGTGTTTGTATAGACTGTTGTAGTTAATGCCCTGTATGTGTGTGTGTGTGTGTTTGTATAGACTGTTGTAGTTAAAACCCCGTGTGTGTGTCTGTGTATGAGTGTGTTTGTATAGACTGTTGTAGTTAATACCCTGTGTGTGTGTGTGTGTGTTTTGTATAGACTGGTGTAGTTAATGTCTTGTGTGTGTGTGTGTGTGTGTGTGTGTGTGTGTGTGTGTGTGTGTGTGTATGTGTGTGTTTTGTATAGACTGTTGTAGTTAATGTCCTCTGTGTGTGTGTGTGTTTGTATAGACTGTTGTAGTTAATGCCCTGTGTGTGTGTGTGTGTGTGTGTGTGTGTGCAGGTCTGAGTGTGCTGTACTTCCTGTTTCTGGTGCTGCTGATCTTCCTGAACTGGGATCAGGTCAAGCAGCTCATGTTCTGGTTCGACCCAAACCTGCGATACGCCGCCCGCGAGGCCGACATTATGGTCAGCTCCTCTCCTCCTCCCCCCTCTCCTCTCCCCAGTGTGAGTGTGAGTGTGTGTGTGTGTATGTAGACACGTGCCGTCCTCTCTGACGCCTGTACCCATGATGCTTTGCGGATGTCACACAGGAGTACGCGGTCAACTGTCATGTGATCACCTGGGAGCGAATCATGAGCCACTTGGACATCTTCGCCTTCAGCCACTTCTGGGGGTGGGGCATGAAAGCCCTCCTCATCCGCTCCTACGGCCTATGCTGGACCATTAGCATCACCTGGGAGCTCACTGAGGTACACACACACACACACACACACACACACACACACACACACACACACTCCTCATCCGCTCCTACGGCCTATGCTGGACCATTAGCATCACCTGGGAGCTCACTGAGGTACACACACGCACACACACACACACACACACACACACACACACACACACACTCCTCATCCGCTCCTACGGCCTATGCTGGACCATTAGCATCACCTGGGAGCTCACTGAGGTACACACACACACACACACACACACACACACACACACACACTCCTCATCCGCTCCTACGGCCTATGCTGGACCATTAGCATCACCTGGGAGCTCACTGAGGTACACACACACACACAGACACACACACACACACACACACACACACTCCTCATCCGCTCCTACGGCCTATGCTGGACCATTAGCATCACCTGGGAGCTCACTGAGGTACACACACACACACACACACACACACACACACACACACACACACACACACTCCTCATCCGCTCCTACGGCCTATGCTGGACCATAAGCATCACCTGGGAGCTCACTGAGGTACACACACACACACACACACACACACACACACATATATACACACACACACACACACACACACACACATACACACTCCTCATCCGCTCCTATGGCCTATGCTGGACCATAAGCATCACCTGGGAGCTTACTGAGGTACACACACACACACACACACACACACACACACACACACTAAGAGGGAGATCACTGTAGTTGCAATCGTAATCACAGTGTCTGTTCTCTCATACACACACACACACACACACACACACACACACACACACACAGACGTAGAGGGAGATCACTGTAGTCACATTCATAATCACAGTATTTACGTATTTGATACTGTTATCCATACTATGTGCGTGTGTGTGTGTGTGTGTGCGTGTGTGTGTGTGTGTGTGTGCGTGTGTGTGTGCGTGTGTGTGCGCGTGTGTGTGTGTGCGCGCGTGTGTGTGTGTGTGTGTGTGTGTGTGTCTGCAGCTGTTCTTCATGCACCTGCTGCCCAACTTTGCGGAGTGCTGGTGGGACCAGCTGATCCTGGACATCCTGCTGTGCAACGGGGGCGGCATCTGGATGGGCATGACCACCTGCCGCTTCCTAGAGATGCGCACCTACCACTGGGCCAGCATCAAGTAAACACACACACACACACACACACACACACACACACACACACACACACACATCTGGATGGGCATGACCACCTGCCGCTTCCTAGAGATGCGCACCTACCACTGGGCCAGCATCAAGTAACACACACACACACACACACACACACACACACACACACACACACACACACACACACACACACACACATCTGGATGGGCATGACCACCTGCCGTTTCCTAGAGATGCGCACCTACCACTGGGCCAGCATCAAGTAACACACACACACACACACACACACACACACACACACACACACACACACACACACACATCTGGATGGGCATGACCACCTGCCGTTTCCTAGAGATGCGCACCTACCACTGGGCCAGCATCAAGTAAACACACACACACACACACACACACACACACACACACACACACACACACACACACACACACACACACACACACACACACACATCTGGATGGGCATGACCACCTGCCGCTTCCTAGAGATGCGCACCTACCACTGGGCCAGCATCAAGTAAACACACACACACACACACACACACACACACACACACACACACACACACACACACACATCTGGATGGGCATGACCACCTGCCGCTTCCTAGAGATGCGCACCTACCACTGGGCCAGCATCAAGTAAACACACACACACACACACACACACACACACACACACACACACACACACACACACACACACATCTGGATGGGCATGACCACCTGCCGCTTCCTAGAGATGCGCACCTACCACTGGGCCAGCATCAAGTAAACACACACACACACACACACACACACACACACACACACACACACACACACACATCTGGATGGGCATGACCACCTGCCGCTTCCTAGAGATGCGCACCTACCACTGGGCCAGCATCAAGTAAACACACACACACACACACACACACACACACACACACACACACACACACACACACACATCTGGATGGGCATGACCACCTGCCGTTTCCTAGAGATGCGCACCTACCACTGGGCCAGCATCAAGTAAACACACACACACACACACACACACACACACACACACACACACACACACATCTGGATGGGCATGACCACCTGCCGCTTCCTAGAGATGCGCACCTACCACTGGGCCAGCATCAAGTAAACACACACACACACACACACACACACACACACACACACACACACACACACACACACACACACACACACACACACACACACACACACACACACACACACACATCTGGATGGGCATGACCACCTGCCGTTTCCTAGAGATGCGCACCTACCACTGGGCCAGCATCAAGTAAACACACACACACACACACACACACACACACACACACACACACACACACACACACACACACACACACACACACACACACACACACACACACACACACACACACACACACACACATCTGGATGGGCATGACCACCTGCCGCTTCCTAGAGATGCGCACCTACCACTGGGCCAGCATCAAGTAAACACACACACACACACACACACACACACACACACACACACACACACACATCTGGATGGGCATGACCACCTGCCGTTTCCTAGAGATGCGCACCTACCACTGGGCCAGCATCAAGTAACACACACACACACACACACACACACACACACACACACACACACACACATCTGGATGGGCATGACCACCTGCCGCTTCCTAGAGATGCGCACCTACCACTGGGCCAGCATCAAGTAAACACACACACACACACACACACACACACACACACACACACACACACACACACACACACACACATCTGGATGGGCATGACCACCTGCCGTTTCCTAGAGATGCGCACCTACCACTGGGCCAGCATCAAGTAAACACACACACACACACACACACACACACACACACACACATCTGGATGGGCATGACCACCTGCCGTTTCCTAGAGATGCGCACCTACCACTGGGCCAGCATCAAGTAAACACACACACACACACACACACACACACACACACACACACACACACACACACATCTGGATGGGCATGACCACCTGCCGCTTCCTAGAGATGCGCACCTACCACTGGGCCAGCATCAAGTAAACACACACACACACACACACACACACACACACACACACACACACACACACACACACACACATCTGGATGGGCATGACCACCTGCCGCTTCCTAGAGATGCGCACCTACCACTGGGCCAGCATCAAGTAAACACACACACACACACACACACACACACACACACACACACACACACATCTGAATGGGCATGTCTGTCTGAGACATTCACAGCACGACGGGGAAGATCAAGCGTGCGGTGACCTGTCTGTATGTCGCCTGTTTCACCCTGTGTGTGTGTGTGTGTGTGTGTGTGTGTGTGTGTGTGTGTGTGTGTGTGTGTGTGTGTGTGTGTAGAGACATCCACAGCACGACGGGGAAGATCAAGCATGCGGTGACCTGTCTGTCTGTCGCCTGTTTCACCCTGTGTGTGTGTGTGTGTGTGTGTGTGTGTGTGTAGAGACATCCACAGCACGACGGGGAAGATCAAGCGTGCGGTGACCTGTCTGTCTGTCGCCTGTTTCACCCTGTGTGTGTGTGTGTGTGTGTGTGTGTGTGTGTGTAGAGACATCCACAGCACGACGGGGAAGATCAAGCGTGCGGTGACCTGTCTGTCTGTCGCCTGTTTCACCCTGTGTGTGTGTGTGTGTGTGTGTGTGTGTGTGTGTGTGTGTGTGTGTGTGTAGAGACATCCACAGCACGACGGGGAAGATCAAGCGTGCGGTGCTGCAGTTTACGCCGGCCAGTTGGACCTACGTGCGCTGGCTCGACCCCAAGTCCTCCTTCCAGCGCGTCGCCGGAGTCTACCTCTTCATGATAATCTGGCAGGTGTGTGTGTGTGTGTGTGTGTGTGTGTGTGTGTGTGTGTGTGTGTGTGTGTCCGGAGTCTACCTCTTCATGATAATCTGGCAGGTGTGTGTGTGTGTGTGTGTGTGTGTGTGTGTGTGTGTGTGTGTGTGTGTGTGTGTGTGTGTGTGTGTGTGTCCGGAGTCTACCTCTTCATGATAATCTGGCAGGTGTGTGTGTGTGTGTGTGTGTGTGTGTGTGTGTGTGTGTGTGTGTGTCCGGAGTCTACCTCTTCATGATCATCTGGCAGGTGTGTGTGTGTGTGTGTGTGTGTGTGTCGCCAGACCCTACCTCTTCATGATCATCTGGCAGGTGTGTGTGTGTGTGTGTGTGTGTGTGTGTGTGTCTGTTGAAATGTTTAATTCATGCACCCACGCATGTGGCTGTTGGACAACAGTGTTTTCCCCAGAAATAAAAAGAAGGGTTTAAATTTTGATGTAAATATGATGACGCGGTGGCACGGTAGCTAGGAGGATTGGTGGGCATGCACCCTGGGAAAAAAAAAAATTCTAGAGCTAAAATGGTGCATTCTAGGAAGATCTGAAGCTAAATGTTTTTGGTCCCAGAAGGCTGGTGGAAACATAACACTTTTAATAAAATGTTGCATTTTTTGGCACAAATAGAACAAAAAACTTGTTGCACTTGGTGAGTTGAAAGAGCCAAAACTCCCAGGTGGGAAGGCTAATTTATTGTCACACAAGAAATACTGCAAGCACTATATAATGTCACATTAATTTGACTAGGCTGTCACTAAAATGTCTAAACTAAATGTTGAGCCTCCTGTTTTTCTGGGCCGCCCACTTGGATTATCACCAATGTCATGGCCACTCTTACCTACAGTACAACGTCACAGTACGTTCCTACTATCAGCTAAATATCTCCCTGTATGGCCACATGAAAGCTGAATTGGTACCACAGATCTTAGCTAGATTCTGCAGATAAATATATAATTCATTGTAGTGTAGTATTATCTAGAATAATGTCTGATGACAACAAATTCTTATTTCAGTGTTCCTGTAACAAACTAACGAACTAGCTCATTGAAATGATTGGTAATGTGGTAATGCTAACAGTCATCGACTCACCTTGAATTTAACACGCTGCAATAACCTTACAACTTTATATTACTTTCTCCACTTCAGCTAATATCAGTATTAGTATCTAGGTGGGTGTTGGTGAGTAAAGTGGCAGCTTTCAGTTTAAAACATTATGTTAGCGTAGTTCGCTAGCATTAGCGCGCTAACAACCCCATACAGGCTGCAGCCTGGTCTGAAATTAAGCTAATTTTCTGGAAATCCAAACAGTAACAACGTACACTATTAGGCTTGAAATAATCACAAATAATTGCGGATTGTGACACTTTGTTAAAAAGAACCATCAACAAATCCAGAAAGACGTAAGGACCAATTTATTAGTTAAATTCCACGAGTGTCTCATTCAATGAAACAGTCTTGACTCTGCTCTACATAAAGGAGGATTTGCCTTTCACGCTCTCTTTCACTCTCTTTCAGCAGCTAGATGATCCGATCGCATTCTGTACACTGTGGAGAAAGTTTTCTTGCTACATGAGCATGTCCCAAGGAGAGCGTTCTCCTTCCTTCTTCTGTAGCATTTACGGTCAAAGTCAGGCAGTTTTAGTAGCCCCGAGGTTTGCGTTAAAGATCTTAGATTCTACAATACTCTCTGATACAGCTGACTGACGGAAAAAAACAAAGGAGCACTGTAATCGGCAATTGATTGGCCAGTTTCGCCAGTATAGTAGTTTACACACCCACCACGGAAGTTTCCTAAAAATGTAGCCTACATTTGACTACATTGGGGCTTCTTGTTCGGGGAAAATCCCGGGGGAATGTTTTTGTGCATGATTTTTAAGCGTATCGGCATTTTATGAAAGCGTCTCGGCAAAACTTGATGCGTATCGGCGAAAAAAGAAGCATATCGGTTCCGATACGCTTAGACGCTTTGGGGAAAACACTGGACAAGCAAAGCGGTTTTGTGCGTGCAGCTGGTGTGTGTGTCTGTGTGTGTGTGTGTGTGTGTGTGTGTGTGGCATTCATGCTCCCACGCATGTGGCTGTTGGACAAGCAAAGTGCTTTTTGTGCGTGCAGCTAGCTGGTGTGTGTGTCTGTGTGTGTGTGTGGTGTACACTGGAGGGTTGCTGATCTGTCAAAAGCTGCCTCTTGGGCAGGTATGATGGAACTACATGTGGTTGTCTGTGTTGTGGTGAGGGTGCTCGTGTGTGTGTTTGTGTGTGTATTGTGGTGAGGGTGCTTGTTTGTGTGTGTGTCAACGGCTTTATCATCCAGAGATCACTATCTTCCTGCTCCAACGTGACATTGTGTGTGTGTGTGTGTGTGTGTCTGAGGTGTGTGTGTGTGTGTGTGTGTGGGGGTTAGGGTTAGAGTATTGAGTATATGTACTTGACGGCAACGAGTCTGTTTTCAAAGCAGGTAGGCAAGCAGGTGTTCCTAAGGTGTGTGTGTGTGTGTGTGTGTGTGTGTGTGTGTGTGTGTGTGTTTTAGAGGTATTTGCTGGTCATGCCTGCACTGCGCCCCACATAGAGAAGCAGTGGAACTCTACCTCGTCTGCTCCTGTTGGCCCTAATAGCTCATGTGTACTGTAATGTGTAATGTGTACCTGCAGTATTTTTCATTTATAACACGTACTAATAATAATAATAATAATAATAATAATCATAACAATAATCTTTACTTGTATAGCACAGTTCATACATACAAGATGCAGCTCAAAGTGCTTTAAAGTTTGGCTAGAACACCACAAGACAACATTTCTTGCAGTCCAGTGGCGCCGGGGCGGATGTCTCTTGCGTGAACACAGGTCAACAGTCCTTGTAGTCCAGAGGCGCTAGAACTATGCAGTGCCCCGTTTATGCCGGCTCTTGTGTGAGCACAGGTCAACAGTCCTTGCAAACCAGAGGCACTAGACGAGGAAAGTTCATTTAGGCGCAGACGGTTGTTAGTGTCCCCAGGGAGCAACAGGGGTGAGGAAAAACTCCCTGTTTGTTTGATTTGTGTGAATTCAGGAAGAAACCTCAGGAATCAGTGAGGAAAACTCCCTGTTTTTCTAGGAAGAAACCTCAGGCAGAACCACGTCTCCCGGGGAGCCCATCTGCCGGGGCTGGTAACGGGAAGTCTCTGACCGTTTGAAAGGCCTTTGATCTAAGCAGGAGAGTCTGACTAAAGGTACTTTGATCCGAGTAGTTAGGTATAGGCAAGGTTGAATAGGTAGGTCTTTAGTTGTCGCTTGAAGATGTCAATGGATTCTGCTTCTCTGATGTGCTGTGGTAGGGCATTCCATCTCTTTGGGCCGTGGTATGAGGCCGCTTCCCCACCCCTTTTGGGTGGTGCGTCTGGAATCCTCAGGAGACCGGCATCAGCGGATCTAAGAGCTCGTGCAGGGGTGTAAGAGGATAATGCGTCAGCAATATAGCATGGGGCAAGGCCATTTACAGCTTTAAATACCAGTAGTAGTACTTTGAAGTCAATTCTATAGGATACAGGTAGCCAGTGTAGTTCAGCCTGTACAGGAGTAATGTGCTCCATCTTTCTTGTTTTTGTTAGTAATCTTGCAGCCGAGTTTTGAATAAGCTGTAGTTTTTCAACTGATTTTTTGGGAGGCCTGTGCATAACGCATTGCAGTAGTCTAGTCTACTTGTAATAAATGCGTTAACAAGTTTTTCAGTGTCTAGCTGGGTCAAGAAGGGACGAACTTTTGCAGTATTTCTTAGATGGAAGTATGCTGTTTCAGTAACTTTGTTGATGTGTGGTTTGAGGCTTAGGTCAGAGTCAAAGATGTCACCTAGGCTAGTTACCTGTTCTCTGACTGGTTTAGGTTACTTAAACTGGGGAGGAGAGCTTTACGTTTGTCTTTAGGGCCAATAAGCAGTAGTTCAGTTTTGTTTTCATTTATTTTTAGAAAGTTATTTCTCATCCAATGCGTGACAGCTGACAGACAGGAGGTTAAAGAGTGTAGAGCTGTGGTTTTGTTTGGCTCAACTGAGATATAAAGTTGTGTATCATCGGCATAACTATGAAAGTCTATATTATGTTTTTTAATAATGTTGCCCAGCGGTAGCATGTAAAATGAGAAAAGGAGGGGGCCAAGACAGCTGGCTTGAGCAACCCCGAAGGGTACGTTGTGATTTCTAGATACATGATCTCCTATGCTAATATAGAATTGTCTTCCGGTGATGTATGACTCAAGCCATTTTAGTACATGGCCTGAGAGGCCCACCCAAGTTTTGAGACGATGTAGTAGTATGTTGTGATCAATTGTGTCAAAGGCGGCACTTAGGTCCAAGAGGACAGGGGCAGAGACTTTGTTTGTGGCTGTGCTGAGTCTGAGGTCGTTTACTATTTTGGTTAAAGCAGTCTCTGTACTATGATTTGCTCTAAAGCCTGATTGGAATTTTTCTAGGATGTCGTTTTCATTAAGGAATTAGTTGAGCTGTACGAAGACAGCCTTTTCAAGTATTTTGCTTATAAATGGGAGGTTGGAGATCGGTCTATAGTTATTTAGTGTGTTATAGTCCAGGTTTGGTTTCTTTAGCAAAGTCTATATAATAATGTCTTATTTGTGCCTGTGGTATATTTAATTTCCCTCGTATTTTTATTTGTACAAGATCAGCACTTTTTGTGTTGTATATTATTTTATATTATTATTCTATATACATATTATTTTATATTATTGTTCTGTATGCATATTATTTTATATTATTATTCTGTATGCATATTATTTTATATTATTATTCTATATGCATATTATTTGGTATTATTATTCTATATACATATTATTTTATATTATTATTCTATATGCATATTATTTGGTATTATTATTCTATATGCATATTATTTGGTATTATTATTCTATATGCATATTATTTGGTATTATTATTCTATATGCATATTATTTTATATTATTATTCTATATGCATATTATTTTATATTATTATTCTATATGCATATTATTTGGTATTATTATTCTATATACATATTATTTTATATTATTATTCTATATGCATATTATTTGGTATTATTATTCTATATGCATATTATTTGGTATTATTATTCTGTATGCATATTATTTTATATTATTATTCTATATGCATATTATTTTATATTATTATTCTATATGCATATTATTTGGTATTATTATTCTATATGCATATTATTTGGTATTATTATTCTGTATGCATATTATTTTATATTATTATTCTATATGCATATTATTTTATATTATTATTCTATATGCATATTATTTGGTATTATTATTCTATATGCATATTATTTTATATTATTATTCTATATGCATATTATTTTATATTATTATTCTATATGCATATTATTTGGTATTATTATTCTATATGCATATTATTTGGTATTATTATTCTATATGCATATTATTTGGTATTATTATTCTATATGCATATTATTTGGTATTATTATTCTATATGCATATTATTTTATATTATTATTCTATATGCATATTATTTGGTATTATTATTCTATATGCATATTATTTTATATTATTATTCTATATGCATATTATTTGGTATTATTATTCTGTATGCATATTATTTGGTATTATTATTGTTTTGCGTCGTACTGCAGCATATCGTATCACATTGTGTTCAGCCAGATTGCTTTACATCGCATTGCATCATTGGAGGTGGGAGAATCGTATGGTATGATATTGTTAATGTATCGTATGGTATGATATTGTTAATGTATCGTATGGTATGATATTGTTAATGTATCGTATGGTATGATATTGTTAATGTATCGTATGGTATGATATTGTTAATGTATCGTATGGTATGATATTGTTAATGTATCGTATGGTATGATATTGTTAATGTATCGTATGGTATGATATTGTTAATGTATCGTATGGTATGATATTGTTAATGTTTCGTATCGTATCATATTGTTAATATATTGTATGGTATCATATTGTTAATGTTTCGTATCGTTGGTAGTGTATTCAGATGGAAATCATATCGTGATTGGGGTGGTTGGCATACACTGGCCAATATGTCAGAGTGGAACACTAGGCACACGCGCGCACACACACACACACACACACACACACACACACGCACACACACACACGCACACAAGGCAAGTTTATTTGGATAGCGCATTTCATACACAGAGGCAGTGCTTAACAACATAAAAGCAAAGGACAATATGTGAAAGCATAAAAGATAAAATAAGTGTAAAAGGGTCAAAGTAAAATAAGTACGAGGTAAACTAGATGTACCGCATAGCGGTACATGGTATGACCGCCGCAGTGTATTGAAATGTGGGAACTGTTGGTATGATGAGTGTGTGGAAGAGCAGAGTTGGGATATGGGTAAATGCAATTCTTGCATTTACCCATATCACTAGGTGGCGCTATGCTTCAAGTGAGTGTTTATGGGCTGGGGTCGATATGTCTCTGTAACACCGACATACTAACACAAAATCGTTGTCTTGGGCAAAATTGTTGACGAATTATTTAACAAAAGCTGTTTTTTGACATTGAAATTACATTTTCTACAATTACAGCGCCCCCTATGGACCAAATTGTATGGCATGTGCTGTGATGTTAGAGGTCTTTGTGGTGATCATGCATGACATATTTTGCGCAAAATTCCACCTTCTCGGTCCAAGATATTGGCAACTCAAAATAGCAATTTTTGCATTTACCCATATCACTAGGTGGCGCTGTGCTTCAAGTGAGTGTTTATGGGCTGGGCCGATACGCCTCTGTAACACCGACATACTAACACAAAATCGTTGTCTTGGGCAAAATTGTTGACGAATTATTTAACAAAAGCTGTTTTTTGACACCTAGCTTCGCCAATAAACATCGCCCCCTATGACGAAATGTCACAAAATTTTGTACACATGAAAAGAAAGCTGTTTAGAGATGGCATGTCAACTTTGACCAAATTTGAGCAATTAAAAGCCAAGATATGGACTTTTGAAAAATTTTAAGCTACGTGTTAATTGTTCATTGACGTGTAACTTCGAAACGGTTTATCTCAAGATAAATCCTTTGATAACTTTTTGTCAGCATTGTCTGTAGATGACATATACCAAATTTGGTGAGATTCACATAAACGGCCTATGACGAGTTTGTTCAAATTCGTTTTTGCAATGTTAAAATTTCACGGAAATTGTTTTCATTGGAAGTGGGCGTTGACCAGTGCTTTCAATGCGTGAGGGTCAATAGATTGCACGATAAAAAAAAGTTTCTGTAAACATTAGCATTCTCTAGATAATAGGCAAAATGACATTTTCTACAATTACAGCGCCCCCTATGGACCAAATTCTATGGCATGTGCTGTGATTTTAGAGGTCTTTGTGGTGATCATGCATGACGTATTTTGCGCAAAATTCCACCTTCTCGGTCCAAGATATTGGCAACTCAAAATAGCAATTTTTGCATTTACCCTTATCACTAGGTGGCGCTATGCTTCAAATGAGTGTTTATGGGCTGAGTCGATACGTCTCTGTAACACCGACATATCACAAAAATTTCATGTCATTGGGTGAAACGTTCATTGAGTTATTCAGCAAAAACTTTTGCCGGTCTCCCCCTCTTTGACGGACCCTGGCAAAGCAGGGGGGTGGCCCTTGGGGACCAAAAGCTTCTAGTCGCTCAAAAAGTTCTAGGGCTACATGCCTACAAAGATTCATGTCCCCCGTACTTTAAGTGTCCCGGAAATCGTTGACGGAAAATCGGTGGAAAAAAAGAAAAAGAAAAAAAAAAAAAAGGGAAAAAAGTCTCGGCACTCACACTATAATGACCGCTATCGCTAGCTTCGCTAGCGGCGGTCATAATAAAAGACATAAAAGCGTGAGCGTATGTTAGTATACAGTGGTATGAGAAAGTTTGGGCACCCTTTACAATTGGCATTATTTATATTCACAAATTATTGGGTGTTTTAATTCACAACTTAATTTTGATATATCAAATAACTGATGAACACAATCATATTTCAGCAGTGAAATGAGGTTTATTTGGTTAACAGAAAATGTGCAATATGCCCAAAACAAAAAAAGGCCCGTGCATAAGTTTGGGCACCTTAATAGAAAAATCATAGTATTTAGTAGAGCCTCCTTTTGCAAAAATAACAGCCTGTAGACGCTTTCTGTAGCCACCTGTCACTGCGTGCACATGGACGAGTTGAATCTGATTGGAAATGGTTTGGGATCGTATCGAATTCATGTGCACAGGCTAAAGATCGTATAGGGATTGGTTTCGCAAATCCGATTGCAACCCCTGGCTTAAGCCGATGTTAATCCGCTTGGTGCCGCCTTGTGCACGGTATTGGTTTGGATTCGCGTACTGCGCATGCACTGGAATGGTAAGACCACTTGATCCCAGAAGCTTCTGTGCCTGATTTTCATCCATACTGAACGTCGAGGCCTTCTTTGTTGTAGCAGAGCACCTGCTCTCAGGTAATTCTCGTTGTCCTCGACTGCTTGTAATATCAAACGCCCACGGCACAGTTCGTGTCGTATCAAGGAAACCAAAAATGCTGTTTGTTCGTTCATACGAACTTCCAAACAAAGGAGAATGCACAATATGTATGCAAATGCTTCTCTGTCAACCTCACCGAACTTTTTAGCAGCCATCAGCCTGAAGTAGTTCTAACACCACTTGTTGAAAAGAATACAGCACCATCTAGCGTAGCGGAAACGGCCAGATCTCTGACCATTATCCGCTTACACGAACTCTCATGTGCACAGCGATTTGGGACAGACCACCCGTTGGGTAGCAACACCCAATCCAATCCCAATCCAATCCGATCCTACCATGTGCCCATAGTGAATGAGTGTCTGGATCCTGGATGATGGTATTTTGGCCCATTCCTCCTGGCAAAACCTCAGCAATTCAGTGATGTTTGAAGGATTCCGAGGAGCATGGACAGCCTGCTTCAAGTCATCCCACAGATTCTCAATGATATTCAAATCTGGGGACTGGGATGGCCATTCCAAAACATTGTACTTGTTCCTCTGCATGAATGCTTTTGATGTTGAGCAATGTTTGGGGTGCAACTTCAACTTTGTGACAGACTCTTGAACATTATTCTCAAGAATCTGCTGATACTGAGTGGAATCCATGCGACCCACAATTTTAACAAGATTCCCAGTACCAGTGGCCATACAGCCCCACAGCATGATGGAACATCCACCCAATTTTACTGTGGGAAGCAGGTGCTTTTCTTCGAATGCTGTGTTCTTTTGCCGCCATGCATATCGCCTCTTGTTGTGACCAAACAATTACATTTTTGTTTCATCAGTCCAGAGTATCTTATTCCAAAATGATACTGGCTTGTCCAAATGTTCTTTCGCATACCTCAAGCGACTCAGTTTGTGGCAACTGTGAAGAAAAGGCTTCTTCCGCATCACTCTTCCGTACAGCCTTTCCTTGTGCAAATTGCGCTGTATTGTTGACCGTTGCACAGCGACACCGTCTGCAGCAAGATATCCTTGCAAGTCTTTGGAGGTGGTCTGTGGGTTGTTTTTAACCATTCTGACCATCCTTCGTCTTTGCCTCTCTGGAATTTTTCTTGGCCTACCACTTCTGGGCTTAACAAGAACTGTGCCCGTGGCCTTCCATTTCCTTACAATGTTCCTGACAGTGGAAACTGACAGCTGAAATCTTTTGGACAGCTTTTTGTAACCTTCCCATAAACCATAATGCTGGATAATCTTGGTTTTGAGGTCATCAGAAAGTTGTTTTGAGGCTCCCATGTTGCAGCTCTTCAAAGGACAGTCAAACAGAATGAGAACTGGCATTTGGCCACCTTAAATACCTTTTGTCATTATTGGATGCACCTGTCAATTAAGTTCAAGGCTTAACAAGCTCACCAAACCAACTTTGTGTGTCCAAATATCTTGTGATGATTAGTTACAGGCCATCAAAGCAACAAAATGACAAGGGTTCCCACATGTTTGCACAGTCTATTTTTTACATTTGATTTAATTTCATACAATTGCATACTATGAATACTTAAAATCTGTGCTTGGAAATCAAGCTAACACTTGGCTCTTATGGGCGAATGAAGGACATGCCACCAAGATAACTTTGTGTGACGTCGGAGTCCATTATTATACAACCTCAGAGGGGGTGCCCAAACTTTCTCATACCACTGTAAATGAGTAATTAATGGCAGAACCTCAACATGAGCAGAAATGTCCAAACAAATACACACACTATTACATGCACACTAAATTATAGCAGAACTGTCAACAACACACTAACACACACTCACACAAACACACACACACACACTAAAACACTCACCCATCCACACACACACACACACACACACACACACACACGGCTCCTTTGTTTGACAATCTGACACCACCTTTTCAACCCTTGTTACCATGGTGATGAAAGACTTTTGTGTGACCAACACAACCAAGTGAAGAATGGACAGCTCATTGTCATGCAGACACGCACACACACACACACACACAGACAATGGCTTATATGCACACACACACACTGAAGAGCTAAAAGACTGCTTTCCTTTTCTTTCCATGTCCTTTCCCCACACATACACACACACTCACACACACACACACACTCACACACACAGGATGGCTGCCTGGGCCTCTTCCTACCACAGCTTCATCCCCCAACCCCCTTGCAACCCTGCCCCTCCCCCTCCCTCCTCACCCAACATTCCTTAGCACATGAGGGGGTAACCTAGAAATCTAGCCTAGCCTAGCATTAGCTATTGCCCTAGAAATCTAGCCTAGCCTAGCGTTAGCTATTACCCTAGAAATCTAGCCTAGCCTAGCATTAGCTATTACCCTAGAAATCTAGCCTAGCCTAGCATTAGCTGTTAGCCTAGAAATCTAGCCTAGCCTAGCGCTAGCTCTTACCCTATAAATCTAGCCTAGCCTAGCGTTAGCTATTATCCTAGAAATCCAGCCTAGCCTAGCAGCAGAGATGGGTGTAACGCGTTACTAAGTAACATTGCATTTGTCGGTAACGTAGTAGTGTAACGCGTTACTGTTATAAATTCATTAATCACACTACAGTTATTAATAGTGCATTTGCTGATTACTGAACTTCCCCAGTGGACAGTCTGACCACAGATATCTGAGACGAATTCCCTGACCCTCCTCCAAAATCCTAAGTTGCACACTTGCACAATAGTCGCGGGACGTGTCCACACACAACTGTCGGTGACTGTTAAATTCAGGAAAAAGTCATCTACCATAAGGTTTCGCTGGTGGAGATGTGCTCATTGTTTTTAATGTGTTGAGAGACATTGCCGAAGTTAAAGTACAATGGCTTAGGGAAGAGGAGAAGAGAGAAGTAGTGAGGAATTGTCGTTTTCTGCACCGTGATGTGGGACCGGTTGCGCAGCAGAATCAGCAACCAGCCGAGAAGGAGATGTTTGTTTTTGATGAGAATGAGAGAGATACAGCTTGCTTCAACTTTGACACAAAGGCAACAGAGTATGTGAAGTCGGAGTCAGACATTGAAGTCCCTAACCGTTTCCCTCACATAAAAAGTATATGAAACTTAACGCAGCTAGCCCATCGAGTGCGTCAGTCAAGAGGGTATTCGGAGTAGCAATATGATCATTGTTTTAGTGGGGAGCACCCCAAATGACTTAACAAAGTGCCTTTGCCCTAGACCAGGGGTGCCCACTACGTCGATTGCGATCTACCAGTCCTAGCTAGTTCGCTAACTTGTATCTAGCCCATACTGTTCATAAAAACTATGACAGTGACTTCCTCCTGAAAAGCGAACTGAGAAATGTGACGGAAATAAAAATGCAGTTAACAGGGCAGCAGTCACTTTATTATGCGGAAAATGCATGAGAGAGATCGTTGATGTCTCTTCAAAGACGTCTGTTCCGTGCACAGTTGGAAGAGGCTTACTAACTATTCTGACCTCTTGCTACACACCGACGTGAGATGGCTTAGTAGGGGGAAATTCTTGCAGAGATTTCGACAGCTGTGTCCGTTGATTAAGAAGTTTCTTTTTGTCACTAAACATGTGGAACACAAGCAACTTAATGATAATCAGTGGCTGCTAGACTGCTAGGCGTTTGTAACTGATCTTACTACATGTTGAATGAACTTAATTTGGAGCTGCAAAGAAAAGACAAAAGCGTGGTTGACATGAGACATGATCAACTCAGTTAATGCATTCAAACAAAAAATGAAATTGCTGTCCTTAAAGTTGCAGCGCTATGATTTGGGAAACCTCCGAAACCTCGCATCGGAGCTGGAGAAACAAGGAGGGTGTGTGTGCAAATTGACAGTGTGCACACTCAGCAGCTCCGGACTATGCAACCCTGTCACACTCCCTCCAGTGCAGGTCATCATCAGATTAATTAAGTCCTGGCAATAGATAATTGCAAATGTATTAGAGTTGTGCTCTAAACGTTCATTCGAAAGTAATACAAATCATAATACAACTGTATTAAAGTAGTGCTGTGACATATCTTCATCATCACAATCGTCATCTTCATCATCATCATCCTCAGTCGATCGCGGTAACATGGTCGTTTTAAAAGTAGCTCACGAGCCAAAAAATAGTGGGCACCCCTGCCCTAGACTATACCATGCCAATGAGACGTGTTTACCCTGATATCATCTAATGTGGTTAGATGTCCAGTTTTTTTTATTTAGTAACACGTTTTATTTAAATGGTCTAGTTTGTTAAGGGATGTATGCTGCAGTAGCCTATATGCCAGTCTCTGCATGCTACTTTATTCATTCTATTTTAGTGAGTGCTGTTATCAAGTTAACCTGTTTTAGGGCATACGCCTGCCATTAGTGCAATACTGATGACCTTGTGCAGTGCTCTATACATTTTCACCAGCTGTGTGGTGTAGCCTGTTTTCGTTAAATGGCATTTTGCCAAAAGGACTTGTCTTACATCTTGCTCGTTGCAATAGGAATTCATGTGTTTTGCTCAAG
>CM050218.1:272500-277500 GCA_027475355.1 Coilia nasus
CTTTGTTGGTGTGTGGTTTGAGGCTTAGGTCAGAGTCAAGTATGACACCTAGGCTAGTTACCTGTTCTCTGACTGGTTTAGGTTCCCTAGACTGGGGAGGAGAGCTTCACGTTTGTCTTTAGGGCCAATAAGCAATAGTTCAGTTTTGTTTTCGTTTAATTTTAGAAAGTTATTTCTCATCCAATGCGTGACAGCTGACAGACAGGAGGTTAAAGACTGTAGAGCTGTGGTTTTGTTTGGCTCAACTGAGATATAAAGTTGTGTATCATCGGCATAACTATGAAAGTCTATATTATATTTTTTAATAATGTTGCCCAGCGGTAGCATGTAAAATGAGAAAAGGAGGGGGCCAAGACAGCTGGCTTGAGCAACCCCGAAGGGTACGTCGTGATTTCTAGATACATGACCTCCTATGCTAATATAGAATTGTCTTCCGGTGATGTATGACTCAAGCCATTTTAGTACATGGCCTGAGAGGCCCACCCAAGTTTTAAGACGATGTAGTAGTATGTTGTGGTCAATTGTGTGAAAGGCGGCACTTAGGTCCAAGAGGACAGGGGCAGAGACTTTGTTTGTGGCTGTGCTGAGTCTGAGGTCGTTTACTATTTTGGTTAGAGCAGTCTCTGTACTATGATTTGCTCTAAAGCCTGATTGGAATTTTTCTAGGATGTCGTTTTCATTAAGGAATTGGTTGAGCTGTATGAAGACAGCCTTTTCAAGTATTTTGCTTATAAATGGGGGGTTGGAGATTGGTCTATAGTTATTTAGTGTGTTATAGTCCAGATTTGGTTTCTTTAGCAATGGCTTCACTACAGCAGTTTTAAAGGCGCTTGGGAAAACACCTGTGAGAATGGAGGTGTTGATGATCTGTAATAGGGGTGTGGAGATATAGTTAAAATTATTTTTCATAAGGAAAGTGGGAATAGGATCAAGGCTGCATGTTGACCGCTTGCTATGTTTAATAAGTTTATAGAGATTGTCTTCCGTAATGGCGCTAAAAGTCTGTAGGGTCGGTGGTTCCTTAATAGGGGCATCCTGTAGGTAGTTAGGGTCTCGAATGATTTCTGCTCTAATAGCTAGTATTTTGTTTGTGAAGAATTCTGCGAACTCTTCGCATTTTGGAGTGGTGGCTAGACTAAGCATATCACAGACTGGCGCAGGATTTAGTACTTTTTCAATTGTTAAGATTGGGTCAATTCCATAAGTGGGAATAGGGTCAAGGCTGCATGTTGACCGCTTGCTATGTTTAACAAGTTTATAGAGATCGTCTACCGTAATGGCGCTAAAATAATAACAATGCACACTGCTGAAATCAACTTACAACATGTACACGGCATACATACATTAGTCCAAGTATATAAGTGTGTGTGTGTGTGAGAGAGAGGTAAGGTGTGTGTATGTGAGAGAGAGAGAGAGAGAGGGAGAGAGAGAGAGAGATAAGGTATGTATAAGTGTGTGCGTGTGAGAGAGAGAGATAAGGTGTGTGTGTGTGAGAGAGAGGTAAGTGTGTGTGTGTGTGAGAGAGAGAGAGAGAGAGTGAGATAAGGTGTGTGTGTGTGTGTGAGAGAGAGAGAGCGAGATATGGTGTGTGTGAGAGAAAGAGAGAGATAAGGTGTGTGTGTGTGAGTGTGTGTGAGAAAGAGAGAGAGAGAGAGAGAGATAAGGTGTGTGTGTGTGTGTGAGAGAGAGTGTGTGTGTGTGTGAGAGAGAGAGAGAGAGAGAGAGATAAGGTGTGTGTGTGTGTCAGAGAGAGATAAGGTGTGTGTGTGTGTGTGTGAGAGAGAGAGATATGGTGTGTGTGAGAGAGAGAGAGAGAGAGAGAGAGAGATAAGGTGTGTGTGTGTGTGTGTGTCAGAGAGAGATAAGGTGTGTGTGTGAGAGAAAGAGAGAGATAAGGTGTGTGTGAGAGAGAGAGATATGGTGTGTGTGTGTGTGTGTGTGAGAGAGAGAGAGAGAGAGAGAGAGAAGGTATGTATGAATGTGTGTGTGTTTTGGTGTTTAACTTGTGTTTGTGTGTGTGTGTCAAGGTTATAATAGTTTTGGATTTTTCATTATAGTTTAGTTTTAGTTAGTTTTGACTTTTTTTTTCTAATTCAGTTAGTTTTAATTAGTTTTTCTAAATACTTAGTTTTAGTTTTGTTTTATTAGTTTTAGTATTAGTTTTAGTTTTTTTTTTTATACTTTATTTGTCCGGAGTAGGATTAAAAAAAATAGTAAGCATTGTTAGATTTTACCAGTACTACTACTACTATTGTTATTACATTACATCACACTTAGCACTTAGATGCTCATATCCAGAGCCACTTACATTTATTTACAGGGTTTCAGTTACAGTCCCTGGAGCAGTGTGGGGTGAGATACCTTGCTCAAGGGCATTTCAGCCATGGGTAGGGCGGAGTTCAAACCTGCGGCTTTCCAATCCCAAGAGCAGCTACCTAACCACTAGGCCACAGCGGCCCCCCACTATTGGCACTGCTTATTGATCTGATACCATCACAGTATATTTATCTGTACTTTTTGAAGGAAAAAAACACAATTGATATTATTTAAGAGAATGCTTTCACCAGATCTTCTGATAGTGAACATTTAAAAAAAATACTGAATTTGAATGCAAAGGAATATAAATGGAATACAGGTTTGGTGCAAAGTTTACACCTAAGAGCTGTTCTTTTAAATAAAAAACAACTTATACTTTGGAAGGAGATATATCAAAGAATTTGGTTTGACAGAAGAGGCATGCATTGCATTTTTATGCATACATGATTATTTTGTTAGTGTCTGGGCATCTACACTGCATTACATGTTGCATTACCCGAGACCGGCACTGCAAAGCCAGCCCGGCATCCGTAGCTGGGTCCTTTCACCAGAAACTAGGAAGTGCTGCAGATTCCGCAGCAGAATGTACTGCTCCCACTCATCACGCTCAAAGATAAGCCAATAAAATAGTTATTAAACATGTTTGTGTGAGGTGCATTATAATTACAACGGATGAAGGGATGAAAACCTGATACACAAACTTCTGTGTGAATAAACTACCGTTACAAACTACTGTGTGCACCCACAAACTTAACAGCGGTAGCTGTAAGTTATAACAGCGGCAGCTCAAGCCTGACGGTATTAGTGTGATCATAGACGGTTGATGTTGTATCAGATCTTTGGTGTGGCGTGTAGTACAGTGGAGTATGTGGCGTCTTACTTTGTATCGAGGGGCTCCATATGACAGCCTGCTAGTCGCACATGTGCCAGTAAACAGATCAGAAATCTCCACATGCGCACAGTCTATGATGCGCACGCAGCTAGTCTGTGTGCTTGTGGGCATTAGTCCATGGTGGGCATGTGGGAGAGAGTTTCCCAGTGCATGGAAAATAAACCTTACAAAAACGAAAACGAAGGGAAAATTCTCTATAATTTCAGTTCGTTTTAGTTAGTTTTGTAAGAGCACAGTACAGTTTCAGTTAGTTATCGTTTTTTTCTTTTAATTTTAGTTTTTATTTATTTCAGCTAACGAAAATGTTTTTTAACTATAATAACCTTGGTGTGTGTGTGAGAGAGAGATGTGTGTGTTTTGGTGTTTAACTTGTGTTTGTGTGTGTGTGTGTGTGTCAGAGAGAGATATGTGTGTTTTGGTGTTTAACTTGTGTTTGTGTGTGTGTGTGAGAGAGAGATGTGTGTGTTTTGGTGTTTAACTTGTGTTTGTGTGTGTGTGTGAGAGAGAGATGTGTGTGTTTTGGTGTTTAACTTGTGTTTGTGTGTGGCAGGCTTTCATCACCTTCGTGTGTCTGTTTGGGATGGTGTGGTATGCAGAGAATTACGGTCCCAGACAGAAGGTAAGAGTGTGTGTGTGTGTGTGTGTGTGTGTGTGTGTGTGTGTGTGTGTGTGTGTGTGTGTGTGTGTGTGTGTGTGTGAGTGTGTGTGTGTGTGTGTGTGTGTGTGTGTGTGTGTGTGTGTGTGTGTGTGTGTGTGTGTGTGTGTGTGTGTGTGTGTGTCTGTTTGGGATGGTGTGGTATGCAGAGAATTACGGTCCCAGACAGAAGGTAAGAGTGTGTGTGTGAGTGTGTGTGTGTGTGTGTGTGTATGTGTGTGTGTGTGAGTGTGTGTGTGTGTGTGTGTGTGAGTGTGTGTCTGTCTGTCTGTCTGTGTGTGTGTGTGTGTGTGTGTGTGTGTGTGTGTGTGTGTGTGTGTGTGTGTGTGTGTTTGGGATGGTGTGGTATGCAGAGAATTACGGCTCGAGAGAGAAGGTAAGAGAGTGTGTGTGTGTGTGTGTGTGTGTGCGTGCGTGTGTGTGTGCGTGTGTTCCTGTGTGTGTGTGTGAGACTGTGTGTGTGTGAGGGGTAAGTTGTGTTACTTTGGGAAAGAAGCCTAAAATCTTTCAGCTGCACATGAATTAGCTCTCACTCGCTGTCTCTCCCTCTCCTTTTATCTCCCTCTCCTCCTCCCTCCCTCTCTTTCTCTCTCTCCCTCTCCTCCTCCCTCCCTCTCTTTCTCTCTCTCCCTCTCCTCCTCCCTCCCTCTCCTTCTCTCTCTCCCTCTCCTTCTCCCTCCCTCTCCTTCTCCCTCCCTCTCCTTCTCTCTCCCTCTCCTCCTCCCTCCCTCTCCTTCTCTCTCTCCCTCTCCTTCTCCCTCTCTCTCCTTCTCTCTCTCCCTCTCCTTCTCTCCCTCCCTCTCTCCCCCTGCTGTAGAGTCTGTCTGAGTGTGAGGACAGTGGTTACACAGAGGCGGATGACTGGCCCTCAGAGTATCCCAAAGGTAACGATGCATTATGCTTCTGTGTGTGTGTGTGTGCCTTTGTGTGTGTGCATGTGTGTGTGTGTGTGTGCGTGTGTGTGCGTGTGTGCGCAAGCGTGTGTGTGTGTGTGTGTACGCACATGTTGACCTGCTGTAGCTTCTGTGAATTCTGTGTAGCTCCCCACTGCCACCTGCTGGTCAGACAGTGGCACTGCTGTCTAGCGACAACAAGCCTGTCTGTGCCCTCAAGTACTACAGCAGTGGCATCTGCGCA
>CM050218.1:282500-285000 GCA_027475355.1 Coilia nasus
AGCTATTTAAGCTAGCATGTATTATAGCTAGCAGCTACTGTGTATTTGCTAGCAACTATTTTAGCTAACAACTATTCAATTAACATTGGGGTGAGGTACAGTATGCAGACAGCACACACACACACACACACACACACACACACACACACACACACACACACACACAAGACAAGGTGCCACATTCTAAAGTAGGGAAGCGTATCAACAAATGTTTTTTTGTGGATTTAACTTTAACTTCAGAATGTAACACAGACAGAAAAACAACTTCCTGCATTAAAATTAAGTCCAACATGTCCATTTTTAAACTTGTGTTTAGGATGCTTACTAAATTACTCACACAACGCATAGAGGAGAAATTAGGAGAAGCTGAAAAAGAATAGAGGAGAAATACAGCTAAATACAACATTATTCTACCTAACATCTTAAAACACAACAAATAGTTGTTAGCTAAAATAGTTGCTAGCAAATACACAGTAGCTGCTAGCTATAATACATGCTAGCTTAAATAGCTCCTAGTGAAGGCACAACAAAGAGCTGTTAGATAAAATACAAATAATAGTACAACAAGTAGTGGCTCACTAAAACATTGTGCAAAGAAGCATCTTAACACACAATTAAAAACACAGTGGATGGATTCATTTAACAATTAATTCAACTTTAGAGGTTACAAAAAGTTCTGCTTACCTGCAGTAGTCAGTAGATTTGAGTGCAGTATTCTCAATGACCCAAAACAAAGCTCATCGGTGCCACCTAGTGGCTTAACTTCATACATACAAAATGTAAGAATACAGAACTATCAAATAAAAGGCTACTCAGTTTCTCTAATTTACATATAATATACTGAAAACCATTCCTTTTTTAGATAAACAGTGTTAATGCAGCTTTTCTCACAGTATAAGACATTATTACATTATGAGGTTTTATTACATTATGAGTTGCTATATAGTGGAGCTCATAACGTAATAGGTTATTACATTATTACGTTATGCGCAAAGATGTTATTACGTTATGCGCTCATGATTTTATTACATTAAGAGTCGATTATTACGTTATGAACATTTATTACATTTCAGTTATTACGTTAAGAGCCGTTATTACGTTAAGAGCCGTTATTACGTTATGAGTTGCTACATCTTGTGCAGGCCATGCAACTGAGAATATAGGCTATGAATTAGAAGGGATTTAGGATTTGACATGTCTAACAGATCCCTCTAAAATAGACTAGAATGCAGGAAATTGCATCTAAGAAATCCAAATTTTTCTAGGGGGGGACCCCCAGAACACCCCCCCTCCCCCTCGGGCTAAGCCCCCATGTTCACAACCTCTGGCTCCGCCTCTGCATCTAACCCCACACTGCTCCAGGGGGACTGTCTGTCCCTCTACCTCATGTACTGCAAGGCATCTAACCCCACACTGCTCCAGGGGGACTGTGTGTCCCTCTACCTCATTCACTGTAAGGCATCTAACCCCACACTGCTCCAGGACTGTGTGTCCCTCTCCCTTATTCACTGTAAGGCATCTAACCCCACACTGCTCCAGGGGCTGTAACTGAAACCTGTACATAAGTAACTGGAAGTCGCTCTGAATGAGATAAGTGTAATGTGATGCAATAATGCTTCCTGCTCAGGACTACAGACCAGCACAGACTGAGCAACGGGAGTTCTTGGAGGAGGAAATCCCAGTGGCATGAAGGTGGTCTGAGAAAAGATCCTTTTCCCTGGAGAATCACGACTGAAGGACGTCACCACATAACAGGTGACGGTGCGGTGAGGACGAGCAAGCGCTCTTCTTCTGGTATGGGCCCCTCAGCACCATTGTTAGAAGTGAGGAAATACACTCCTCGATGTCAGTTTATGTGTTATATTGACAAAGATGAAGACGCCCTCTGGGATCGATATGAGCAGAAACTCGTGACTCATACTGACACAACATGTAAGGGCAGGGCCTTAACTAACTTAACAATACTAACAATACTAATAATACTAACAATACTAACAATACTAACAATACTAATAATACTAATAATACTAACAATACTAATAATACTAACAATACTAATAATACTAATAATACTAATAATAGTCATAATAATTGTAATAACTCAGCAGACATTAATAATGGGCATCACTTACAGAAATTAAAATTAACATTCATCTGGCGCGAACGTACTTCTCAAGTAAACCAAACAACATGGCGGGACGCTATAGCAACTGAGCCAGTAAGAAGTGAACTTAAAGGGAAGGTTGCCCCCTAGTGGCCGACGGTAAACTCTTCAAGTAGAGGCGGCCTCTCCAACACCATGAGCTGTCAACTAGTCATCTCGCCTTCTGCTTCTTGATGCCGTCATTGGAAGGATGGAGGGCACATTACACACCTCATCCTCCAACAAGAGTGAGTTTACAACAGGATCTAAACTTGTCACTTATGGAAAACTGGCAGCGTTTTTTCATGGGTATCATTTCTTAAAATGTCTACATTGGTCCTACCCCATGGTCTCACT
>CM050218.1:295000-297500 GCA_027475355.1 Coilia nasus
CGAGTGTGTGTGTGTGTGTTTGTGTGTGAGCATGCATGTGTGTGTATGTGTGTGTGTTTGCGTGTGTGTGGGTGTGTGAGTGTGCATGTGTGTGTGAGCATGCATGTGTGTGTGTGTGAGTGGGTTTGGGTGTGTGTGTGTGTGTTGTTACAACCCCCTGCGCCCCCATTAGTCCTGGAGTGGCAGTGCAGAGGCTGTGGTGGTAGCAGGGTGGGGTTACTGGTTAATTGAGCACACCTGCATGGGTGTGTGTGTGTGTGTGTGTGTGTGTGTGTGTGGTGGTAGCAGGGTGGGGTTACTGGTTAATTGCACACACCTGCATGGGTGTGTGTGTATGTGTGTGTGTGGTGGTAGCAGGGTGGGGTTACTGGTTAATTGAGCACACCTGCATTAGTGTGCAGAGTACTTAAGGAGCTGCTCATGCCTTTCCCCCTGGTTCTCTTTCTCACACACCTCTTTCTCACATGCACGCATCTTCACATACCTGCACACAACCTTCTGTTTGTCCTGTTTGATCCTTTGTTTGATGGTTTAACCCCTAGACATTGCTTTTTCCTCTTGTGTCTAATAAATTTTAGTTATTTAAAAACTCTAAGTTGTCTGTCTCCCTTTTATGTTGCGGTCTCACGAGCCGGGCCGTAACATAAATTGGGGCCTCGTCCGAGAGCTGTTCTCGTATAAGCTGCATTGGATCAACAGGACTTCTGTGTTTTGGTGAGTTACTATTCCTGTTGCATACTCACTTTAGTGACTTGAGAAGCTCCCTCAGGAAGTGTGTTTCAGCTGAGTCAGGCCTGGCTTGACTTTTCCTTCGGAACACAGGTTGTTGTTTTGCTTTGTTGTTTTAGTTTGTTTTGTGTGTGGCTATCCCGGGTGGGGGTACGTATCAGAGTGTGGTGTTTGACTGTGTCACTGGTCAGCTACCTGCTCATGAGTTAAAACGTTTAAAGTCGCCTCGAGCCTGGTATGCCACAGAAGAGCAGCAAGGTTTAGTTAGCTTTTGTTAATGTTAGGTGTGGGAGCCATCTTGTTACTGGTGATGTGCTGTAGTTTTAGCTCACCATGGGTTTTTGTTTTTCCCCATTGTATGTGATAAGTGTCTACCCATTTGTGTAGTTTGGGCTGGCAGGTAGCTTATTAGTGATGCCTTTGTTTTATGGTTTGTAGCATGTGGTATAACTGGTCCTTTTGGAGCATTTAATGCTTTGTGATGTTTAATGTAGTGACATGCTTGGTTAGACCCATAGTAGAAATTGGCTACATGTTTGGGAATTGCATGTACTACATGTTAAACTTTGGAGTTTGAGTTTTGGTATACTCAAAAATGCTACGTCTCTTTTATTGAATTTAAAACACTGGCAATGCTAATATTGGATAACTGTTAGGTTTGTGTGTGTTATGGGGAGCTGCTTATTTTTCAGCTTAAATGATGTGTGTGTGATTTCCCATAGTTTTCCACCATGGCTCAAACATAAGGCAAAGACAGAAACCTTATTGTTACTGTGACTATGATCTTTGCAGGGTATTGACTGTTGAAATGGGTAAATGTAAATGGTGTATCCACATTTTAAGGTAGCATCAGATTTTGGGTGGTGAGAGTACCTGCAACAAGACCAGCACTTAGACTTGACGAGTCACTGTGTGTGACTGGATCCACCTGTTGGTCAGGTGGTGAGTGTTTCTCACTTGTTGGTCAGGTGAGTGTGTTCCTCATTTGGATCACTGTCCTGAGAGGGGACTGTGATTGCAGTTCTGTGGTAGGACTGCGAAAGCTGGATGTTCTAGGGGAGAACACTGGTTGAGGAAATTTGAAGCCCTGTGGGGGTTTGATAGTCTTGTGCTTGGTGCTGGCTGTGTGTGTGGGATCTCTGAAACTTGAACATGATCGCTATTGTGATGTGGTGCTTCATTGTCGTTTGCCTCAAGGATGTCAGTTAAGGTAACCCTGCTGCAGTCATTTAAGTTGGGGATGATCTTATGATTCTTTGCCCTGAGCCTGTCTCAGTCATGAAGTGCTGTGGCTTTGGGACTGTGTCTTATGTCTTGTGGTGTGAAAGTGTCCTTCAATGGTGTGAGATTTGGGATTTTTGTGGCGTCATTTTTTTTGTTAAACTTTGTCCACGTGTCTGACTTGACTGACGCCAGTGGGACTTGTGGTGTGTATGTTGCCTGTTGTGTTTTCTCCCTTTTCTCTCCTCCATCTGTTTTTCTGTTGCCTAGGGCCCAGGTTGCAGAGCCAGGTGGATGGAGATGGTATGGGAGTGGTCGCAGGAGGTCTTTTGTTTTATTTCTTGTTTTTGGTCTCCATGAAGGAGCCCTTTTAGGGAGGGAGGTGTTACGACCCCCTGCGCCCCCATTAGTCCTGGAGTGGCAGTGCAGAGGCTGTGGTGGTAGCAGGGTGGGGTTACTGGTTAATTGAGCACACCTGCATTAGTGTGCAGAGTACTTAAGGAGCTTAAGGGGGTATCTAGAGGTGGTGTGTGGGGGTAGCTAGGGGTTA
>CM050218.1:302500-317500 GCA_027475355.1 Coilia nasus
TATCTCTCTCTCTCTCTCTACCTCTCCCTTTCTCTCTCTCATTCTCCCTCTGTCTCTGCCCCTCTCCCTTTCTCTCTCTCTTTCTCCCTCTGTCTCTGCCCCTCTCCCTTTCTCTCTCTCTTTCTCCCCCTGTCTCTACCCCTCTCTCTCTGCTGCTCTCTCTGTCTCACACAAGACAACCCCAGGACTCCAAACTGCAAAAACATTCAGCTGGTTTTCATTAAAGACGGCAAAAATGCTCCTAACTTAAAAGCATCAATAACGGCTTAGAGAGCACACACCGTAAATAAGAAAGACTCACACACACACACACACACACATTCCCACTCTGTCTCTCTATCTTTCACAACCCTCAGTACAGAATACCACCCACACTTGCCTCATACACACACACACACACACTAGCACACATGCACACATGGTACAAACACACTCTCGTACACACATGCACAGATAGAACATAAACACACAAACGCACACTAGCACGCACACACACAGACACTAGCACACACACACATAGCCATCGCCCGAGCAAACACTCTGGAAACAGGAAGCTTCCTATTGTTCTTAGTCTTTCAGAAGCTGTGTGAGTGCGTGTGTAAGGTGTGTGTGTGTGTGTGTATGTTCATTGTTGTTTTTTTACTTGTTAAAGAGCTATGTGTGTGTGTGTGTATGTGCTTATATATGAGCACACATGGGTGTGTGTGTGGTTCAACTGTGTGTGTGTGTCGATGGTCCATTGGTGTGTGTGTGTTTGTGTGTGTGTGATGGAGTGACCATCACTATAGTTGTGGGTGTGCTCTGACTGCCATCCCAACAAGCCTGGCTCTTTGGTGTTGTGGTCAGCGCCCCTGTATGGTACCCTGGAGACCCGGGTTCGAAGCCGGGTGGGGTGACTTCTCCTCCCCTTGTGTGCATGGATGAGTGCAGCGGTGTGGGGTCCAAGTGTGTACGAGGGCATGTGTGTGTGCGTGTGTTTAGAGGTCTGATGAGGTTTCATTAGTATGTAGGAGACAGCGGGCAGTTAGTGAGATATCTGGGCTTCCGTTGACTGGCCCTTACCAGACCTGACATCCCCTTCACACACACAGAAAATATCCTGTTCTATTTTAACATTTTAAATCATGTTATTCCAACTCATATTTATCTAATTTGTGAATGTTTACCTTAAATATGTCAAATTATTCACACACAGATCCACTGCACTACTGCACTGCTCCTGCTGATGCTAATGTTGTGATGCTACATCACACTCCTGCCAATGCTAATGTTGTGATGCTACATCACACTCCTGCCAATGCTAATGTTGTGATGCTACATCACACTCCTGCCGATGCTAATGTTGTGATGCTACATCACACTCCTGCCAATGCTAATGTTGTGATGCTACCTCCACACGTTGCTGTTAGTCCTCTACAGCATAGAGCTGCAGTAAAACACTAGATCGGACACTGCATTGGCTGACCACACCGGAAAACGTCCGACGCGGCCGCCATCTTGCGAGGGGAATCGTGCTAGGCACTCAATGTAAATAAGCGTAGAATGGACCCACCTCTGTCAAAAAACGGCTTTGTTCTGTGAAAATATCCAGTGACACACTATACAATGATGATATTTGAAATGCCTGACTCTATATGTACGTAAATCGTTTATAACAGTTTATAACAGTTTGCTGACTTTTCACATTTCACAGAAAAAATATGACCTGTCATTAGTATAAAATGACACGCACGGATCAACAATGAATATACTAGCTAATATAAAATATCAAACGATATTTGTGTCCCTTACTCAACACTGCGAGGGCTAGGATTCCCGGCCGGCAATACAGTCTCAAGATGGCGGCCACGATTGCCATGAGCAGTGCGCATGTGTCCGCTCTAGTGTTTTACTGCAGCTCTATGCTCTACAGCAGCCTGTGATGCTACCTCCCTCTGCTGTTCTGGGCAATCCGCTAACTGCTAGCTGACATCTCACTATGCTTTTATGACATCTCACTGTACTTTGTATAGTGACAATAAAGACTTCTATTCTGTCATGTGGACTATCTGACACAGGCTAACTGCCAACTGCTACCTGCTTACTGCTAGCTCAGTCCAGCGTGCTAACCCAGGCTGTCTGACCCAGGCTATGTAAGCTATGCTATCTGACCCAGGCTATGTAAGCTATGCTATTTGACCCAGGCTATGTAGGCTATGCTATTTGACCCAGGCTATGTAGGCTATGCTATCTGACCCAGGCTATGTAAGCTATGCTACCTGACCCAGGCTATGTAGGCTATGCTATCTGACCCAGGCTATGTAGGCTATGCTATCTGACCCAGGCTATGTAAGCTATGCTATCTGACCCAGGCTATGTAGGCTATGATATCTGACCCAGGCTATGTAAGCTATGCTATCTGACCCAGGCTATGTAAGCTATGCTATCTGACCCAGGCTATGTAGGCTATGCTATCTGACCCAGGCTATGTAAGCTATGCTATCTGACCCAGGCTATGTAGGCTATGCTATCTGACCCAGGCTATGTAGGCTATGCTATCTGACCCAGGCTATGTAAGCTATGCTACCTGAACAAGGCTGCTGGGCTATCTGCTGCAGGCTGTGGGCGCTATGCTATCTGAAGTCTTGGATATACTCGCCGTGCGAAGTCTTGCGTGTGCAAAAGTGATGTCACAGATGCGCCAGACCTCTTATACTTCATTCCACACACACGGCAATCCTTTACTCATCAGAGGTGTCAAATGCCACAGTAGTTCGGAACCTTGCATGTCAGAGGAGTGAAACATGACTGAATTGCAGGTTTACATCATGATTTGGGAATTAAACTGGATAAATCCGAAAAGGTTTGAGTCAGTGTGTATATTTACAGTGTTTTCAGCTGTATAAGACCTTATAAGTGATGATAGGATAAGGCAAAAAGTTAGCTTAATAAACGAACTGCAGGTTTGCACCTATGTTGCTTTGTGGATAAAACTGAACAAAATCCTAAAGGTTTTTAGTCAGTGTTTGTATTTCATGTAAGTTTCCAGTAATATGAGCTGATTTGTAGCAATGGAAAATACATGTTTAGGCTGGTAGTTACTAGGCTAAAGTTAGCTGAAACCAGACTAGCCATTGCCTATTGTTTTCAATGGGGCTGCCGCGCGAGTTACAAAAAAAATAAGGTGCAGACACGGCAAACCTGCGCTTGAGAACGCCGCTGACGTCATTTTGATGTCACTTTTGCACGTGCACGACTGCGCGCGGCGAGTACATCCAGGCCTTGAGCCAGGCTATAGGCGCTATGCTATCTGAGCCAGGCTATCAAGTCAAGTCAAGTCAAGTCAGCTTTATTGTCAATTCTTCCCATGTGATTGACATACAAGTACAAAGAATCTAAATGACGTTTCTTATTATCGCATGCGAAGACAAGACAGGACATTAAACATTAAAGTGCAAGATAAGACAATATGGAGTACTGTGAAGCAGGGATTAAAATTAACTTTTTTCACCACCGTCCCGGAAGTGTCCCGAAAATCATTTTGAACCGTCCCGAATTTTTTTTTTCATTTTAAGTTGTTACCTACTGATAATATAATAAAAACACAATATACATTACATTATGTTGATAGCAATAAATACATTTATTCAAAACTAGATTTGTTTAGGTACAACAATCAACACCCTCAGTCACAGAACTGTGGCCTACATGACCTTCTGCCACAACTCCACCATATATTCTAATATTTAATTGTCACACTTTACTTGAAGTACATGCACTAATAGAATATCCGTATTTTCATAACAATAAATGGAAATACAGTAGTCTATAGCCTTGACAATAATAACATATTCAATACCATATTGAATAATAATGTGTAGTCCTTTCATTGACTGTCTTGTTAAGTGTCTCTGATATTGTCAAAAATGACCCTTTGAAAAAGGTTGGCGACTCCTGCACAAAACCAGGGCAGAAACAATGGTCTTAATTAGGGGTGTACCGAATTATTTTCCACTCTGTCACTCAAACCATTTCCAAAGTGGAACCATTGTCATCCGGTTACATACAAGCTTCTTGGCACCGCATTTGTTCCCTGTTTTCCACGGTGTTGGGATTTTTAAAAAGTGAGGTGAGTGGAAAGGGCGGCGCTGGCGCAATGTATGTGTGTGTGCGCGAGTGTGTGTGTGAGAAAGAGAGGGAGAGAGAGCCGGAGAGCGGCTGAAGGACATGAGCGGAGTTAGGAAAATGCTGGCGGTGCTGGTGTTTACATTATTAGCCTATCTACTGTGGCTAAATACTTGTTCCAAAAGGACAGTAATTTATTTGTTGTGGGTTTATCCACTATTCGGTTTCGGCATTCGGCCAAGCGTTTAATTTTTATTTAGCTTCGGCCACAAATTTTCATTTCGGCGCATCTCTAGTCAATGCATTCTGTGCTGAGCGAGTAGAGTCATTGGTAGTCATTGGTTTGACAGTCTACCTGTTTTGTTGATGGTGGATAACTTGTGGATAATTACTTTCGCCACCACAACCAGAAACGTTGAGTATGATAACCAATAATCTCGGCGTGATGAGTAGACAGTTTCGGTGTGTTATTACATTGTTTCAACAGTACAACGACTGGCTATTTACGTTAGCTAGCTAGCAGACGATGCTAGTTAGCAGACGATTCCAGTTAGAGTAGACTAGGTGATGGAATCGTTTAACATAATAATTTCAGAGGATGTGTAGGCATGTTTGAATTTGTGGGAGGTTAAAGTATTAATCATTATCAAAGTATCTTCCTACCACAATTCCCACAGTTTCTTAGCTTCCTATCTTCCTGACATCGTTAGCGCAACATCGTATTGAGTAGTTGAAGTGACAGTCAGCTTCGTCTCGTCCGAGCTCTAGCAGTAAGCAGTGCCAGCTCAACAGGCTGCAACATTGTTACCACTTGACTCAGAACAATATAAACGCGAGCGCGCCAGCCAGTCCTGTTCCATTTACGTTTTCACATAAATTGTTTCCCACCGACCACCGTTCTGGTTTGCAAATGTGATGAAAAATTTTAAATAGAAAAATGTAGTTGGCCAAATTTCCCGTCGGCCCGAGTTAGAATATTCATCCTCCCGATGACAATTTATTACGTCCCCGGGACGACGGGACGACGTTAATTTTAATCCCTGCTGTGAAGTATTTGTGTTCTTACCTATCCTGAGTGTAATATGTAACTTTATCATAGTAAGTAACATGTTATCTGACCACTACAGTAACCACAAATCAATAAATTAGCTAATTATAAATAAACTATGCTACATGGTGCAGAGAGGCATATACTGCAAAGGATATGGCAGACATATGGGGGTCCCGGGGATGCCAAGTGTTTCGGGGGGGAGTACTGTTCTTGGGCAGATTCCTGGCTCCTGGCAGCCTGGTGGCGTAGAGTTTCTAGCTTCCTAGCAGCCTGGTGGGTGGAGTTGTGGGTGGAGAGGAGAAAGTGTTCAGCATCCTGACGGCCTGGTGGGTGGAGTTGTGGGTGGAGAGGAGAGAGTGTTCAGCATCCTGACGGCCTGGTGGATGGAGCTGTTGGTGAGTCTGGTGGTGCGGAAGTGGAGGCCCCTGTAGCTCCCCCCAGAGGGCAGGAGGCTGAACAGATTGTGTGTGGGCTGGCTTGCACCGTTGACAATTGTGAGCGCTTTGCGGGTGAGGCGGGTGGTTTATATGTGTTGCAGGGAGGGGAGCGGAGGCCCAGTGATCCTAGCTGTGTTCACTATGCGCTGCAGGGCTCTCCTGCTGTAGTCAGTGCAGCTTCCGCCCCACACAGTGATGCGGCTGGAGAGGATGCTCTCGACGGTTCCTCTGTAGAATGAGGTCATGATGGGTGGTGAAGCACACACACACACACACACACACACACACACACACACACACACACACACACACACACATGTCCTCTTCAGTTTGCGCAGGAAGTAGAGGCGCTGCTGGGCTTTCTTCGCCAGTGGTGCAGCCATTGGCGGTCCAGGAGAGGTCCTCACTGATGTGCACTGCCAGGACTTTTGTGCTGCTCACTCTTTCCACAGCAGCACCATCGATGATCAGTGGCGGGCGTTGGGTGTGGCCTCTCTGGAAGTTGACAACTATCTCCTTGGTCTTGCTGACATTCAGCAGGAGGTTGTTGTCTCTGTACCACCTGGTCAGCAGGTCTACCTCTTCCCTGTAGTGTCTCTCGTCACGTCAGGGGGAGCCCCTGTGCTCAGAGTGATGGTGCTCGAGGTGCTGTTGCCCACACGTACTGCTTGTGGTCTCTGGCTGAGGAAGTCTAGCAGCCAGCTGCAGAGGGAGGTGCTGAGGCCCAGCTTGTCCAGTTTGCCGATGAGTTGTTGTGGTATTATGGTGTTGAATGCCGAACTGAAGTCTATGAACAGCATTCTCACATATGAGTGCTAGGCTATGGATGCTAGTCTATCTGAGCCAGGCTTTGGCCACTGGGCTATCTCAGGCTATTGCCGCTAGGCTATCTGCTCAGCCTGAGCTGGGTTATTGGTGCTAGGCTATTGGTGCTAGGCTATTAGCGCTAGGCTATTGGCGCTAGGCTATTGGCGCTAGGCTGTCTGCTCAGGCTGAGCTAGGCTATTGGTGCTAGGCTATTGGCACTAGGCCATTGGTGCTAGGCTATCTGCGCAGGCTGAGCAAGGCTATTGGTGCTAGGCTATTGGTGCTAGGCTATTGGTGCTAGGCTATTGGCGCTAGGCTATCTGCGCAGGGTGAGCTGGGCTTAGTGCAGGTTTACACAACAGAGCTGCAGGAATAGAGTTGCTAAATCTCTTCCCCTGTGCACGCCTCACTACCCCGCTTACAGCCCTCTCACACACCTCCCGGCAGGAAATGTGTGTGTGTGATGAGGATGACATGGAAGTTTAACCCTTTAGGCGCCAGAGGTTTTTTCCTAAAACATTCGATTTTGACATCTTAATTTCAAAAGGCTATAACTTAAAAATGATAAGAGATAGAGACTTACGGTAAATTAGAGAAATATTAAGGATGATCCAAACTTTATGTAGGGATTAAATTTACCCATCTAATTTGCATATTATGACGTCACCTAGTGGCGGCCATCTTGGATTATAGAATTTTTATAAATTGTCACGTTTGAAAGATAAAATGCAGTACTCCCTCCCCCCAAAAATTGTATATGTACCTTGTGTATGCTATACTGCACAATACTGAATGCTCAGATAAATAGTAAATAGCAAACAAACAGTGTAAATCTTTACTAATAAATGGCAGAACCAAACCGAATGCATGTAGCAGTAGGCTGACCTAACTAGATCCCTAACACTAATTTTCCATTTACTACATAGGCATTCAGATTCCATATACGGGGGACATATAAATTATTCTATATATATAAATATATATATATATCATAATAAGACCTGTTTAGTTTAAAATCTCATGAGTGAGATGACAAGATGAGACGAGAGACAGTGTTAGTAGTTTTTTTTTTTTTTTTTTGGGGTTTGTTTTTTTGGTTGGGCTTTTTTTTGAGCTGACAAAGGCTAAAAACTGATGGGCAAAGCGATTTGTCTCATTTGTAAGATTTGTAAGATTTGTAAGAACATTCCAGAAATCATCAGAGAAAGAGTGACAGAAAATCTAGGGGCGAATTGGCAATGGAGATATCCAATTGGCTGATCAAAGGGCGTGAGCCAATTTTGATACCCCTCCTCATTGATCAACTCAAAGCAGGTGCGACAATACACCGGCATTCCCATCATCTTGCCTAGATAAACTAACGAGCACATTAGCTTCTCTGCCCCGTGCCACACCGCCTCTGTTCCTGCTGCGAGCAGCACGCCCAGATCTGCTACGCACTCGTGCCGAGTGGAGAGAATTTTCATGGGTAGGACTCTCACTGCGTCTCCTCACCCTGCTTCTACGTTGTCCCCTAGCTCTCCTAGAAACACTTTGACCTCGTCTAACATACCCAATGGCATTAGACAAAGGCACCACCACGTTACTGTCCCTGCGATTAGGGAAAGGCACAGTCGGAAAACAAATTAGCTACATGGCTAGCGCAGTAAAAACACTGGACCCCGACTTCACTTCCAGCCTCGTTCCCCACACTACTAACACTCCTGCTTACTCCCTGATAAACATTCCCACCCCATGAAACACTGTTCCCATCGCTGACAGAGCAAATGAGTATCTACTTTGGTCAAATGATCCGAAGATTGTGCTTGGTGTAGGGCTAAACAATCACTTTGTCCAGCTGCATCACTGCAAGGCAGGGACGCATCTGAAGCGTCGTCGCTAAACGCATCACCGTCATATTCTGGAGGCAGACATTCGCCTTCAGAATAAGGGTCTGCGAATAGAAGACCCAACACTTCATTGCAAGTAAAGTTATTTGATGCCATTAGATGAAAAACGAAGGCAAACACTCGCTGACGTTGACAATATCGCTCTAATTATATGGCTCACACGCAAACTAGCTCCGCTTTCGCTCCCACTGATTCAGCATGCTCTAGCTCGACTATTTTGTATAGAAACATGACGAAATTCTGAGTCAGGGACGTAGTATGACATGTCTACCACCTAGTGGAAGGGAGTTCAAACCAAATTTGACACCCTATTTGACAAAATCGACCGTTTTATTCAGTGCGGCATCTTGTTGACTTAAGTCGACAGTGGCGCCTAGAGGGTTAATGGTGTGATGGTCTGATGGTGTGTCGTGTGTGTGTGTGTGTGTGTGTGTGTGTGTGTGTGTGTGATGAGGATGACATGGGAGTTTAATGGTGTGATGGTCTGATGGTGTGTCGTGTGTGTGTGTGTGTGTGTGTGTGTGTGTGTGTGTGTGTGTGTGTGATGTTTAATGGTGTGATGGTGTGAAGTAATGGTCTGATGGTGTGTCATGTGTGTGTGTGTGTGGGTGTGTGTGTGTGTGTGTGTGAAGTAATGGTCTGATGGTGTGTCGTGTGTGTGTGTGTGTGGGTGTGTGTGTGTGTGTGTGTGTGTGTGAAGTAATGGTCTGATGGTGTGTCGTGTGTGTGTGTGTGTGTGTGTGTGTGTGTGTGTGTGAGATGTTTAATGGTCTGATGGTGTGAAGTAATGGTCTGATGGTGTGTCGTGTGTGTGTGTGGGTGTGTGTGTATGTGTGTGATGTTTAATGGTCTGATGGTGTGTCATGTGTGTGTGTGTGTGTGTGTGTGTGATGTTTAATGGTCTGATGGTGTGAAGTAATGGTCTGATGGTGTGTCGTGTGTGTGTGTGGGTGTGTGTGTATGTGTGTGATGTTTAATGGTCTGATGGTGTGTCATGTGTGTGTGTGTGTGTGTGTGTGTGTGTGTGTGATGTTTAATGGTCTGATGGTGTGTCGTGTGTGTGTGTGTGTGTGTGTGTGTGTGTGATGTTTAATGGTCTGATGGTGTGTCATGTGTGTGTGTGTGTGTGTATGTGTGTGATGTTTAATGGTCTGATGGTGTGTCATGTGTGTGTGTGTGTGTGTGTGTGTGTGTGTGTGATGTTTAATGGTCTGATGGTGTGTCGTGTGTTTGCTCCTTTTGTTCATGTGCTCCACCCCCCCCTGCCCGCCCCCCAACACACACACGCCCGCCCCCCCCTGCCCGGCCCTCACCAATGGATGGATGGATGGATGGATGGATGGATGTGTGTCTTTGTGTGCGCTTCAGGAAACAACCAAAGGTAAGAACACACTACCTGTCACACACACACACACACACATACAGGGGGCTGTATTAGTCTGAATTAGTGTGTGTATGTAAACATGAGTGTGTTTCTGAACGTATGTGTATGTGTGTGCCGTGCGTGTGTGTGCGTGTGTGTGTGTGTGTGTGTGTGTCTGTGTGTGTATGTGTTGTGCGAATATACATATATATATATATATTATAGGTGGGCCGTTATCGGCGTTAACGTGCTGCGTTAACGTGAGACTCTTATCGGGCGATAAAAAAAATATCGCCGTTAATCTATTCTCAAAGTTGGGTTGGGAGCTGGGTCTATACTACACAAACTATGATGACTTTCACCAAAGATCTTAGATTCTACAAAGATAAGCCAACATAATACGTTACTATGGGACCAAAATGCCAACAAATTCCTATTTCGAACTCTTAGAAAATAATGTGTGTCTGTAAAAATTAGTGCGTCTGTAAAGCGAGCTAGCAAGCTAACGAACTAGCTCTAGCTCATTCAAGTGAATGGTAGTAACTATGACAACACCATGTGCTAAACGCTAACAGCGATTGGACTCACCTTGAATTTAATACATTGCTGTAAATTATAACTTTATATTACTTTGTCTGCTTACACTATAACCAGTAACAGTATCTAGGTGGGTGTTAGTGAGTAAAGTGACAGCTTTCAATTTAAAACATTACGTTAGCGTAGTTCGCTAGCGTTAGCGCGCTAACAACCACATAGTAAGTGGTTGCTGCCTGACCTGAAATAAAGCTAATTTTCTCAAACTCCAAACAGTAACAACTTACACTATTAGGCTTAAAATTATTACAAATAGTTGCGGATTGTGACACATGATTCCAAAAAACCCTTAACAACTCCAGAAAACGTAATGACCAATTTATTAGTTAAACTCCACATGTGTCCTATTCATTTCAATGAAACGAACCTAGAATCTGCTCTGCACTGCATAAAGGGGGATTTCCCCCCCTCCCCCTTGCGAAAATAGAACACGGAAGCAAACGGCTGTTGGCGACTCTCCCTCCCTCAACACTCTCTGCTTTCACCTTGATATTTTAGCGCGGATGCATACCTACCTATATATTTTAGCGCGGATGCCTTCGGCAGAATTCAAATGAACCATTTTAATCTAGATTAATCTAGATTAATTTTATGATTACAGCGAGATTAACCTAGATTAAAAAAATTAATCTATGCCCACCACTAATATATATACGTGTGTGTGTGTGTGTGTGTGTGTATGTGTGTGTATGTGTTGTGCGAATATACATATATATATATACATGTGTGTGTGTGTGTGTGAGTGTGTGTGTATGTGTGTGTATGTGTGTGTGTGTGTTGTGCGAATATACATATATATATACATGTATGTGTGTGTGTGTGTGTATGTGTATATATATATATACATGCGTCTATTTTGTGATCTGGAGTTTCCTCCCGGGCCTCCAACAAGATGGAAATAACAGCCTGTGTGTGTGTGTGTGTGTGTGTGTGAGGGTCTGTGTGTGTGTCTGTGTGTGTGTGTGTGTGTGTGTGTGTGTGTGTGTGTGTGTGAGAAAGTGTGTGTGAAAGTGTGTGTGGTGTGTGTGTGTGTGTGTGTGTGTGTGTGTGTGTGTGTGTGTGTGTGTGTGAAGTGTCAGGCTGTCTCATATCCCGTGAGCAGGAGGATGAGCAGAAACACTGGGCCAGTGTGTGCGCAGTCAAAGCTGCATTGTTGCCCACACACACACACACACACACACACACACACACACACACACACACACACACATACAGACACAGACGCTCACACACACACACACACACACACACATACAGACACAGACGCTCACACACACACACACACACACACACACACACACACATACAGACACACACACAGACGCTCACACACACACACGCACACACACACCGACGCACACATACACAGATGCACACATGCACGCCCACACACACACATACACAGATGCACGCACACATACACACGCATGCGCACACGCACACACACATACACATACACACATGCACGCACACACACACACGCACATATACACACATATATAGACCAGGGATGGAAATTAACTTTTTTGTCCACCTGCCACTGTGGCAGATAGATTCTAAAATCTACCAGCCACTCAACATTTTTACCAGCCACTTTTTATTCAACCGTTCTGTACATTATAATGCATAACAATGTAAATATTTTCCAATTCAGAGTTTGTTACAGAGCTGATTATTCAGTTGTTGTGTCACCAATACATGAGATAGGCCTAGCCTAACAATATCTCTTTTTGGTGATAATACATACTCTCTCCAAGTGTGATTGGCAAGGTTGCGAAACCATAAATAAAGATAGAATGATGGTTTGAAACTACATCTTCCTGTAACTACAGGAGTTTACAGTAATCACATTTCAACTTATCTGTTTAATTGAGCACTGGAGACACACAAAGGAAGTGAAAACTGCATTATTATGTGGTTAGAAATATATAGCGATATCTACCTGCAACTATAGAATGTACACACTCCATTGGCCAACTGCTCTGAACTGCTTCGGACTTACTCAAAGAAAATAGAAAATGTCACACCCTCCAAGATGCTTTATAGTAAAGCCTGCCCATCACCCCCACACACACTAGGGTACTAAGGGTGCTGAGCCCCTCTACTGAGCAGTAATAAGACATTTTTATCATTACTAGTTTCGCCATCTGAGCAATTTGAAAATATCACACAATGAAATTCATATCTGAATATAAACATATTAATGCATGAATAATGAATGGCTGATGTGTATTCAAAAGTCATTTTTATGTGGGCTACATTGTAAGGTGAAATGTAAAAAACTATTGAGCCTAGCAGCTACCCCAAAGATCCTTGCTGCTCATAACAGAGCAGAAAAGAATGTAGCTTCTGGTTTTGTTGTGTACTGTTGGATTTTGGGCTTCTACGGCGCGGTTATGTGCAAGCTTGGCTCATTATGGGCTAAAGTGAGAACAATGGGTTAATCTTCTAAGTCTCGTTACATGAGTGTCTGTGTAAGCTACGTGTGTCAGTGTGTGGTCTTCTCAGACCTAACATCAGTCATATAGGCCTGGGACAGTGTACATGCGTATGCACTCTCTTGCGTTATGCCCTTGTGCAGATATCCGTCTATGATAGATAGTTATAAACAATCGTTAATGATTTAAAATCTTGAGTGGCTATATGTGCTTCGGAGATGGACCCGCCCTCCTCTGACATCGGTGTTGGTGGCAGGTGGCAGGTGGCAGGTGTTGGTGGCAGGTTAGGTAGGTAGGCTAAGATAAAATCACAGGTTGGTTTTTGGAATCAACTTGTGCGCATATGGCATTATTATCAACGTGATACTGGTCACACAAGGCAATACTGATGCAATCCCACGTGGACAGTTAGGCTATAATCATGACTGCGCTTTCATTACCGGAAATTAGTGAACAGAAAGTTACCAAGATCATATTTGGAATAATCACACCATTTCAGGATATGTTAAAATGACAGTCAGTCTTTCCCGTCATCATAGTTATATCATAGTCATAGAAAAATATCCACTTAATGTGCCCCAGGAATGAAATTTCCTCAAAATATTCAGACATCGGTGGTGGTCGCACTATTAGCCTAATAAGCCAAAATCAGAGTTGGTTCTGGAATTGTGTGCGCATATGGCGTTAATATGGAACGTCGGTACCAACGGGAGGAATATCAAGTGCACTAAAACGACATTATATGGGCAGAAATCCATGACTCAAATATGCAGCACCCCTAACCTAAAATGTGTTCCGCGCCCGAAGAAACGCTCTGAGTGTTGTTTATCAATAAATGCACTTCTAAGCACCTGCGCTGTCTAACTGTTAGCTACGACACAACATGCCTGAGTGAGTGACTTTCATAGACTATATGGAACTTGCGGCTGGATAGCATTTGCACACCCGCCACAGTGGCAGGTAAAATGACAAAATTCACCCGCCAACGCTCATATTTACCCACATTTGGCGGGTGGCGGGTGGTTAATTTCCATCCCTGATTTAGACACACATACACAGACACACACATACACAAATGCATGCACACACACACACACATACACAAACACACACGCATCTACACACATGTACACACACACACACACACACACAGTGGAAAGGGGGGAATCTCATGCCGTCTGTGTCTGAATGGGCCTCTACCTGACAGCTTCACAGCTACACCACAGCGTTGAGAACATCCCATCACACCTTCACTGCCTACATATCTAAGTGTGTGTGTGTGTGTGTGTGTGTGTGTGTGTGTGTGTGTGTGTTTGTGTGTGCTGTGTGTGTGTGTGTCACACAAACACACACACACATACAGACACACACACACATACAGACACACACACACACACACACACACACACACACACACACACACACATACACACACACACATACAGACACACACACACACATACACACACACATACATACATACCAGTGGCGGCTGGTAGTCTTTCAAACAGGGGAGGCTGGTCAGTTAGGCAGATAAAAAAAATGTCAATTATGGCCCACACCCTTGCCTCTGAGTCACCCCACTTTGGGCTGGGTCTCCAGTCCAGAAATTGCCCCACACACTGTACATTGTCATCAGAGTGTCACCTGGGTTCCTGGCCCAGTACTGCCCCACCTACTGTGAAATTACACATTGGTTCTTTTGGCCCAGTACTAAGTATTGGCCAACACACTGAAATTACTTATTGGTTCTATTGGCCCAGGACTGGCCCAGTAAGCCCACAAATTGTGAACTGCCTCTTATTTCTTATTATTTCTTTTGGCCCAGTACTGGCCAATATACTGTGACATCTTATTACAAAATTATTTCGTTTATTTCTGCTAATATTTTGTATGTGGGATATATTTTAAACTGTTAATAATAAGGCCTATGTTGCTTTATGCAGAAGCACCACCACCACAGCAATATTATGTATAAGAAAATACTGCCCTTCTTTCTTTTTTTCTAAAAAACTGTCTGTTACCCAGCCATACCAGCTGGGCGTCTTCTCTAGGGACTCTCGATGGCAAATAGATCTAAGTTAGCTTTACCCCATTGTGCTACAGCTGCACCTGCAGTTAGCCAGTTGACCTTGTCATACTAGGAGAGCTGAAAACAACGATGATTTCCCCCTACCTTTTTAACTAAATCAATGTTAGGTTAGGCGTTGGTCTGCCCTGCTGTTTAATTCAGATTTTGTCTTTGTAAGGAAGACTATCAAATTTGTTCGCTTAAATCAAATCAAAAATGCTAGCCGCCATAATGCACAGCTTTCTT
>CM050218.1:327500-332500 GCA_027475355.1 Coilia nasus
TTAAAAAGCATAACGTGAAAAGCGTTTGTTGGGCTGAACTAGCGATGTATACAAAAAACATCCTGTAGTTCAATGTCAGAAGGTAGAAACAGTTGCATTACACATAGCCTACACTGCAGATTTTTACCCCTAAGTTCACAACAACCTGTTTGTAAAAGTTCGACGCTGTTGTGAGATGTCACGTCGTTAAATTGACCAATTTAAGCGATACGGAGCAGAACATGAAAAAATAGAAGGAGCTGCAAATAAACTTGAGACAACTGCGCAATTATTCGCTTAAAACATGTCATATGTTGATTTTGGCAATGCGTGTTGTTACTGGGGAGCTGAAGGCAGCGACAGTTGCTCTTTAATTAATTAAGAATAATGAAAGCCTACAAGAAGTATTTGTATAGCCTACTAGCCATACAGACAGTTTAATGGCAAAGGATAGAGACAATTGCACAACAGCCAGCCTACAGTACAAGCTAATCAAATCACAATTTATTCGACAGCAACCAGTTTGTAAAAGTTTGAAGTTGTTGTTATATGTGCAGCGCAAGGTGAATGGGCGACGACGTCATCGTTTTCAAAAGGATGCGTTTTGCCTGTCCACACGAGAACAAAACGGCGGCGTTGTCAGACTTTCTCACTTTGGAATCCGTTCTCAAAAAGTATCGTTTTCGGTCACCCAAAACGCCGGCTGGGTAGGGCCTCAAAACTGTTCTTTGCCCAGGGCCTCAGAATCCCTAAAACCGCCCCTGACTGTAACGTGTCATTTCATTGACAACGAATGGCAAATGAATAACCACGTTTTACAGACTCGTGTCTTGGGAGACACTCATTCAGGCGTTAACATTGGGCAGGTTTTGAGAGGTGCGTGTGAAGAGTGGGGTCTAACAAACAAAGCACCGGCTCTCGTCACCGACAACGCTTCTAGCATGATAAAGGCCGGGAAAGAGGCAGGGTTATCACCGCACATAATGTGCTTCGCGCGCACACTCAATCTTTCTACACAGGATGGCCTTAAGATTGCTGCCACAGACAGGCTTTTGGGGCGGGTGAGAAGAATTGTGGGTTTTTTCACCGCAGCGCAGTTGCGACCACAGTTTTAAAGGAGAAGCAAAGCTTGCTGGACCTTCCATGCCATAAGCTGAAAGCTGACGTGAAAACCCGGTGGAATAGTTCTTTCGAGATGTTGGAGCGATTTCTTGAACAACAAGCTGCAGTGATGCCGGCACTGCTCGACAAGAAAGTGAGAAAAGGCTCGTGTGACATCCACACACCCAGTGAAGGCGATCTCGTGGCTGCAGAGCAAATGGTGGGTTTGTTATCCCCGCTAAAAGCTGCTACCACTCTGATGTGCGAGGAGAAGCAGCCCACTGTGTCTATCGTCGCACCTCTGAGAATGAAGTTGCTAGCGCATTTCGAATATGCACTGGATGACGCCCCCTTAATCAAAGAGATGAAACGAGTCATGGCTGAGGATCTCAGAGAGCGGTATGTGGATGAGGAACCATTCTTACTCCGAGCAGCTGCGTTGGACCCCAGGTTTAAAAAGCTTCCTTTCCTGTGTGATGAAAGAAGAACCCAAACCTTTGAATGTCTTGCTGAAGAAGCAGCACAGCTGAAGGAACAGAGGGTAAGTAATTTCTCATTTTAAGTGGATCATTTAATTAGTGACAGTATTTTATTTAATAGTAATGCTGATAAACCCCTTGAACTATTGGGTGCCATACTTATCAATAACAAGTTTGTGCTTGAGTGTGTCTCTGTTTGTCAAGTTGTCTGTCAAGTTTATGCTTATGAGTGTGTCTATGTGACTGTTACAGAATGAATCAGAGGCCCAGCCTGAGAAAACACCTCCTCACTCTTCTCATGACCAGATGTGTCATGTGCATGACACCAAGACTACAGAAGGTATCTATTTATACATCCTAGATATACTTGGGATATATAACATATCATACTTTAACTCATTCGATGCCAATGACGCGAAAACGCGTCTTTTACGATAGTAACGCCCAGTGCCAATGACGCGTTATCGAGTCAATTGCGTTTTTTTACAGGGGAGGTGGGGTAATCATCTGATCTAGCTTGTGTACAAAAATCAAAGTTGTAATCACAAGGGAACCCATTCTGTGGGTAGTACCAGTATCAGTGTGGATATGTGATCATCTAACATTGTCTCAAAGAAGAGACACTGGACCTGGCTTGCTCAATTGCTCGCAGTTTTGCACACTGCTAGCTTGATCAAAATAAATCCTGTCAGCACGTATGTTGAAGCTACTGTTTTCCTAGCAACATCTCACGTTTAGCTTCTGCAAGCCACCAATAGATTAATTTCACTTTAGGTAATGCATAATGAGCAGCCTGTCGCGCTGTTTCATAGATAGCTACACCTGCACTTGACTGACCCGTCTGCGCCGACAGCAAGTCACTGACGACCCAGCTCTCTACATTTGGTAAAGCGCACGGATTCACTGCACTCTCCCAACATCATAATTTTCTGTGCTATCATTCTCATGTGTTAATCTAGTTGTTCTGTGTGCGGATCCTGTGGAATACGATGTTATTTTGCTCTGAAGGCGTTGTATATTTGGTTCAGTTTCGGTTTGCCTATCCCCTCTCTGAGCCAAGTTCCCACACTAAAATGTTACAATGTTTTATATCGTGTTTGGTGACGTTCAGAAATATTACATTTATTACCGATACTAGATGTATGGACCGGTATTTTAGATCGTGTTTATAGGTCTTCTCTGCTGTACACACACATGCATACACACGCGCGCACACACAGGGGGAGAGCTAGAAGCACTACAGTTACAGTATAACATAGTGTGCTGTACATAAATAGCTACTAAATAATGTTGCCAGCGTTATTTTTGGTGCAGTATACAATGGGATCACTTTTCATAATGTTTGAGATGTCTCTGAAGCAAAAACAATTGTAATCAAAGACATTTTCTGCTTGAAATGTTGCTCGTTACAAAAAGCCGTTTTTCTCAGTATTTTGGTCAGAAATCAGCATTTTTAGTTACACCCACCCATGTTCTCCAGACAATTGCTAAGGAATGGAAAGAGGTACAAACAAAAGTTTCTTTTGGTATTTTTGTTGACACAGACATAGAACTCAATTTTCTGTGGGTCTTGAAAAAACACTGAAATGTTCAAAAAATCCTGGCACTGGGACGTGACCAACTTTGAAAATGGCTGGCACTGAATGAGTTAATCTACTTATATATATATTACACAACTATACTTATGTCTTACTTTTTTAATTCTGTCATTATAGAGTGCCCTCCAATTTCCAAGAAATCAAAGGTATTGGAGGACCTGTTTGGCGACGCGTTCTGCACTGAGGACTTAAGTGTCAGAAAGAAAACATCCAAAGAGCTAGCCTATGATGAAATTAGGAAGTACAGGGAAGTTGCATCTCTGAGCCTAGGTGGTAAGGTATTAGAGTGGTGGAAAGCTCACCAGTCCGAGTTTCCTCTCCTGGCCAACCTGGCCAAGACTTATTTGTGCATTCCTGCTACAAGTGTGCCATCAGAACGTGTTTTTAGCACAGCAGGTGACATTGTGCGTTCAGAGCGTAGTGTTTTGTCTTCTGAGCATGTAGACCAGTTAATTTTCTTGAAAAAAAATCTGACAAGGAGCACCGCTGAAAGAATGGAAGTGTGAACTGTACTTTTCATGTTGTTTACTGACTGTTCTCTTTTCAAAGCCCCTTCAGTATCTGTGATGCATTGTGATGCAGATGCATTGTTATTACTTTTTAGTGAATGAGGTATAGGCCTAGGTTTTTGTTACTTTTAATTATTTTTGCACTTTTGCACTCATTTTGTGGAGTATTTACTTTTATTTTTTTACAAGTCATCTGATTGCTCTCATGCAGTAACTGACTGTAATAACAGAATATTGTTCAAATAAAATGCAGGTGTTACAATTTGTGTTCATTTATTCAAAAGTTCATAAATACATATGATGTAAAAATATAACACATTGAATCGAATCGGATCGAATCGTAGAAAATTTGAAAGTATCGAAAATAATCGAATCGTTGGCTTAAGAAATCGATATTGAATCGCATCGGCATGAGGGCTCTGATTTACACCCCTAAGTCAGACGCTCAAGTTACTCTGGAATTAAAAATGTCCCATTGAAGACGATGCCACCCCCAGTCCGCTCCCAGTCCGCTCCCAGTCCGCTCCCAGTCCGCTGCCAGTCCGCTCCCAGTCCTCTCTGTCCTGCTGCCAGTCCGCTCCCAGTCCGCTCCCAGTCCGCTCCCATTCCGCTCTGTCCTGCTGCCAGTCCGCTCCCAGTCCGCTCCCAGTCCGCTCCCAGTCCGCTCTGTCCAGCTCCCAGTCCGCTCCCAGTCCGCTCTGTCCTGCTGCCAGTCCGCTCCCAGTCCGCTCCCAGTCCGCTCTGTCCTGCTGCCAGTGGTTGCTCCCGAGTCTCTTGTGTTTTTTACGCTTTCGGCATCAATACCTGTAGGTCCAAGAGTCTGTTTCTTTACTTCTCATTCATTGCTGTAGAGTGATGTTAATGAGCAAGGTTGCTTGTAGTAATAATGTAGTAATAAGGGCGCTTTCAGACCTGTAGTTCGATTGTTTTGGTCCGCGCCAGTGAGAGAAATGTTACAGTGTAGCAAACAGACGTGGGTACGTTTTGCTTTCACATACACATAGCTCTGAACTAACCAAAATAGTCCACAAACACCAGCGCCACCGCAACCAGTCTAAAGCGTGCCACAAACACCATCTCCACCGGATGCAGTCTAAAGCGTGCCACAAACACCATCTCCATCGGATGCAGTCTAAAGCGTGCCACAAACACCATCTCCACCGGATGCAGTCTAAAGCGTGCCACAAACACCATCTCCACCGGATGCAGTCTAAAGCGTGCCACAAACACCATCTCCATCGGATGCAGTCTAAAGCGTGCCACAAACACCATCTCCACCGCAACCAGTCTAAAGCGTGCCACAAACACCATCTCCACCGGATGCAGTCTAAAGC
>CM050218.1:365000-367500 GCA_027475355.1 Coilia nasus
GGGCGCTGTTCTGTTGTTTATCTTACAATACTGTCTGGCCAGAGGGGGCGCTGTTCTGTTGTGTAGCTTACAATACTGTCTGCCCAGAGGGGGCGTTGTTCCGTTGTGCAGCTTATAATACTGTCTGCCCAGAGGGGGTGCTGTTCTATTGTGTAGCTTATAATACTGTCTGGCCAGAGGGGGCGCTGTTCTATTGTGTAGCTTATTGGCCCACTGCCCTCTGCAGTTGAACATGAGCCGTGTGTCCATAAGGGGACTAGGTGATGGGAATTCAGTAGCTTGGTAAACACACACACACAGCCTGGTAAACCCACCCCTCGCACTTCATTTCATTTTGTACAGAGGGTCTGGACTAGTCTGGTAAACCCGACCCTCGTACTTCATTTCATTTTGTACAGAGGGTCTGGACCAGAATTTCTTCAGGGTCATTTGGCAAGTCCCAGCAAGGCCGATCCAATCAGCGAACAGAGGGTGTGTTCGTTAGCCGTGACGTTGACCTTGTGTGCTATATTTGAATTGTAGTGCATAGGTAGGCTAATTGCATACGTGACGACCAGGCGTTAGCGATTGGGTAAAAGCAGAGGCACTTTTTTTAAACTTCAGCAGAGTCCACACCTCCAACAAATTGTTTCTGACGGTCTCTGTTCCAGACCCTCTGTACAAAATGAAATGAAGTACGAGGGGCTGGTTTACCAGGCTAGGAATTCAGGCGGATTACCGGAAATAGACTCGTTTCTACTGGGGAGGGTTCTGGATAATTTTTCGTCCCCTTTGAGGTTAGCGTATGACTCCATTATCGGCAGTTCCGAAATGGACGATCTCCCAGAATAGTTACAGGAACCAAAGGAGTCTTTGGGGTGAATACTCCGTTTAGCCCTGGAAAGTTCAGCTTGTAACTTGCAGTAAACTCCATGCTGATAGGCTTGCAGTAAACTCCATGCTGATAGGTTTTTGTGATTTTACTTTCAGCTGATGTGAAACACTACCAGCCAAAGGTGATCTGAAAATCACTATGCTAAATGAAAATATTTTTTCTAAGCAGACAAAATGAACTTCTCAGAACAGACAATGTTCATTGTAAATACCATGGGGGCAGCTGTGGTCTAGTGGTTAGGGAGTTGGTCTTGGGATCGGAGAGTCACAGGTTCGAATCCCACCCTACCCATGGCTGAAATGCCCTTGAGAAAGGCATCTAACCCCATACTGCTCCAGGGACTGTAACTGAAACCCTGTAAATAATTTTAAGTCGCTCTGGATAAGAGCATCAGCTAAGTATAATGTAAAGTTAGTTTGAAAACACACTCATTATCTTCAGATTAGCAAACTAATTTAGCATGTTACCAGGCTAATACGCTTCCTATGATGTATTTTTATATGCGTGTTAGAGGAAAACGTACAGTCTATCAAACTCTGAGTTGTAGAAGAGCTTTCCATGACAAAGCATTGAAGTACTTGCTACATGGCACACAACTATTTACTCTGACAATGAATTACCTTCTTAAAGGATGTTTACTTGGCTAACTTTAGTCCACTAATTAATTACTTTCTTAAAGTATATTTATTTGGCTAACTTTAGCCTACTAATGACCTTCTTAAAGCATGTTTATTTGGCTAAATTTAGCCTGCTAATGACCTTCTTAAAGCATGTTTATTTGACTAACTGTAGCCTGCTAATGACCTTTTTAAAGCATGTTTATTTGGCTAACTTTAGCCTGCTAATTACCTTCTTAAAGCATGTTTATTTGGCTGACTTTAGCCTGCTAATTACCTTCTTAAAGCATATTTATTTGGCTAACTTTAGCCTGCTAATGATCTTCTTAAAGCATGTTTATTTGGCTAACTTTAGCCTGCTAATTACCTAATTAAAGCATGTTTACTTGGCTAACTTTAGTCTACTAATGACCTTCTTAAAGGATGCTTATTTGGCTAATTTTAGCCTGCTAATGAATGACCTTCTTAAAGCATGTTTATTTGGCTAACTTTAGCCTGCTAATTACCTTCTAAAAACATGTTTATTTTGCTACCTTTAGCCTGCTAATTACCTTCTAAAAGCATGTTTATTTGGCTAACTTTAGCCTACTAATGACCTTCTTAAAGCATGTTTATTTGGCTAACTTTAGCCTGCTAATGAATGACCTTCTTAAAGCATGTTTATTTGGCTAACTTTAGCCTACTAATGACCTTCTTAAAGCATGTTTATTTGGCTAACTTTAGCCTGCTAATTACCTTCTTAAAGCATGTTTATTTGGCTAACTTTAGCCTGCTAATGACCTTCTTAAAGCATGTTTATTTGGCTAACTTTAGCCTACTAATGACCTTCTTAAAGCATGTTTATTTGGCTAACTTTAGCCTGCTAATGACCTTCTTAAAGCATGTTTATTTGGCTAACTGTAACCTGCTAACCCTGCTGTCCTAACATTACTCATCATATCTAATGCAGCTGGACGTTTGTTTAGTTGTGTTTATGCGTGTGTATTTCTGGTTGTGTGTGTGTGTGTGT
>CM050218.1:375000-380000 GCA_027475355.1 Coilia nasus
TTCCCGATTCTCAGTTCTCAGAAGGAATCTCGTGAGGTTCTCGTGAGAATTACGAGATAATAGCACTTTTACAGTCAACTAAATACTGCAAGTCTTGCTGTGGGTGGGTCAACCTCGGAAGTGAGATCTTTACTTCAGCGTAAACCTTTGTGGTCCTATGCTGTCCCTAGCGGCGGCAGTGGTAAACACTTCTCGCGACTGCAGGAATCTCGACTTGTGAGAATTAAATGAGCATCGGGAAACCTAGCCATCTGTAGAATCTGCTCTGCACTGCATAAAGGGGGATTCCCCCCTCCCCCTTGCGAAAATAGAACACGGAAGCAAACGGCTCCCTTCCTCAACACTTTCTGCTTTCACCTTGATATTTTAGCGCGGATGTATACCCTACCTCTATATTTTAATGCGGATGTATACTTAGCCGAATTGCACTGAAGGGGACTCCTGCCACAACTGTCCCATGCGAGAGACTTTTTTCTTTAGCAGGCCATATTGTGCAGAAAAGGAGATCTACTTTGCCACCAGAAAATGTGAACAAGCTGGTCTGCCTAAGTGACTGGTGGAAGAAGGAGAAATAGAGCTTGGACTGATTGACACAAAGCTACTGACTGTAAACAGTTCATCACAACTTCTTATGTAGGCTTACAGTTCAAAATCCATGTTTCATGTTTCATTTAGTTCATGTTTAACTAAATAAACAGCTAGTAAGCACAAGTACATTTTATTGAACATGATTTATTTCCATCACCAAGTATCAAAGTAGAACAGCTTTTTCAAGCAGTTAGTGATGCATTTTGGAAACAGGAGATGAGCCCCTGGTCTACTGTGCCACCTGGCTTAAGAAACCCGTTCTCAAAGACTTACTTCTAGTCATTATTTAGGTAGCACACATATTCTGAATGCCTTCGGCAGAATTCAAATGAGCCATTTTAATCTAGATTAATCTAGATTAATTTTATGATTAATCTAGATTAATCTAGATTAAAAAAAATAATCTATGCCCACCACTAACACACACAGACACACACACACACAGACACACACACAAATACACACATACACACAGACACACACACACACAAATACACACACACACTTCAGGGTTTCCCCCAGCACCACACTAACCCCGCCCAGCTCACATATCTGCATGAGTCATCAGCCAATCACACAAGCTGTCACAGGTCACCTGATACAGAAATGAAAGCTGGGGGAGGGGCTTGTGTGTGACATCAGAGGGAGGGAGATAGTGTGTGTGTGTGTGTGTGTGTGTGTGTGTGTGTGTGTGTGTGTGTGTGTGTGTGTGTGTGTGTGCATGTGCATTGGTGTGTGGGCGTGTACGTGAATGCATGCTTGTGTGTGTGCTTGCATGGCTGTGTGTGTGTGTGTGTGTGCATGCATGTTTCTTTGTGTGTGTGTGTTTGTGTGGGTGTGCATGTTTGTTTGTGTGTGTATGTGTGTGTCTATCTACACATGGGTGTTTGTGTGTGTGTGGCTGGAGATTAGTGTTGACTGGACTGTGTGTTATGCAGTTGAGCTTCTGTGTGTGTGTTTGTGTGTATGCATGCACGCCTGTCTGTATGTGTATGTGTGTGTGTGTCAGTCACATTTATTTTTTTATTCCCTTATCTGCTACATCAGGATTAGTATAGCGCACACTTGTGTTCTCGCGTTCCATTACATTTATCTAAAGAATAGCAGCAGGTGGCTATGTGCGGTAGCCTATGCTAGGCGATGCTAATGCTAGTAACAGAAGCAGTCATATTCATTCTACATAATACGTCTACTGTAACAGCCAAATAATACCGTCATCTGTAACTTAGACAAATAATACCGTCATCTGTAACTTAGCCAAATAATACCGTCATCTGTAACTTAGCCAAATAATACCATCTACTGTAACAGCCAAATAATACCGTCTATTGTAAAAGCCAAATAATACCGTCATCTGTAACTTAGCCAAATAATACCGTCTACTGTAACTTGGACAAATAATACCGTCTACTGTAACAGCCAAAAAATACCGTCTATTGTAACAGCCAAATAATACCATCTACTGTAACTTAGACAAATAATACCGTCTACTGTAACAGCCAAATAATACCGTCTACTACTGTAACAGCCAAATAATACCGTCTACTGTAACTTTAATACAAACAATACCGTCTACTGTAACTTAGACAAACAATACCGTCTACTGTAACAGCCAAATAATACCGTCTACTGTAACAGCCAAATAATACCGTCTACTGTAACTTGGACAAACAATACTGTCTACTGTAACTTAGACAAACAATACCGTCTACTGTAACAGCCAAATAATACCATCTACTGTAACAGCCAAATAATACCATCTACTCTAACAGCCAAATAATACTGTCTACTGTAACAGCCAAATAATACCGTCTACTGTAACTTTAATACAAACAATAGCTACCTCCCAACTTTTCTTTGTTAACTTGAATTTATTATCAATATATTTTCACCCTGTATCAAGAGAGTAAGGAAGAAAGATAAAAATAACTATCTCCCAACTTTTCTTTAAGTTGAATTTAACGTCACTTAACATTGAGGTCACACACACACACGTCACTTAACATTGAGGTCACCTAAGGCCATGTGACTGAAGAATAAGGCTTTAGCAGAAGAGTAAGGCTTTAGCAAAAGAATAAGGCTTTAGTAAAAGAATAAGGCTTTAGTAAAAGAGTAGGGCTTTAGAAAAAGAATAAGACTTTAGCAGAAGAATAAGGCTTTAGCAAAAGAATAAGGCTTTAGCAAAAGAATAAGGCTTTAGTAAAAGAGTAGGGCTTTAGAAAAACAATAAGGCTTTAGCAAAAGAATAAGGCTTTAGCAAAAGAATAAGGCTTTAGCAAAAGAATAAGGCTTTAGCAAAAGAGTAAGGCTTTAGCAGAAGAGTAAGGCTTTAGCAGAAGAGTAAGGCTTTAGCAGAAGAATAAGGCTTTAGCAGAAGAGTAAGGCTTTAGCAGAAGAATAAGGCTGTAGCAAAACTAGATGTACCGCATAGCGGTGCATGGTATGAGCGCCGCAGTGTATTGAAATGTAGGAACTGTTGGTATGATGAGTGTGTGGAAGAGCAGTGTTGTGAGGTGAGAATTTGTGTGGAAATGATTTCCTGGAAGTGGGCATGAATGTGGGTTTTGAATGAATGACATTGTGTGTGTTTGTATAGTGTGTAGGAGTGATTTCTGAAAGGAATAGGCAAAATGAGATTTTGTACAATTACAGCGGCTGCTATAGGCCCAATTTTATGGCATGTGCTGTGCTTTTAGAGGTCTTTGTGTTGATCGTGCATGAGATATTTTATGCAGTTCCTACCTTCTTAGTCCAAAATATTGGCAATTCAAAATCCCAATTTTTGCATTTACCCTTATCACTAGGTGGTGCTATGCTTCAAGTGAGTGTTTATGGGCTGGGTCGATATGTCTCTGTAACACCGACATACTAACACAAAATCGTTGTCTTGGGCAAAATTGTTGACGAATTATTTAACAAAAACTGTTTTTTGACACCTAGCTTCGGCAATAAACATGAATCTGAACAAACTCGTCATAGGCCGTTCATGTGAATCTCACCAAATTTGGTATATGTCATCTACAGACAATGCTGACAAAGTTATCAAAGGATTTATCTTAAGATAAACCGTTTCGAAGTTACATGTCAATGAACATTTAACACGTAGCTTAAAACTCTTCAAAAGTCCATATCTTTGCTTTTAATTACTCAAATTTGGTGAAAGTTGACTTGCCATCTCTAAACAACTTTCTTTTCATGTGTACTAAATTTTGTGTCATTTCGTCATAGGGGGCGATGTTTATTGGCGAAACTAGGTGTCAAAAAACAGTTTTTGTTAAATAATTTGTCAACAATTTTGCCCAAGACAACAATTTTGTGTTAGTATGTCGGTGTTACAGAGGTGTATCAGCCCAGCCCATAAACACTCACTTGAAGCATAGCGCCAGCTTGTGATATGGGTAAATGCAAAACTTGGGATTTTGAGTTGCTAATATCTTGGACCGAGAAGGTGGGAACTGCACAAAATACGTCATGCACGATCAGCACAAAGACCTCTAACACCACAGCACGTGCCATACAATTTGGTCCATAGGGGGTGTTGTAATTGTACAAAATCTCATTTTGCCTATTCCTTTCAGAAATCACTCCTACACACTATACAAACACAAACAATGTCATTCATTCAAAACCCACATTCATGCCCACTTCCAGAAAATCATTTCCACACAAATTCTCACCTCACAACACTGCTCTACCACACACTCATCATACCAACAGTTCCCACATTTCAATACACTGCGGCGCTCATACCATGTACCGCTATGCGGCGCTCATACCATGTACCGCTATGCGGCGCTCATACCACGTACCGCTATGCGGCGCTCATACCATGTACCGCTATGTGGTACATCTAGTTCTCTAATGAGCCACTCCAATAGAGTTATTCTCCAGCAGTGTGGGTATTCTCTAATGAGCCAATCCAATAGAGTTATTCTGTAATGAGCCACTCCAATAGAGTTATTCTCCAGCAGTGTGGGTATTCTCTAATGAGCCACTCCAATAGAGTTATTCTCTAATGAGCCACTCCAATAGAGTTATTCTCCAGCAGTGTGGGTATTCTCTAATGAGCCACTCCAATAGAGTTATTCTCCAGCAGTGTGGGTATTCTCTAATGAGCCAATCCAATAGAGTTATTCTCTAATGAGCCACTCCAATAGAGTTATTCTCCAGCAGTGTGGGTATTCTCTAATGAGCCAATCCAATAGAGTTATTCTCTAATGAGCCACTCCAATAGAGTTATTCTCCAGCAGTGTGGGTATTCTCTAATGAGCCACTCCAATAGAGTTATTCTCTAATGAGCCACTCCAATAGAGTTATTCTCCAGCAGTGTGGGTATTCTCTAATGAGCCACTCCAATAGAGTTATTCTCCAGCAGTGTGGGTATTCTCTAATGAGCCACTCCAATAGAGTTA
>CM050218.1:390000-392500 GCA_027475355.1 Coilia nasus
CACACGCACACACACACACATTGTAAATACACTGAGGTCATATGTTGTGTGCATAAAGCTGTTACAGTGAGCACTGAGCAGTAAACCATGAGTCAGCCACAGGGCACATGCACTTTCATATGACATCACTCTGACATCACATTACAGACACATATGACGTCACATTATAGATTCATATTACATCACATTACAGACACATGACATCACATTACAGACACATATGACATCACATTACAGACACATATGACATCACATTACAGATACATATGACATCACAGTACAGATACATATGACATCACATTACAGATACATATGACATCACAGTACAGACACATATGACATCACATGACATCACATTACAGATACATATGACATCACATATGACATCACATTACAGACACATATGACATCACATTACAGATACATATGACATCACAGTACAGACACATATGACATCACATATGACATCACATTACAGATACATATGACATCACATATTACATCACATTACAGATACATATGACATCACATATGACATCACATTACAGACACATATGACATCACATATGACATCACATTACAGATACATATGACATCACAGTACAGACACATATGACATCACATATGACATCACATTACAGACACATATGACATCACATTACAGATACATATGACATCACATATGACATCACAGTACAGATACATATGACATCACATTACAGATACATATGACATCACATATGACATCACATTACAGACACATATGACATCCAGTGTTTCCCATACATATGTGTGCGCGTGTGCCTGTGTGTGTGTGTGCATAAACCCCTCTGCATGCTATCTGTGTGTGTGTGTGTGTGTGTGTGTGTGTGTGTGTGTGTGTGTGTGCGTGCATAAACCCCTCTGCATGCTATGTGACTATCTGTGTGTGTGTGTGTGTGTGTGTGTGTGTGTGTGTGTGCATAAACCCCTCTGCATGCTATGTGACTATCTGTGTGTGTGTGTGTGTGTGTGTGTGTGTGTCTGTGTGTGTGTGTGTGCGTGCATAAACCCCTCTGCATGCTATGTGACTATCTGTGTGTGTGTGTGTGTGTGTGTGTGTCTGTGTGTGTGTGTGTGCGTGCATAAACCCCTCTGCATGCTATGTGACTATCTGTGTGTGTGTGTGTGTGTGTGTGTCTGTGTGTGTGTGTGTGCGTGCATAAACCCCTCTGCATGCTATGTGACTATCTGTGTGTGTGTGTGTGTGTGTGTGTGTGTGTGTGCGTGTGTGTGTGTGCATAAACCCCTCTGCATGCTATGTGACTGTCGTGTGTGTGTGTGTGTGTGTGTGTGTGTGTGTGTGTGTGTGTGTGTGTGTGTGTGTGTGTGTGCGTGTGTGTGTGTGTGTGTGTGTGTGCATAAACCCCTGTGCATGCTATGTGAGTATCTGTGTGTGTGTGTGTGTGTGTGTGTGTGTGTGTGTGTGTGTGTGTGTGTGTGCATAAACCCCTGTGCATGCTATGTGAGTATCTGTGTGTGTGTGTGCAGTGTTTCCCATACATAGACTATTCAGCGCAGCGCCACAGAATGAAAACCAAGCGCCGCAAATTGATTCCGTTTTTTCTTTTTTCAAACGTGATTCTGTCATTCTCGCTCACACGCACACAGAGAGTGAGAGAGTGTGAGAGAGAGTGAGAGAGTGTTAGAGAGAGTGAGAGTGAGAGCGAGAGAGAGAGAGAGAGATCAACATCCGCGCATACATGTCAATGGGGGTACACTTATAAAACACCTGCACTGGTCCGACGTTTTCAACGCAACTCGGAACTCAAGCTATTATTAACCCTATGGGCCCGATGGACGCAAAATGCGTCCAAATTTACACCCATTCTTCTCTGTTGAATTACTCTGGGACGGTACATCGTAGAGAGATGGCACTTATACCACACAAAACAGCAGAAACAGCTTTACAACGTGACCTCCCGCTCATTTTAAGTATCGGCGATATATTAATATTTAAAAATTAGCGCTTTGCACAGGCATTACTCTCGTTGATCGGATAGATAAGGCACGCACATCAGCATCTCAGCTTTCCAACGACACCAAGCACATATTATCACGTTAATTTATCACTATAAAAAAGGGATCAAATGTTTGCCAAGTAATGATTTGACAAATTTTTACTTCACCCATTTTAAACTCGCGGTTATCAGTCAATGCATAATGTAAACAATAGCAGAACTTAACCATTCTACTGCTATCGTGCATTTCTGTCAAGACACGTTTCATACTGTTTTGAAATTACTGCAAATTTCTGCATAATATCCATAATCCTGATATAACATCCTTCATTACATGGAAAACAGGCCCTTATTTCCGTCAGGCACAGACTACATATTTATCAACATTGATAAGTCACCGAATATCCCACCATCATGGTTCTTATATTGCCAGATTCCAGACAATCTCCTCTACTCACACATGAAAAGATATCCTTACTGACAGCATCCTATGGACAGGT
>CM050218.1:397500-410000 GCA_027475355.1 Coilia nasus
ATCAGGCTACCCTATCGCTAATGTAAACATCAGGCTACCCTATCGCTAATGTAAACATCAGACTACCCTATCGTTAATGTAAACATCAGACTACCCTATCGCTAATGTAAACATCAGGCTACCCTATCGTTAATGTGAACATCAGACTACCCTATCGCTAATGTAAACATCAGACTGCCCTATTGCTAATGTAAACATCAGGCTACCCTATCGCTAATGTAAACATCAGGCTACGCTATCGCTAATGTAAACATCAGACTGCCCTATCGCTAATGTAAACATCAGGCTACCCTATCGCTAATGTAAATATCAGACTGCCCTATCGCTAATGTAAACATCAGACTGCCCTATCGTTAATGTGAACATCAGACTACCCTATCGTTAATGTAAACATCAGACTGCCCTATCGCTATTTTAAACATCAGGCTACCCTATCGCTAATGTAAACATCAGGCCACCCTATCGCTAATGTAAACATCAGACCACCCTATCGCTAATGTAAACATCAGGCCACCCTATCGCTAATGTAAACATCAGACCACCCTATCGCTAATGTAAACATCAGGCCACCCTATTGCTAATGTAAACATCAGGCCACCCTATCGTTAATGTAAACATCAGACTGCCCTATCGCTAATGTAAACATCAGGCCACCCTATTGTTAATGTAAACATCAGACTACCCTATCGCTAATGTAAACATCAGACTGCCCTATCGTTAATGTAAACATCAGGCTACCCTATCGCTAATGTAAACATCAGGCTACCCTATCGTTAATGTAAACATCAGACTGCCCTATCGTTAATGTAAACATCAGGCTACCCTATCGCTAATGTAAACATCAGACTACCCTATTGCTAATGTAAACATCAGACTGCCCTATCGCTAATGTAAACATCAGACTCCCCTATCGCTAATGTAAACATCAGACTGCCCTATCGCTAATGTAAACATCAGACTACTCGCATGCCCTTTCTTACATGCTCTGCTATCGCTAATGTAAATCGCTAGCTCTGAATGTTTTAAATTCCCAGCGATGCCCCTGACACACACACACACACCCAACGTACAAAATACAACACGTAAGATGACACACACACAACGTACAACATGTAAGATCACACACAGACCCACACACAACATACAACACGTAATTTCACACACACACAGACCCACACACAACGTACAACATGTAAGACCACACACACACAATGTATGACACACAACACACACGCACACACTAAGACATTTGGTCAGTCTCAAAATGTGTGTATTCCATTAAACTGTTTTAGTCGCTCATTTCTTTGTGTGTGTGTGTGTGTTTGTGTGTGTGTGTGTGTGTGTGTGTGTGTGTGTGTAGTCGTCATGCTGCAAAGGAGAGTTGTCAGGCTGTGAGGATGAAGACTTTAAGGTCAGTACTAATTACCAACACACACAAACATCAACACACATGACTACACACACACATCAACACACATGACTACACACACACATCAACACACATGACTACACACACACACCAAAACACATGACTACACACACACACATACACACACACATCAACACACATGACTACACACACACACATACACACACGACTACACACACATCAACACACATAACTACACACACACAAATACACACACACAAATACACACACACATCAACAAACATTACTACACACACAGCAGCCCACATGACTACACACACACACATCAACACACATGACTACACACACACACATCAACACACATGACTACACACACACATCAACACACACGACTACACACACATCAACACACACGACTACACACACATCAACACACATGACTACACACACACATCAACACACATGACTACACACACATACACACACACATCAACAAACATTACTACACACACAGCAACACACATGACTACACACACACAACACACAAATCAACAGACATGACTATACACACACACATCAACACACACTACTACACACACACACATCAACACACATGACTATACACACACACATCAACACACACTACTACACACACACACATCAACACACATGACTATACACACACACATCAACACACATGACTACACACACACATCAACAGACATGACTACACACACACAGCAACAAACATAACCACACACACACATTAACACACTACAAATATAAGCGCAAGCCTGTACTACACATCATTAGACACTCATTAAAGGAGCTAAGCTGTGAGCAGCTGGACTTCTTCTTGGAGCTTGAAGATGTTTCACCTTCCATCCAAAAGGCTTCTTCAGTTCTGGCCTGATGATGGGAAACCACCCATCTACGTTGCTTACAACTTCCCTCCTTAGACTACCATGACCTGGATGAATGAGAATCTACACACACACACACACACACACACACACACCACATGCACCGACATAGACACACACACACACACACACAGACAGCTTAGCTGCTTTGGCTACCATGACCTGGATGAATGAGAATCTACACAGACATCCTTAGACACTAATACAGCTACTGACGTGTGGGACTAAAGATGTAACTCATTTGTCGGGGTGTGTGTGTGTGTGTGTGTGTGTGTTAGTGTGAAGGCCAGCAGGACCTTACAGACTGTGTGTTCCAGGATCCCTCAATGTGCCCTGCCTCCACCCCCACCAAGAACCGTGAGAATCATGGTACACACACACACACACTCACACACACACTCACATACACACATACACACTCACATACACACACTCACATACACACACTCACATACACACACTCACATACACACACATGCTGACTGGAACTTCTCGGTTTTATCCCGTTTCATTCCCAAATCAAGGTGTAAACCTGTGATTCAGTCACGTCTCACTCCTCCCACACGCAAGGCTTTCCCTGCCATTTGCTGCCTAACTCAGCTAAATATGTCGGCTACTGCTGCTGGAAACTCAGGAAATACAGACACTGACCAAACACACACACTGACCAAACACACACACTGACCACATACACACACTGACCAAACACACACACTGACCAAACACACACACTGACCACATACACACACTGACCAAACACACACACTGACCAAACACACACACTGACCACATACACACACTGACCAAACACACACACTGACCACATACACACACTGACCAAACACACACACTGACCACATACAGACACTGACCAAACACCCACACTGACCACATACACACACTGACCAAACACACACACTGACCACATACACACACTGACCAAACACACACACTGACCACATACACACACTGACCACATACAGACACTGACCACATACACACACTGACCACATGCAGACACTGACCACATACACACACTGACCAAACACACACACTGACCACATACACACACTGACCACATACAGACACTGACCACATACACACACTGACCACATGCAGACACTGACCACATACACACACTGACCACATACACACACTGACCACATACACACACTGACCACATACACACACTGACCACATGCAGACACTGACCACATACACACACTGACCACATACACACACTGACCACATACACACACTGACCACATGCAGACACTGACCACATACACACACTGACCACATACACACACTGACCACATACACACACTGACCACATGCAGACACTGACCACATACAGACACTGACCACATACAGACACTGACCACATACACACACTGACCACATACACACACTGACCACATACACACACTGACCACATGCAGACACTGACCACATACACACACTGACCACATACACACACTGACCACATGCAGACACTGACCACATACACACACTGACCACATACACACACTGACCACATACACACACTGACCACATGCAGACACTGACCACATACACACACTGACCACATACACACACTGACCACATGCAGACACTGACCACATACACACACTGACCACATACACACACTGACCACATACACACACTGACCACATACACACACTGAGCAAAAACGTTTAGGATTTTGTCATGTTTACTCCTCTGACACGCAAGGTTTTCCGAAGTGTTAAAGTGTGGCATTTACCAGCTGTGAGGAGGAGAAGATTCACACACGCGTGCGCACAGACGGTTGGTGTTGGTGTGTGTTGCAGGTTCGGCGCCAGACAGCCCGGGTTGGCTGGCGAGCCCCTTTAAGGGCCTGCCTGTCCAATCACAGCGCCTCCTGCAGGCTCTACTTCCTGTCCGAGAGCAGCAGGGGCGGGGCAAAGAGAGCCGGCCGCTACTGAGCCAGGAGGTGACACACACACACACACACACACACACACACACACACACCCCTCCATCACACCATGAGCAAGCTTCACACACATGCATTCTCGTGTAATCTCATTACTTATCCATCACACACCAGTGTATGTGTGTGTGTGTGTGTGTGTGAGTGTGTGTGTGTTTACATGCCTGTCTCAACTCTAACTCCACTACACCATTACTAGTACACTACACTACAGCGTGTGTGTGTATGTGTGTGTGTGTGTGTATATGTTCTGCCATTGCTCCATATGAGTGTTTGTGGTGTGTTTGTGAAATGTTCCAGTGTGAGGGTGTGTGTATGTGCGCTGCCCTGCATGTCCTTGTGTGAGCGGCTGCATTGTGTTGCAGAGTGTGTGTGTGTGTGTTGCAAAGTGTGCGTGTGTGTGTGTGTGTGTGTGTTGCAGAGTGTGCGTGTGTGTGTTGCAGAGTGTGCGTGTGCATGCGTGTGTGTGTGTGTGTGCGCACGCGTGTGTGTGTTTGTCACAGAGCATGCGTGTGTGTGTGTGTGTGTTGCAGAGCATGCGTGTGTGTGTGTGTTGCAGAGCATGCAGCTGTGTGTATGTGTGTGTTGTATCTATGTGTGTGTATGTGTGTGTTGTATCTGTGTGTGTGTGTGTTGCAGAGCATGCAGGTGTGTGTTTGTGTGTTGCAGAGCATGCAGATGTGTGTGTGTTTCAGAGCATGCATGTGTGTGTGTGTGTGTGTGTGTGTGTGTGTGTGTGTGTGTTTCAGAGCATGCATATGTGTGTGTGTGTTGCAGAGCATGCGCTGGGCTGTGGAGGCCTCACTGCTGCCCCCTGCCTGCCAATGGCCACATTACATCCACAGACCCACTCAACCACCACAAGCACACACGACTGTAAGTTTCACACACACACACACACACAGGTACAACACACACGCACACACACACACAGGTACAACACACACACACACACACATACACACAACACACACATACACACAGCAAACACACACATACACACACAGATACAACACAGAGAGATACAACACACACACACACAGATACAACACACACACACACACACATACAACACACACACAGAGATACAACACACATATGCACGTAGCAAACACTCACACACACACAGATACAACACACACATACACACACAAACAGATACAACACACACAGATACAACACACACACACAGATACAACACACACATACACACACAGATACAACACACACACACACACACACACACAGATACAACACACACACAGATACAACACATATATGCACGTAGAAAACACTCACACACACACAGATACAACACACACACACACACAGATACAACACACACATACACACACACGGATACAACACACACACACACACAGATACAACACACACACACAGAGATACAACACACACATACACACAGATACAACACACACACACACACAGATACAACACACTCACACACACACAGATACAACACACACACACACACAGATACAACACACACACCCCCACACACACACAGATACAACACACACACACAGATACAACACACACACATACAACACACACACACACACACACAGATACAACACACACACAGATACAACACACATATGCACGTAGCAAACACTCACGCACACAGAGATACAACACACACACACACATTCACAAGCGCGTACACACTCACATTGCAAGCACACACACACATACACACATTCACAAGCACACACACACACACACAGATACAACACACACATACACGCAGCAAGCACACACACACACACAGACATACAACACACACACACATTCACAAGCGCGCACACACTCACATTCGCAAGCACACACACACATACACACATTTACAAGCACACACACACATTAACAAGCACACACACACACACACTTCTCCACAGTAATCTGCAATGCAACCGCTAACTTTGTGACATCACCATTTCCACTTGTGATGTCACCATCTCCACTTGTGATGTCACCATCTTCACCTGTGATGTCACCATCGTCACCTGTGATATCAGCACTAACTCTGTCATGTCAAAACTCTTCCTTTGACATCATCCTCACACTGCAGCCCGCCCACACCCCCATCTTATCCAATCAGAGTGCTTGTTTTAATCTGTTTGTCCTGCCCACATTCAAGTGTGTGTGTGTGTGTGTGTTTCTGAGGTAATGGTTGGGTGTGCATAGTGCATGTATTTGATTGATGCCTGTACGGTGTGTATGGTGTGTGTGTGTGTGTGTGTGTGTATGTGTTTCTGATGTAATAGTTGGGTGTCCATAGTGCATGTATTTGATTGATGCCTGTACGGTGTGTGTGTGTGTGTGTGTTTCTGAGGTAATGGTTGGGTGTGTGTATAGTGCATGTCTTTGACTGGTGCCTGTGTGTGTGTGTGTGTGTGTATGTGTGTGTGTGTGTTTCTGATGTAATGGTTGGGTGTGTATAGTGCATGTATTTGACTGGTGCCTGTATGGTGTGTGTGTGTGTGTGTGTGTGTGTAGGACTCAGAGGAGGAGGACTGTGACGCTATGGTAAGCCCCGCCCAGGGGGAGGGGCCTAGGGGATTCCAGCCGTATGTAGAAGAGGACTTTGCCAACTTCGAAGTTTACAACGCCAGCCTGGAGATGGGAGTGTGTGAGGCGGGAGTGTGTGAGGCGGGGGTGTGTGAGAGTGCAGTGTGTGAGGCGGGGGTGTGTGCTACAGGAGAGTGTGAGACTGCAGTGTGTGAGACTGCAGTGTGTGAGGCGGGAGTGTGTGCTACAGGAGAGTGTCTGGGCTACAGCATGGGCCTGGAGGGGGTGTGTGTGCGCGGGGAGCGGGGGCGTGCAGGTGTGGGCGTGAGCGTGGGAGTGTGTGAGCGTGAGTGTGTGTCTCGCAGCCCCACCGCCAGCAGCTGCACCAGCGGATACTTCTCACACAGCACCTCCAGCGCAACCCTCTCTGACGCCGCCCAATCAGACGCCACCACGGGGGACAGCAGCCAATCAGAAGCCACTCTGGGTGACGTCGGCCAATCAGACGGCACGCTGGGCGACACCGGCCAATCACACACCACCCTCACAGACGTTCCTCCCCCCAGCAGCAACAGCTCCGAGCAGCCATGCTCAGAGTCCGCCCCCACTACTGAAGCCACATCCACCCACCAACATAGCCCCTCCCCCTCCATGTCTCAGCCTCTCCCTGTAATTAGCCCCGCCCCCCGGGATGCCCCGCCCCCCTGCCAGCTGAGCACCAGTCCCGAGTTCTCCGATTTCCAGCGTGCGGGGGAGGGGCAAGGGCAGGACTGGCCCCTCGCCCTGACCAACGGCTCCACGCCCACCCCAGGGCAGGAGGGGGGTGGTCCTGTGGAGCAGCTCCCTGATTGGATGGCTCCAGGAGAGGAGGGGGGTGGTCCTGTGGAGCAGCTCCCTGATTGGATGGCTCCAGGAGAGGAGGGGGGTGGTCCTGTGGAGCAGCTCCCTGATTGGATGGCTCCAGGAGAGGAGGGGGGCGGTCCTGTGGAGCAGCTCCCTGATTGGATGGCTCCAGGCGAGCTGGTGTGGGTGGGCGGGCACTGTGGCACGGTGCACTATGTGGGCGGAGTCGAGTTTGCTGCTGGAATCTGGGTGGGAGTGGAACTGGAGCTCGCTGTGGGTGAGTGTGTGTGTGTGTGTCTGTGTGTGAGTGGGTGTCTGTGTGTGTGTGAGTGTGTGTGTGTGTTTGTGTGTATGTATGTGCGTGTGTGTGTGTGTGTTTGTGTGTATCTATCTGTGTGTGTGTGTGTGTGTGTATGTATGTGTGTGTATCTATCTGTGTGTGTGTGTGTGTGTGTGTGTGTGTGTGTGTGCGTTTGTGTGCATATGTATGTGTGTGTATCTATCTGTGTGTGTGTGTGTGTATGTATGTGTGTGTGTGTATCTGTGTGTGTGTGTGTGTGTTTGTGTGCATATGTATGTGTGTGTATCTATAGGTGTGTGTGTGTGTGTGTGTATGTATGTGTGTGTGTGTATCTGTGTGTGTGTGTGTGTGTGTGTCTTTACAAATCAAATCAAATCTTGTACAGGGCGTGTGTGTATCTGTATACAGGGTGTGTGTGTGTGTGTGTGTGTGTGTGGCCCATGTGAGCTGAGAGCTAACCCTGCTCCTGTCTGTCCCCCCCGCAGGTAAGCACAATGGTACGGTCCAGGGGCGTGTCTACTTCCGCTGTGAGGCGGGGCATGGAGTCTTTGTGCAGCCGGCCCACCTCAGACGCCACGCCCCCACCTCTGCACACACACACACACAGCCCCTACTGCGTTAGCACACACACACACTCGCGCACACACACACACACTACCCCCCCACCTCAGACACCACGCCCCCACCTCTGCACACACACACACACAGCCCCTACTGCTGTAGCACACACACACACACACACACACACACACACCCCACACACTACTCTCATACCCCCCTTACCCCCCCGCACCTCTGCCCCCCCTGCAGCCCCTACTCCTGTAGGACACACACACACACACACACCCCACACACTACTCACATCATCATTGTGACATCATCACCAGGCGTCAGGACTGACGGACGCATCATTGTGACATCATCACCAGGCGTCGGGACTGACGGACGCATCATTGTGACATCATCACCAGGCGTCAGGACTGACAGATGCATCTTTGTGACATCATCACCAGGCGTCAAGACTGACAGACGCATGTTTGTGACATCATCATCACGCGTCAAGACTGACAGACGCATCTTTGTGACATCATCATCACGCGTCAAGACTGACAGACGCATCTTTTCGACATCATCACCACGCGTCAGGAAGCACCAAAGAAACTGCCCTGACATTTGCAAGTCGTGTGTGGTGGTGTGAGTGTGTTTGTGCACGAGTGAATGAGAGAGTGAGTAAAAGAGTAATCATGGTGTGTGTGTGTGTGTGTGTGTGTGTGTGTGTGTGTGTGTGTGTGTGTGTGTGTGTGTGTGCCTGGTGCTACATCGCTATATTGACTGGTGCCACATCACTGTGTATTTAAGTGAGTGTGTGCACATGTGTTTGATGCTCCATTAGGCAGTGTGTCTGGGCCTCTTGAAGTAATGTTTTGTGACATTACTTTACACTACTGCATTACATTACTTTACACTACTACATTATTTTACACTACTTTACACTACTTTACACTACTTTACACTACTTTACACTACTTTACATTACTGCATTACTTTACACTACTTTACATTACTACATTACACTACACTACTTTACACTACTACTTTACACTACTTTACATTACTTTACACCACTACATTATAGTACGACACTTAGCAGATGATTTTATCCAAAGCCACTTACTATAGAGGACACGAATGCCGTATGTTTAAAAGGGTTGTGTCCGCCTCTTTCATGTTTACGTTCATGTGTACTAAAAGTGGCCTAAACACGAGCATGTGTGCCCTACACTGGACACTACTATGATGGCTCTTCTTGAGCTGCCGACACTTAGAGGCGATGCGTTGCAGTTGAACATTTTAAGAACCGATTCCCGAGTCCATTGCATTACAGGTAAAAGCCATAAATAAAATATTAAAATCATCAATAATAAAATCAGTCAGATAATTTCAAACCAGTTACCGGCAGTTTTTGCCACTTGGCTTAATGGAACTAATGGAACTTAATTGCACCATCATTATGGGGGGTGGACTAGTCCATTATCATTATGGGGGGTGGACTAGTCCATTATCATTATGGGGAGGCCATATGGACTAGTCCATTATCATTATGGGGGGTGGACTAGTCCATTATCATTATGGGGAGGGCATATGGACTAGTCCATCATCACTATGGGCGGCGGGCATATGGACTAGTCCATCATTACCATAACTCTAATGGCCATACTTGCAGAATGGCGATGTGCACGTAGATAGTATGTGGGATTCTGTGTACACAGAACTGGCTGCATGAATTGGTTTGGACGCAGTGTTCCAGCAGAAAGCGTGCACAGCACTACTGTAGGACATGACACAGAGCAGTGTTCACATGAGGGCCCGGATCGCTGCTATGATGAGTGTGTGTGTGTGTGTGTGTGCGTGTGTGTTCTAGGGCCTAGTTACACCTCACACCTGTTAACCAGCTCAATTGTTGTTATGGATACTCCTCTGTTGCCGCAGAGACCCTCTTGTTATCATGGACATCCTCTGGTTGCCATGAGCATCCTTCAGTCGCTATGGACACTCTTTGGTTGCCATGGACATCCTTCAGTTGCTATGGACACTGGTTGCTACAGACCCTGGTGTGCCTGTCTGACCTACAGATGTATGGGCTGTACCGTGCGTGCGTGCGTGTGTGCGCGCGTGCGCGCGTGCGTGTGTGTTTGTATCCCCTGTCAGGGATGGTTGGAATGATGCTTGTGTGTGTGTGTTTGTGTGTGTGTGTGTTCTGCCACTAGTATGTGTTGCCTTACTGAGTAATGTTTGCACAGAGTGTCGTGTCATGCCCTCGTCAAAAACAATGCCTACGTTTGTTTACTTTACACGTGTCCATAGAGCCTTGTGTGTGTGTGTGTGTTTATCATGAGAAAGAGGAATGATGGGAGAGGAGTTTTAGCCAGCCACTGTGTGTGTGTGTGCGTGTGTTTGTGTGTGTGTGTGTGTGTGTGTGTGTGTGTGTGTGTGTGTGTGTGTGTGTGTGTGTGTGTGAAGATGCTGTAATTGTGAATAGAGGAAGACAAACCCAAGAGCTTAGCTTCCAGAACAATACAAAGCTGGTCGACCCACTGAGGAACTGTGTGTGTGTGTGTGTAAGTGTACATACGTGTATTTGAACATAGGATTCTATAGAAAAATGTACAGAATTGTATTTATATTTTATCTCAAGAAATCTGTTTTAAATTGGTACAGAGATCCTGTAGAATACAGACTGTTTATGACACACTCATCTGGCTCCTGCCTTCTGTCCATTACACACACATTTGGTACCTGGAGTTTGTGTGTATCTGTGTGTCTGGTGTATTGTGAGTTTAGACATACATTATCTGAAAGAACACACATATTCATTTTTACTGTTTTAGCACATGCTCTTCTCCAAAGCAACAACAATGTAAAACTACACCTTACAACCAAAGCCACTCGTCTACCTCCTGAAATAAAAACATTATATGACATTGTTCAGGAAGTAGAAACTAATGTACTTCATGCATACACTTATATACGCTGACATGGTGCTAATGTACTGCACTTATATACGCTGACATGGTGCTAATGTACTGCACTTATATACGCTGACATGGTGCTAATGTACTGCATGCATACACTTATATACGCTGACATGGTGCAAAATCAGTTAGTCTAACGCAGAAGTCAACCACCAGTATGACTGCAGGCAGACGTCACTGCCATAATAATAATAACAATAATAATAATAATGATAATAATAATAATAACAATAATAATAATAATAATGATGATAATAATGCTAATGACAATAATAATACTTTTTTATTTGCAACCAACGTATGTCACCATGGAGATAGAACACTGATGCTGTATGTCACCATGGAGATAGAACACCGATGTGGTATGTCATCATGGACGTAGACCACTTCTGCTGTACGTCGCCATAGAAATAGAACACTGATGCGGTACGTCACCATGGAGATTGAACACTGATGCGGTACGTCGCCATGGAGATAGAACACTGATGCGGTACGTTGCCATGGAGATAGAACACTGATGCGGTACGTTGCCATGGAGATAGAACACCGATGCTGTATGTCACCATGGAGATAGAACACTGATGCGGTACGTTGCCATGGAGATAGAACACTGATGCGGTACGTTGCCATGGAGATAGAACACCGATGCTGTATGTCACCATGGAGATAGAACACTGATGCGGTACGTTGCCATGGAGATAGAACACTGATGCTGTATGTCACCATGGAGATAGAACACTGATGCGGTACGTTGCCATGGAGATAGAACACTGATGCTGTACGTCACCATGGGGGTAGAACACTTATGCTGTGTGTGTGTGTGGATATGCTGCTCTGCTATGCTGTATGTGTGTGTGTGGATATGCTGCTCTGCTCTGCTATGCTGTATGTGTGTGTGTGTGTGTGGATATGCTGTGCTGTGTGTGTGTGTGTGGATATGCTGCTCTGCTGTGCTATGCTGTGTGTGTGTGTGTGTGGATATGCTGTGCTGTGTGTGTGTGTG
>CM050218.1:415000-432500 GCA_027475355.1 Coilia nasus
CACTGAGAGTTCAATTCAAGTCGAGTCTTTCTTATTTTGTAGATTAACATTGGAACAAAACGAGTTGCCCCAAAGTGCTCCACAACACAAACATGAAAACTAAGAAAGCAAAACCATAAAACAAAGACCATAAGTAGGTATATAACACGGACAATGAAATAGAAATGAGGTTAATAATTAAATAAATATAAGGCCGGGCTGGACAGCGTCAGATAAACGCATCAAAACCATCAGAACAAGGTAAAAATAGAGAGAAGAGATTTGTCTTCAAATTGGAGTAAAATAACGTACATTTTTCAGAATGACAAGTTGAGTGGGGGAGCACCGGACAATGCACCTGCACAGACGTCGGTGAACTACAAAGTAGCATCACCAAGGAGGCGTTAGCTAGCCGCTTGCAGTTGTGTGGGAGCAACTGCAAAGGTCTGTACAATTTGTCTGTAAGCGTCATGCTCCCGCGAGTTTTCGGGTCATGTGTCATGGTCGCATTGTTGTGACAACCTCACACATTTCGGGCATGTCGGACACAATTTCTAACCACAATGCAACATGCGCCTATTGCTTCACAACGGCTAATGCTGCTAATAGCGGCTAATGCTAATGCTTCACAATGGGTAACGCTGCTAACAGCGGCTAATGCTAATGCTTTACAGCGTTAACACTGCTCACATTTACCTGTTTCAGCCACACCCCTATCACCTACCTGTGTTACTTCACTTGTGTTACTGTGTTACTTACCTGTGTAACTATAGCCAGGGAGCAATGAGGTGAGGAGAGGTTTTTTCTTACCTGTGTAACTATAGCCAGGGAGCAATGAGGTGAGGAGAGGTTCAGAGCTGATGAGAGGGGGGCGATAGAGAGAGGGATAGAGAGTGAGGGATAGTGAGAGGGATAGAGAGGGATAGAGAGGGATAGAGAGGGATAGTGAGGGATAGAGAGAGATATAGAGTGAGGGATAGAGAGGGATAGAGAGAGATAGAGAGTGAGGGATAGTGAGAGGGATAGAGAGGGATAGAGAGGGATAGTGAGGGATAGAGAGAGATAGAGAGTGAGGGATAGAGAGGGATAGAGAGAGATAGAGAGTGAGGGATAGAGAGGGATAGAGAGAGATAGAGAGTGAGGGATAGAGAGGGATAGAGAGGGATAGTGAGAGGGGGATAGAGAGGGATAGAGAGAGGGGCGATAGAGAGTGAGGGATAGAGAGGGATAGAGAGTGAGGGATAGTGAGAGGGATAGAGAGGGATAGTGAGGGATAGAGAGAGATAGAGAGTGAGGGATAGAGAGAGATAGAGAGTGAGGGATAGAGAGGGATAGAGAGAGATAGAGAGTGAGGGATAGAGAGGGATAGAGAGGGATAGTGAGAGGGGGATAGAGAGGGATAGAGAGAGGGGCGATAGAGAGTGAGGGATAGAGAGGGATAGAGAGTGAGGGATAGAGAGGGATAGTGAGAGAGGGATAGAGAGAGGGGCGATAGAGAGAGAGGGATAGAGAGTGAGGGATAGAGAGTGAGGGATAGAGAGAGGGATAGAGAGAGGGATAGAGAGAGGGATAGAGAGGGATAGAGTGAGGGATAGAGAGAGGGATAGAGAGAGGGATAGAGAGTGAGGGATAGAGAGAGGGATAGAGAGAGGGATAGAGAGGGATAGAGAGTGAGGGATAGAGTGAGGGATAGAGAGGGATAGAGAGTGAGGGATAGTGAGAGGGATAGAGAGGGATAGAGAAAGGGGCGATAGAGAGTGAAGGATAGAGAGGGATAGTGAGAGGGGCGATAGAGAGTGAGGGATAGAGAGAGGGATAGAGAGAGGGATAGAGAGAGGAATAGAGAGAGGGATAGAGAGTGAGGGATAGTGAGGGTTAGAGAGTGAGGGATAGAGAAAGGGGCGATAGAGAGTGAGGGTTGGGGGAGGGGGGGGGGCTGTACCCAAAATTAGATCTGGCTTCTGGGTTAGTTGAAGCAGCTGCTGTAGTGAACTTCCCCCTGCACCTCTGGACACACACACACACACACACTTTCTCTCACACACATATAGACACACACACACACACACTCTTTCTCACACACACATATAGACACACACACACACACACTCTCTCTCTCACACACATATAGACACACACACACACTTTCTCTCACACACACATGCACTATCTCTCTCTCACACACACACAACCTCTGCACCTCCACTGATTGATCCCCACAGGCCCACTGACAACAGGTGGCACACACACACACACACACGCACACACAGATACACACACACACACGCACACACACATTCCCAAAGCCTTGAGATTACCCATGTGCTGTGGTCATTTACAAAGCATCTTTATTTAGATTTGAACTTCAGACAAATTACTGAACGTCCTCAGACACCCATAAGGACACCAGAAATGCCACAGCACTGGGCCAGCAGTGGCCAAAAACAGCAGTAGCCACACACACACACACACTCAACAGGCACACACATGCACGGAAATGAAACTCACACAGTTAGCTTGGAGTGTGTAGCCAGTAGCTGAATGTAGTTACAGTGGATTTGTTAGCTAAAGCGCTAGCCGTTAGCCCTACACTGAATCTGTTAGGAGAAGGGTCCGCTTCCAATAGAAATGCTACCTAGCCGTTAGCCCTACAGTGAATCCGTTAGCAGAAGGGCTACCACTTACAATACAGATGCTAGCCGTTAGCCCTACAGTGAATCCGTTAGGAGAAGGGCTACCACTTACAATGCAGATGCTAGCCGTTAGCCCTACAGTGAATCCGTTAGGAGAAGGGCTACCACTTACAATACAGATGCTAGCCGTTAGCCCTACAGTGAATCCGTTAGGAGAAGGGTCTACTTACAATAGAGGTGTTAGCTCAAGAGCCAGTAAATACATTAGCTATTAGCCGAAGGGTAGCAACCATGAAGCCGTTAGCTGAAACACTAGCAGAAACTGTGCAGGCGTTTTCACATTGCTGAAATTAGTGGGAATTTTGACCAAAATTATTGGGATGCCTGTACCTTTCACAATTTTGACCAAAATTATTGGGATGCCTGTACCTTTCACATCGACCGTCATGGGTTTGCGTGTCCAAACCACACGCCAATTCGACCCATCTCGGATCCTACACTTTTTGCCGACACGGTTTGATTTGAACACAGCAACACGGGTTGTGGGGCGTGATATAGCGGCATATAAGGTTTAAAACAATATAGATGCAAACGGTCTCTCGAAATATGCTGTTTATTTCCCATAAATCATGTATAACTCACCTAAGGTGAGTTCGGAATGTGTTTTTAATTGAAATGCTGTACATGGACTGTTATATCCCACATTTTGTTGTTGTTTGGAATGTGTTTTAATGATAAAGGCTGAGGCAAAAGTCCAAATGCATCATTTTAAATAAAAAAAAAATTGCGAGTTCACTTCCTGTTACCCCGGTAGCTGTAGCGTTATTTTAAACGCTGTGTTCATGGAAAACTTTGTTTTTAGAAACACAAAACAACGACAATACAACCGACACGGTAGGACAGACGGCATGCTGATTTATACATCATTTTATGTTAAATAAACAGCACATTTTGAGAGACAAGTCATTATGTGCTTGTTAACGGTGATTGAAATGCGTTGAAAGAGTAAAATGTTTTAAAACTGTAGTGGAGTAAAATGTTCGATGATTGCACTACTGTTTACTATTGTTGAGAAAATGTGTCCAGAGCGCATCCATCAATGTATTTCCGGATATTGTAAATATCCAGAAATATGTGACTACAAATATCCCCAGAAAGACCCCTTTCGCCTAAGTGCATCTTCACCCTATGTGTTGTGTGCTTTTTAAGCGTGGGCGAAAATAGGTGGAAAGAGTGAAGTGTCTGATGACAGCGCTAGTGGTTACCCTATGTTGATGTCACGTGTATGCCTACAAATACCTCCGCTAATTTGGCATCAAATGTCTTTGTATTCTTTGCATACGTTCGCAATCCCATGTAAGCATCCACGTACAGTACAGTAGCACGTACATGCACTTCATTTGCGCTTGAATGGTTGTACAAAGAGCCAGCAACAACTCCTCTGTGTGACCCGCTATGGTTGTTTTGAAAAACAGAATGAAAACTTTGCAGATAGGTGTATTTGCCTCCGGTGCATGGGCCATTACACGTCATTGTACACGTCCAGCAATACCCATGGCGTGACATTACAGTGGCACTAGGCTACGCCTCCTGAACCCGGCTTTAGACAAGAGGGGTCCTTTCACATTGCTATCCGGGGGTCGATTGCCGTGCCGTTTGCACACACCATGGCATGTGAAAACCTCTAATAACACTAGTGCTAGTAGAAGTAGCTGAAGTTCTGTGGTGTTGCTGTTAGCTGAAGGACCATCAGTAACTGGGGCTGTTCACTGGAGCACTACCAGTAACAGTGGAACTGTTGGCTGAAGAGCTTGCAGTAACAGCAAAGGTGTTAGCTAAAAGACCATGCATAACAGTGGTGCTATTAGCTGAAGCGCTAGCAGTTACTGTGGCGATGTTAGCTAAACTGCTAGCAGTAACTGTGGCAATGTTAGCTAAAGCGCTAGCAGTAACTGTGGAGATGTTAGCTAAAGCGCTAGCCGTAACTGTGGCAATGTCAGCTAAAGCGCTAGCCGTAACTGTGGGAATGTTAGCTAAAGCAGTAGCAGTAACTGTAGCGCTGTTAGCTAAAGCGCTAGCAGTAGAGGCTGAAGGCTGCAGCAGTCTGGTTGGTGCAGTCTGACCTAGCTTCTGGCAGATATAAGCAGGGGTTGGACTAAGTGTGTGTGCGTGTGCTTTGCCTGTCCTTCTAGAATGTCAGGGTGGCAGAAAATAGGCACCCCAGACCCTCATGTCACTCTAATCGTGTGTGTGTGTGTGTGTGTGTGTGTGTGTGTTGACAGACACTAACACTCTTAACAGCTGCTGTTCTGCATGTTGGTAGGAGGTGACTTATGTTCCCTCAGTAAGGGAAGGACACTCGACCCAGATAGATGGACCTTAACTTTCTCTCTCTCTCTCTCTCTTTCTCTCTCTCTCTCTCTCTCTCTCTCTCATCTCTCTCTCTCTCTCTCTTTCTCTCATTTTCTGCTCTGTGTTTCACTCTTTTGTCCTTTTCTCCTCTCCCTCTCTTTTTCGCTCCCTCTCTCTCGTTTTTTCTCTTCCTCCCAGTTTTCTCTCTTCTCCCTAGTCTGTGAGTGACGTGGACAGTCAGTGACTGTGCGGTGGAATAAAGACCAGAATGCCCTTCGGGGTCAGTGGGGCAGTAACTGTGTGTTGTGGTTGCTGATGTGTAGTTATATGAGTGCAGATGTGTTGTGTGTGTGTGTGTGACCTGGTTGCCGTGCAGGGATTCCACACGCTGTCATATTGAAGATGTTTTTTCCAGTTTGGTGTGCTAGTGTGACTAGAATCTGGAGGGGGGGGGGGGGGGGGGGGGTTACTGTGTGTGTTGAGAGAGAGAGTTTTAGTCTGTGTGCAACCAGTGGGTATACTACAAAGGTGCCTAAGTGACAGATCTGGTTATACTACCCCTGGCGTACAACCTTAGTAGTATACCCCCCAGGGGTAGTTTCTCAGGGTAGTTTGCTTTGGTGTTTTTGGGGTGCAGTGGTATTTGCCGTGCTTTCCTTGGTGTGCTGTTTCAGGTGTCATGGGGGGTTTGCAGTGCTGTTTCATGTGTTGTGGGGGGGTTGGAGTGCTGTTTCAGGTGTTGTGGGGTGTTTGGAGTGTTTCAGGTGTCGTGGGGTGGTTTTGGTTATTCTGGTTGTTTGATGTCTCATGCGGTAACCACCAACACCTAGCTCCTTTCTGGGGTATGCTGTGTGTTGGTGTGTGTGTTGGTGTGTGTGTGGACTGCTTTAAGCTGCAGATTTCAGTTGGGTTGCCATGATGAAGTTCTAAAAACTCACACACACCCACACACCACTCACAGCACACACACACCCACACACCACTCACAGGACACACACCATGCCACACCGATATGTCACAAACCCAGCTATGCCCCGCCCCTGTCTTTGATGGACGGCTTCAATCTGACTTTTGGGTGTCATGGCAACCCTGTGCCTCATAACCGGCTGCTGAAGTCCCTGTGTGTGTGTGTGTGTGTATGTATGTGTGTGTGTATGTGTGTGTGTGAGAGAGAGTGTGTATATGAGTGTGGTGTGTGTGTGTGTGTGTGTTTTTGGCTGTCCTGATAACTGCGGTGTTCTGTGTGAGCTTTGCCCCCCAGTTGACCTCTGACCCCTGTGCCCCCCAGGCTCCCGGCGCACTACGTGTACCCCCAGACGCTGGTGCAGCCGAGCGTGGTGATCCCCCCACGTGCAGCCCCCCCCCGCCCAGCCCCCGTCAGCTCCGCCTCCTACCTGGACTACGGCGCCCCCTACGGCCACTACTCCAGCAGCGCGGCCTACGAGCAGTACCCCTTCGCCGCCTCGCCAGCCGCGCCCCTCCAGCGCCCCCTACCTGCCCTCCGCCGCCACTGCGGCCGCCTACGGATACGTGCAGCAGCCCCTGGCCTCCCCCGCGCCCCCCCCCTCCTCCTCCGCCCCCTTCGGCCAGTACCAGCCACCGCAGCTGCAGACCGACCGCATGCAGTGAAACACACACACACACACACACACACACACACACGCGCACACACACGCCCCCTTCGCCCAGTACCAGCCACTGCAGCTGCAGACCGACCGCATGCAATGAACACACACACACACACACACACACACACACACACACACGCTCACACACACACTCACACAAACACACTGCGGCAGCCTTGCGGTGAACACACACAAACATACAGGCTCTCACTGCTTCTGTGACACACCACACCACTGAAAATGTTCCTTATAGTGACCACACACACACACACACACACAGGTCATCATCGTGTGCCCTGACCTCGCCTGTGTCTGTAAAAGGTGGATGATGTCTCTAACCCCTCTTCAGTGTAATTATGACCCAGCTGCTCTGTTGGCTGCTCATTATGTAACATTTATTTAGCACAAGTTTCATTTATGTCCTCGCATCCTTAAATTGTTTGTTTTTTATTTGTGTTGGGCTGGGCTTTGTAGACAGTTTGTTTGTTTGTGTCTGATCAAGGATGATAGGACTGACTGAGAACCTATATGCACATCACCCCCACACTTCTAATACACCAGTGTGTGTGTGTGTGTGTGTGTGTGTGTGTGCATTAGTTCACATACCTATGCAACTTGACAGAAGTCCCAGAGAAACTTGATGACAGCTTTTCACTTGGACTGCCATCTAACATACACACATACACACACAAACACACACACACACACACACACACACACACACACACACAGAGACATGCGTATATTGGGCAACACACACACATGCACACACACACAGCTGTAGATATATAAATAAAAGGCACACACACACATACACACAGATGTAGACAGAAATAGAGAGCACACAGAGACACGCACACACACACACACATATACACATAAATAGAGGGGACACACACTTATAGAGAGGCCCATGTGTTGCGAGCATATTCTATAAGAAGGATTGTTTTTATTGGGGGGGGGTCCGAGCCCAACTGGGGGGGCTTGGAGCTGAGCTGCAAGAGTTGGGGGGTTGTGAGTTTAGCGCAGAGGTAAGGTTGGGGGGGTTCTGAGGTCTGAGGTAAGGTTGGGGGGTTCTGAACACACAGCTCAGAGGTAAGGTGGTGGGGGGTGGGGGATCCAAGCCCAATCTGGGGGGGTTTGGAGCTGAGCTCAGAGGTAAGGTTGGAGGCAGAATGGGATTGTTGATTATTATTAGTCCTGCAGGATATTTTTATTTTTAACATTAAGACTATCTAGGAGCAGACTGTCTGTCTACTGGCATGGTGGTGTGTGTGGTGTGTGTGTGGATGCAGTAGAGTGGTTGTGTGTGTACGCAGTACAGCAGCGTGTGTGTGTGTCTGTGTATGACTGCATTATAGCGTGTGTGTGTGTATGGCTGCAGCAGAGCCCATGCGTGTGTGTGTGTGTGGACACAGTGCAGCGGTGTTGATGCCTCCTACTGGCTAGAAACAGAACTGCACAAGGGTAGTACAGTCTCGGGTGTAGCGCCTTAACACACGCACACACACGCCACTCTACTGGTGTAGCGCTTTAACACACACACATACACTCACACAAGGGAGGAAATGTTTGTAAAGACATATCATATTTGCTCAAGTATTCATTTTGTGAAAAAGGTATTTTACACTGTCAGTTTTATACTTGAACATTTTCCATGGAGAGAAAAGTTGTCAAGTGGCTGTTGTTAACGAGAACAGTGGCCCTGCGTTCTGCACCTGCACCACTGCAAATGGACTTTTGCATTCTCATGTTCAGAGGATTATAATTTAAGAATTAAATAAAACATCTTGTTAAACGTGTGTGTGTGTGTGTCCTTCCAACCCATTGTTCTGGGAAATAACTGTGGATGCACACAATCAACACATTTTTTCTGTCTCTCTCTCACACACACACATATACACACACACACACACACACACACACACACTGTATCTATTGCTTTGGACGCTGTTGTGCCTTCATATCAAAAGTTAGTGCAGTGTGAGAGCCATAGGTGGTGTGGCAGGGTGTGTGTGTGTGTGTGTGTGTGTGAGCACGGGTAGTAAAGCACACATGCTCTGCCTTAAAGTGTCCGTGACTGCAAGTGTGCCGATGATTTATTACCTATGCCACAGATAATGGCAGCCTACTTTGGCTGTGTGTGTGTGTGTGTGTGTGTGTGTGTGTGTGTGTGTGTGTGTGTGTAAGTGTGCTAATGCTTGGTTAGGATTCAGAATGTGATTAAAAGCATATTTCCATTTGCGGCTTTAAGTCCGACACACGGCAGCTGTCCATGGCACTAACCAGCCTGCAAGTTTGTGCTGTGGCTGAAAATTTTAACCAGGGTTAGTGAAAACCTCAGCTCACCAGGGTGTTCCAAAAAGACTTCATTTGAAATGTGAATAAGTAATTACAATTCCTAGGCAAACGAAATTAAATAGGCGTTATGTTGAATAACAAAAGATTTATTTCTCAGAATTCAAGATAGCTAGAATAATTTAGAATTTATATCCGATTTGGCAGTGTTTAACAGTTAATGGTTTTAACACGTTAAATAGTTTTAAAAGTTGAATAGTTTTAACAAAATGTGTAAAAAACGAACTAATCGAGATAGCAAGAGGCTCGAGAAATCAGTTAGAATTCTACATCTTTCTGGCTATAAGAAATATTTTACATATCTTGCATACAATATTTTACAATAACATGAACCCTATTTTAAGATTTGTCATTTCTTACATATTTATATGCCAAAGAATGTCATTTTTTAGAACACCATAGATCTGTGGTCTCGTCAGCAATTACGCACACAAAGCGCATATAGTGTGACATCATAATTGCGTTCTGGATGCAGGCCCCGCGATGATGACCCAGTCAGTGGAGCTGGCAAGTTTGGCTTCCGTGCCACATTCAACACATCAATCGTGTTTTCCTTTTTCCTCTAATAAATTGCACAGTCGCGGATCACAAACTAGCCGGGATTCAGCTGGAGTTGCTTCACAGCAGAACTAATTAGCGCGCTAAAGGGCCGTGATGGACCCGGAGGAGAGCCGCGTGTCCCTGCGGCTAGAGAACGAGAGGCTTCGGCGGGAGAATGATGACCTGCAGCTGATACTGGGTCTGATGAAGGAGAACCAGGAACTACGATCCAAACTCTACGCCACTGACGCCTCTGTTGACCACGGCCCGTCAGGTGTGTAGCCAGTAGCAGCCAGTAGTGCGTGTTGCAGCTCTGCAGGAAGTTATATTGTCCTGCAGAGGGCGCCACGGTTCTGCGAACGAACAGAACAGAATAGAGTAGAACAGAACAGGACAAAATAGAATAGAATAGAATAGAATAGAATAGAATAGAACAGTGTCTTTATTGACACCAAATACATAGGCCTATATAATACACACTGTGTACCTGTACAATGATTGAAAGCAACTCCTTCAGTGCAGTCATGTAGGGGGAATTATTTACAACACTGAATAAATAAGTAGTAGTGTATAGTAGTAGTGCAGGACAAGATAAAGAACAAAATAGAGAATAAAAAGGGGGGTGCAAAGTTCTGGGGCAGAAGTAATAAAAAGGGGCTATATGTATATACAGGGTGATAAGTAATCTCAGGAAGTAATAAAAAGGGGCTATATGTATATACAGGGTGATAAGTAATCTGAGGAAGTAATAAAAAGGGGCTATATGTATATACAGGGTGATAAGTAATAGTGCACATGGTTATACAGCTATTGCACATGAACTGCACAATAATGAGTGCCGCATGCTATGTGTAGTGGATATGGCACAGAGAAGTAGTGATGCACCGCATTATAAAGACACCGATATCGCACAGTATTAAATTAAATATCGCACAGTATTCCTAAACTCTTAAATTAAATATCGCACAGTATTCCTAAACTCTTAAATGAAATATTGCACAGTATTCCTAAACTCTTGAAATAAATATCGCACAGTATTCCTAAACTCTTGAAATAAATATCGCACAGTATTCCTAAACTCTTGAAATAAATATCGCACAGTATTCCTAAAGCCGTAAATTAAATATCGCACAGTATTCCTATAGCCTTAAATTAAATATCGCACAGTATTCCTAAAGTCTTACATTAAATATCGCACAGTATTCCTTATAGTCTTAAATGAAATATCACACAGTATTCCTATAGCCTTAAATGAAATATTGCACAGTATTCCTAAAGTCTTAGATTAAATATCGCACAGTATTCCTATAGCTTTAAATTAAATATCGCATAGTATTCCTATAGCTTTAAATTAAATATTGCACAGTATTCCTAAAGTCTTACAATAAATATCGCACAGTATTCCTATAGTCTTAAATGAAATATCACACAGTATTCCTATAGCCTTAAATGAAATATTGCACAGTATTCCTAAAGTCTTAGATTAAATATCGCACAGTATTTCTGTTAAATTAATTCCTTAATTCCTATAAATGAAATATCGCACAATAGTCTTAAATGACATATTGCAGGTGGATAGAAGAAGGTGTGGGGGTCGAGGGGTTGGACTGTGTAGCCAGTGCATGTGTGAGTTCTGGGTGGCTTTTGGGAAAAACTGTTCTCGAGTCTGTTAGTGCTTGCTCTGAGGCACCTGTAGCGCCTCCCTGAGGGCGGGAGGGCAAACGGATGAAAGCCAGGGGTGAGCTGTCCCTTCCATCCCAAGGATTCCCTCTACACCAGCGTCCTGGCACACAGCATTACCACATTGCTCAGAACAGTTCAACTCTCTTTGCATCGTCCTTATTGTCAAAATGGCATGCAGTTTTCATCACACACACACACACAGCATTTAATACACCCCCAGGCTATAATACACAACACACACTTACACATACACCCACAGATTATAACACACACACCTGCCCATACACACACAAACACACACCCACACACACACAGGCTATAACACACATGCCCACAGCATTTAACACGCACGCACACACACACACACACACACACACACACACACACACACACACACACACACACACACACACACACACACGTCCACAGGATATAACACACACACACACACGCACACACAAACACATCTACAGGCTATAACACACACACACACACACACACACACACACACGTCCTCAGACTACAACACACACAGGCTACAACACACACACAGGCTATAACACACACACACACGTCCACACACACACACATGTCCACACACACACACAGGCTATAACACACACACCCACAGATTATAACACACATACCTGCCCACACACACACAAACACACACCCACACACAAACACACACCAACACACACACGCTATAACACACACGCCCACAGCATTTAACACGCACACACACACACACACACGCACACACGTCCACAGGATATAACACACACACACACAAACACATCTACAGGCTATAACACACACACACACAAACACACACACACAAACACGTCCACAAGCTATAACACACACACACACACACACACACACACAAACACGTCCACAAGCTATAACACACACACAAAAATGTCGTCAGGCTATAACACACACACTAAAACACACACAGGCTATAACACACATACACACACACACACTGAGGTACCCTGAGCATAGTACCTACCCCCCCCCCCCCACACACACACACACACACACACTGAGGTAGCCTGAGCATAGTAACCCCCCCCCCCCCCCCCCCCACACACACACACACACACACACACACACTGAGGTACCCTGAGCATAGTACCTACCCCCCCCCACACACACACACACACTGAGGTAGCCTGAGCATAGTACCCCCACACACACTGAGGTACCCTGAGCATAGTACCTACCCCCCCCCCCCCCCCACACACACACACACACACACTGAGGTAGCCTGAGCATAGTAACCCCCCCCCCCCCCCCCCCCCCCCCCACACACACACACACACACACACACTGAGGTACCCTGACCATAGTACCTACCCCCCCCCCCCCCCCCACACACACACACACACACACTGAGGTAGCCTGAGCATAGTAACCCCCCCCCCCCCCCCCCCCCCCCCACACACACACACACACACACACACACTGAGGTACCCCTGACCATAGTACCTACCCCCCCCCCCCACACACACACACACACACTGAGGTACCCTGAGCATAGTACCTACCCCCCCCCCCCACACACACACACACTGAGGTAGCCTGAGCATAGTAAACCCACACACACTGAGGTACCCTGAGCATAGTACCCCCCCCCCCCCCACACACACACACACACACACACTGAGGTACCCTGACCATAGTACCCCCCCCCCCCCCCACACACACACTGAGGTGTCCTGAGCACGGTACTGTCCCCACACACACACACACACACACACTAAGGTGTCCTGAGCACGGTACCCCCCCCCACACACACACAGACACACACACACAGACTGAGGTGTCCTGAGCACGGTACCCCCAACCCCCCCCCCCCCCCCCCCACACCCCCCCCCTACACACACACACACTCTGAGGGGTGTCCTGAGGATGGTACTGTCCCCACACTCACACACACACAGATAAACACACACACTGAGGTGTGTCATGGCTGCCCCTGCTCTCGTGTGTGATGGGTTTAATGTCATTGTGTGTGCCATGATGTGATGTGCTGTGTGATCACAAAGACCAATTGGACTGACTCCCTTTCTCACACACACACACACACACTATAACACACACAGATAGGCTATAGCACACATACACAGCGTTTAACAGACACCCACACATGCTCACATGGAATTTTTACGGACATCTTAAGTATGTAATCATTAGTGACATCATACTGCAGTCCCCCTCCAAGGGTCAAAGGTCAAGGCAGTTAGCTGGGATGAGACACTGGAGGAGGGCAGGTTCACCGACGACCTCCTGAAGGTGCCGTTTAGAACCTCATCGCCCCTGGACACCAGCATCAACAGGAAGTCATCGCCCCTGGAGACCAGCGTAAACAGGAAGTCAGCGCTGAAGGGCCCCTGCCTTGACCCTGAGCAGCAGCAGAGCGACTCGCAGCAAGTGGAAGGTCAGAGCTCAACGCCATTAGCCCATAAAGCTGACACGTGTGTGTGTGTGTGCGTGTGTGCGTGTGTGTGTGTTTGTGTGTGTGTGTGTGTGTGTGTGCGTGTGTGTGTGTGTGTGAGAGAGAGTACTATGTACAGATCACCAACACTATCTGCACTCTAAGTGAACACTTGAACATGTTGGACAGTCACTGTTTGCTCACCACCTAGTCTGTGTGTATGTATATATATATATATAAGTGTGTGTATGTACATATGTGTGTGTGTATGTGTGTGTGTATATGTGTGTGTGTATGTACATATGTGTGTGTGTATGTGTGTGTGTATATGTGTGTGTGTATGTACATATGTGTGTGTGTGTGTGTGTGTATATATATATATACATGTGTGTGTGTGTGTACATATGTGTGTGTGTGTGTACATATATGCGTGTGTGTATGTACATATATGTGTGTGTGTGTATGTACATATGTGTGTGTGTGTGTGTATACATATGTGTGTGTGTGCGTATGTACATATGTGTGTGTGTGTGTGTATACATACTGTATGTGTGTGTGTGCGTATGTATATATGTGTGTGTGTGTGTGTGTCAGATGCAGAGCGTGTGGTCGGGGAGGTGTATGGTTGTGTGTATGTAAATGTATGTATATATATATTTATATATATAAATGTGTGTGTGTGTGTTTGTGTGTGCTTATGTACATATGTGTGTGTGTGTGTGTGTGCTGGGCAGGCTGGGCTACATACTGTAGCCTATGTGTGTGTGTGCGTATGTATATATGTGTGTGTGTGTGTGTGTGTGTCAGATGCAGAGCGTGTGGTGGGGGAGGTGTATGGTTGTGTGTATGTAAATGTATGTATATATATATTTATATATATATGTGTGTGTGTGTGTGTGTGTGTGCGTGTCAGATGCAGAGCGTGTGGTGTGGGAGGTGTATGGTTGTGTGTATGTAAATGTATGTATATATATATTTATATATATATGTGTGTGTGTGTGTGTGTGTGTGTGTGTGTGTGTGCGTGTCAGATGCAGAGCGTGTGGTGGGGGAGGTGGCGTTCCAGCTGGACCGGAGGATTCTGGCGCACATCTTCCAGGAGCAGAAGCGGCTCTACGGCTTCACCGTACAGAACATCCCCCTCAAGATCACACAGGTGCGGTTCTAACAGTAGAACATCCCCCTCAAGATTACACAGGTGCGGTTCTAATGCAGAACATCCCCCTCAAGATCACACAGGTGCGATTCTAACAGTAGAACATCCCCCTCAAGATTACACAGGTGCGGTTCTAATGCATAACATCCCCCTCAAGATCACACAGGTGCGGTTCTAACAGTAGAACATCCCCCTCAAATTCACACAGGTGCGGTTCTAACAGTAGAACATCCTCCTGAAGATCACACAGGTGCGGTTCTAATGCAGAACATCCCCCTCAAGATTACATAGGTGCGGTTCTAGCGCAGAACATCAGAGAGAAGATCACACAGGTGCGGTTCTAACTGTAGAACATCCCCTTCGAGATCACACAAGTGCGATTCTAGCGCAGAACATCCCCCTCAAGATGTCTAACTCCTGCTAACTTTATTCACACATACATTTATCCTTTTGCCTTACACAAACGTTAGTCCAACCACACAACATACCTCACACACACATAATATGCTTGTCAGTGTACGTGTGTGTATGCACTGTGTGTGTGTGTGCTATGTCCCTGTGTGTAATCTGTGTGTGTAATCTTTGTGTATTTTCTTGTCAGGTGTCCACACACCCTGTGACTGGTAAAGTGGATGAGTCTGTGCATGCCCGTCTGTCGGAGCGCCACCTAGAGGTGATGCGGGGGCTGGGCAGGCTGGGCTACAGGGCGGCGCTGCACCCGGCGCTGGCAGAGCTCGTGGTCAACACCTACGGAGTCCTGCGCGAGCGGCCCGACCAGCGCAGCGCCCAGCGCGGCACCTACGGAAGCCCGGAGGCCCTGCGGAACATCGTCGTGGATACGGTTCCCCCTGCGCTGCTCAAGGACGTTCTGCTGCTGCTCAGCTGCCTCTGCTACCTGGCCAAGCAGGACGGCAAGGCCCTCTTCCTGTGGTAGACACGCCTCTTCCTGTTGTAGATACACACACACACACAATGCCTCTGTTTACATAGGCTACTCACACAGACACAATACCTGTGTTCACACACTAACACACAAACACAGATACCTGTTTTTACACACAACCATGAGTTCTGTCAAAGAGTTACGTCAAATAAAACCAAATTTAATGCCACAGATTTGCCTGAGTTCCTGTGCAGCTGTGCTCTAAATCAGTAAATTAGGCCAATGATAACAGTACTACCGTTTAAACAGAGAGGCTGAGGCTTGAGGCTTGAGGCTGCCTCAAATAGCTTATGCTCTATGCTCTTTGGCTGCCTCGCCGAGCTTAGGCTATATGGAGCCCCGGGCACGAGCGAGCGCGCGGCCGGGCTGTTTAGATGCTGTTGACCTGTTGAGGAAACCGCTGGAGCACGAGCACCGCAGGTGAGTTGGGATCAGGAAGTAAATTGTGCTAAATAAACTTTAACAATGAAGCAGCTAACCTTTTATTTAAAAACAAATGTGTTGGAACGTGCGAACTGTAATATACAACTATTTTATTTGTGAATTCTGCGGCTAAAATCTTGATAAGGTAGACGTTTTGTGGCAAGACCAGGGACCAAACTGCCATTAGCGAGACACGGAGGCTAGTTGATATCCGCAGGTAAATCATTAGTGCAGCAGAAGGGGGAAGACCAGGAAGCGAGCTGTTACAGAAACATAAGTGTGTTTACTCTCTGTTCACACTTCAGAGAGGGATCGAATCTGTCACCTTTAGGTTTGGGACAGGGAATATCATGTCGTGTGATCTTGTTATAATTTGACACCTCGGTTGAACCACATGTGGATACATTTAGTTATGGCGCTAACCTTACTCCGACTAGCTCGACTGGCCCAACAAGCCACCAAGACAAGGCTTGAGACAATGAGAGCAGAGAAACTTGCTACTTCCACCCCTCGCCTGAGTAACGGGACGGGGCTTGCGGTCCCCTTTCTTGGTTTCGGCGCGCAGGTTTCACATGTGGACAGCCGTGCCGACACGTCACCGCTGAGCTAACCACAGATATCATTCATTCGTGTGGACCGCACTGCTAGCTAAGCTGAGCAGTAGCCAGCTCCCCGCAATGCTGGCTAACAGGTAGTCTGTGTTAGCGGTCTAAACAAGGCTAACTAGACTTCAGGAAAGCATAGATGGTGTTTGGGGCTTTCTGAGTAAGGCTAACTAGACTTAAGGAAAGCATAGTTTGGGGCTTTCTGAGCAAGATGTCGGGTGGACAGGCGGGCACCGATGGCTCGTGCTCTCTGCTCTGCGGGTCGTGGCTTTTTAGAGATGCAGTTCAGCATTTGGGTTTCCCAGCAGCACGGCGGCATCGGCATCTTTACAAGCTAACTGCCCCTGTGGCAGCACTGAATTTAGACGCTCAACTTCCTGTAGCCCAGGAGCGATTAGTGAAACCGTGCAGATGGTGCAGGCTGGATTAACTCGCAGGACAGCTACACTCGCCGCCTTCATCTCGCCCGTCCCGGCCTGAGCCCGCCTCCCCTTGCCAAACACCACCCGCAGCACCACGTGTCGCGGGTGCCAGCTAGTGTATTGACCAGTAAAAGCCAGGAGCGTGCTGTTAGGTAGATGCTTTTTGCTACGCGCTGTTTATCCCCGGAGTCCCGCCCGGTCGCCTCCCTGCGGACAACGGGTGCGTGAGGTGCGGCCGTCTGTGTCTGACCCGAAATTCTGGACTGTGTTCTTGCTTTTTTACAGAAAGACTCGGTGACCCACTTCATAGTCATAGTGACTTCATTCATAGTCAT
>CM050218.1:450000-472500 GCA_027475355.1 Coilia nasus
TCAGACAGCGTACAATCATTTTCTTAATAAGTATTTTTCTACCGTTATAGCCGCAATCACTTACTGGAGTGGGAGGCTAATATTGTACGTGGGGACTTTTTCGTCTACTAACTTTGGTTCCAGGCAGTCTTGCAAGCCAGCATGTCAAGGGAGCTAGCTAGTTAGCATGTACATACCAAGCTATAGCGTGTAGCTTAGCTTAGCCATCCTTCTCAATTCACTTGCATTGAATAGTAAAATCCATAAAGATAGCGATTCTGCGTACAAACAAATACCAAGTTCTAAGCTTATTTTTTGAGAAATACTGATGTAAATGTTTCCCCAACATGAATAGAAAAGTAAACGGGCATGACTATGGCTACGGCTTGTTATCCAAACAGTATGGTAAATTTTCTCCTGTGCGACAGAAACTCACTAGCCGTCGCATGATTTGTGACGCCATTTGTAGCACAATTTCAGATAAACATTTCTTACAAGGCAATAACATGACAGATTTCCGATCGAAGAAAATATATTGTGCTGTGTCCTCTCCGGTTTAGAACAATGCCAATATCAAGACACAGAGTCATTCTCATGTAAAGTTATTTGATTTCAAAGTGACGCTAAAATGAATGGAAGTCAATGGAATGCTAAAGGCTATTGGGCCCTTTCCGGGGCTTGGGATTTCCCCATGGGTGCTTCAACTTCCACCTATGCTCTTCTCCTACCCCCTTGACTACACACACCATTTATGTTTTCAATTTTCAGTCGCTTGTGAGATTTCGTTTGTAGTTCTCCTGGCCACTAGATGGCGATGGTCAATAGTAAATGCATATTATAAACAGGATGCACAGAGCTCTACGTCGCTGTGGAAGTAGCCAATCAGAACACAGCCAACAGAGGCGTTTCCTGGTATGATCAGCATCTTAAAACTAGTCATGCCCGTTTAGTGAAGCAGGGGAACATGTTTGTTGGGGAGAAATGTTTCGTAAAATATTCAACAGCAGCTCGCTGCAAAGACTTTATAGAATATCCAGGAGCAATGCTAGATTGCCATGTCGCGCGCTATCCTCACAGGCACACGCGCACCTCACGCCCCAGTTGCTGACCCCTTTTCGCGCTTGTCGTTCACCTCCAAGACATTGCTCGTACCTGTCGGACGGAGAGAACTCGGGCTTCCACCCCGAAAACCTGTCGCCGCAGATGGACAAAGCCGTTCTCCTGGAATCCGATCAGCACAGTAAGTTCTAACTTAATCTTGAGGTTTAAGCGTCATGTTGAAGTCTGCGATAGCGCTGCTGGTTTGCCAATCCCACACATCCAGTAGACTGTCACTAAACTGAGTACACCTTCACTCTTCAACAACCACTTTAGATATTCTCAAGGGGTAAAATGAAACTTGGGTATACTTTAGAGTAGTCAGTGGACAGCTTGTGTAGTCGTATAAATGTACTGTCCTCTGAAAATAAATCAACAAAAGTGAGTGCACCCAAAATGACAACTGTACATATCATTCAACCATGTCCAATTCATCATATTTGTGTTTTGGTCGTCTTGACTGAACCATACAAACGTGTGTATCATGTATTAGAGTTATTCAAATACATGATTTGGTTACAGCGCCCCTGTACTAGCCACTGGATGTCCAACATGGATCCTCGTGGCAAAAAAAAAAATGAAAATTTCAAAATTTTGACAAAATGATGGCCTATACTATAAAACCAGTAGCAGCCTGTAACTGCGTTACAGCATGGTGGGCAGAGTCATAAAGGGGTTTCCAAGATGGCTTCCTCTCCCCTGGCCCTTCCTCTTCCCTGGCCCTGGGTCTCTCCTGGCCCTGGGTCTCCCCTGGCCCTTCCTCTCCCCTGGCCCTGGGTCTCCCCTGGACCTGGGTCTCCCCTGGCCCTTCCTCTCCCCTGGCCCTTCCTCTCCCCTGGCCCTTCCTCTCCCCTGGCCCTTCCTCTCCCCTGGCCCTTCCTCTCCCCTGGCCCTTCCTCTCCTCTGGCCCTGGGTCTCCTCTGGCCCTGGGTCTCCCCTGGCCCTTCCTCTCCCCTGGCCCTGGGTCTCCCCTGGCCCTGGGTCTCCCCTGGCCCTGGGTCCGTGGGCGCAGTGTCCAATCCAGGAGATGCATGGCCGTCGAAGCCTCTTGTGAAGCTCAATCACACGAAACACACAGACTTTGCAGTTCAGGTGCATAAATGACCACTGCTTTCCTAAAGAAGTCGGAAGGTAATGGAGTGGCCAAGTGTGTCTCCAGACCTGAACCCTATGGAGCACCTGTGGGGCATCCTATTGAGCACCTGTGGGGCATCCTTAAGCAGGAGGTGGAGGAGCACCAATGTCTAACCTGCCAGGTCTGTGATGCCATCATGGAGGAATGGAAAAGGATCCCTGAAACGACCTGTGCAGCTCTGGTGAACTCCATATCCAGGAGGATTTCGGCACTGCTAGATACCTATGATAACAGTGGTGATGCAGAGATATTCATGCGTTTGACTCCGGTTGGACTCAGGTTTGACTCAGGTTTGACTCCGGTTTGACTCCGGTTGGACACAGGTTGGACACAGGTTGGACTCAGGTTTGACTCCGGTTTGACTCCGGTTGGACACAGGTTGGACTCAGGTTTGACTCAGGTTTGACTCCGGTTGGACACAGGTTGGACACAGTTTGTTTACTGTGGGTGTACGGGAGTAGGAAGCAGTGATGGCTGAGTGTAGAGTTGTTTGGCGAGGGCAGTGAATCTATACTGTTACACTGACTACTGTAAAACATTTCCTTTTTGTAGTTCTGTCCCTTGAAAAATATCTAAACATGTTTGGCTGAAGTGTGAGTGGTGCACTACTGTATCGTACTGTACTCTATTCTACTCCATTCTGTCCCACTCTATTCTATTCTACTATACTCTGTTCTACTCTATTTTATTGTGTTCTGTTCTACTCTACTGCACTTTATTCTGTTCTGTTCTATTCTACTAGAGCTGTGCGATATGGGAAAAAATGAATATCCCGATACATTTTCTCCATTTCACGATATACGATATATATATCTCGATATTTTGAAATATCCTTTATAGGACCCTATGAAATCACACTTTTACTTTTTACTGTTATCACTACAATCCCGGCCGATTACATACCATTCATGGTTAACTGTAAAGGTGGTATCCAGGAAAAATTACAGCAAAGTGATAAATGCAAACAGAGCTGCCCAGAACTGTGCAAAAAACAAAAAGTGCAAACTCGAGTAGAAATCCTGAGAGACAAGTGCTTTCATGAAATTACTTTTAAAAATATAGAGGTAGATCTCCCAGAAAATGACGTGTGTGGCATTAACTACAACGACACACATTTAGCCTTGTGTGTGCGCGCGCGTGTGTGTGTGAGAGAGAAAGAGAGAGAGAGAGAGAGAGAGAGAGAGAGAGAGAGATCTGCACAACATATTTCTACCTGCACAATTTTCAACTGTACTGGGCTGGTTTAGGGGTTTTAGCAGGTGTGCATGCTGTTCGGAGTTTGACGGACTCTGCATACTCTGCTGGGTAGGTTTTGGGGTGGTGAAACATGTTTGTGGTGCTGCTGCCTTTCGTCGGGACAGTTTTTTTGCACACTTTGCATATTGGGGTTACCTGCTCCACGTTCCCGATATCCATAAAACTTCCGGATTACTGATCCTTTATTGCCTCGTTTAGGAACAAGCGCGGGATTGGTTGGTGAGTGTTTGATGAGAGTGTGCGTTTTTTTGAACCCCTCACTCGCGTTACTGCCTGAGGGAAAAGGAGAAAGCCACCAGAACATTTTAAACATGAAAGCAAGACTCGGCTGCTGCTTGGAAAAAAAAACAGATGACCATAAAATACTCGATACATACGATATAATAATTTTATGTATCTCACAAATCTATTTCGGAGATAATTTCGTATATTCGATATATCGCACAGCCCTATATTCTACTATACTTTGTTCTACTGTATTGTATTCTACAGCTGTTCTATTCTATACTACTGTATTCTACTGTACATCCCTGTATTCTTTTGCTCTGTACTGTACTTTATTGTATCTACTCTGTTCTGCTGTATTCCTCACGCCGCTGCCTGTGTGCAGGAGGGGATGAGGTATGGGGCATTGACGTGTTGGTGGCGTTGCTGCGTCAGGAGAATGCGCAGGACATCTGTGTGATCCGCGTGCCCCCGGAGCTCAAGTACACCCAGTACTTCATCGTGGCCAGTGGCGCCTCCACCAGGCACCTGCGCGCCATGGCATCCTACGCACTCAAAGTGGTGAGGCGCCCCCCTCGCACTGGGCTAGACACTCTCAGGACACACATCTGGCCGCACACATCTGGCTGGACTCTCAGTACACACATCTGGCCGCACACATCTGGCTTGCTCGTTTCTGTCCCATTCTAAACCACATCCTAAAGCCCATCTGCACTCCCTGGCTTTTAACACAGTAAGAGTGTCTCGGTTATTGCTTTTATTTATCTATTTACACGTGTATTGGATTTTACCACTGTTGTTTTAGTGATAACAATAATAATAATGTTAGTAGTAATAATAATAATAATAATAATAATAATAATAATAATAATAATAACAGAAATAAAATGTACTTTTTATTTCTAAGTGCCTTTCAGAACAGCCAAGGACACTTTACAGAGATAATGAGCTTCTCATGAGGCACTCTGACTGTGTTGTGATGTGTACTGTGTGATGTGTGATGTGTACTGTGTGATGTGTACTGTGTGATGTGTACTGTGTGCTGTGTTGTACCGTGTGCTGTGTGATGTGTACTGTGTGCTGTGTGATGTGTTGGTCCATGAATAAGCTGAAACATGAGCACATGTGCCCCACAGTACAAGTTCCTGAAGAGCAGCGCAGACGCGCACGTGCGTATCGAGGGCAAGGACGCAGAGGACTGGGTGTGCATCGACTTCGGTGAGACTGACTCAAATTTAGCAATCTGTCAAACAGTCAGTGACAATCAGTAGGGGATTGAGATTGTACTCCTGCCTCACCTCCCCCCCCCCCCCCCTACAGGTGAGATGGTGTAACCCCCCCCCCCCCTCCCCCCAGGTGACATAGTGTACACCTGCCCCCCCCCCCCCCCCTACAGGTGAGATGGTGTAAGCACCCACCCCCCCAGGTGACATAGTGTACACCTGCCTCACCTCTCCCTGCCCCTACAGGTGAGATGGTGTAACCCCCCCCCCCCCCCCCCCCCCCCCACAGGTGACATAGTGTACACCTGCCTCAGCACTGACCCCTTTCTGCCCCCTGCAGGTGAGATGGTGGTGCACCTGCCTCAGCACTGACCCCTTTCTGCCCCCTGCAGGTGAGATGGTGGTGCATCTGATGTTACCGGCGGCCAGGGACACGTACGAGCTGGAGAAGTTGTGGACGCTGCGTCACCATGACAACCAGCTCAGCAGAATCCCCCCAGAGACGCTCCCCATAGACTTCATCTACGGGGTCGACGCCCACAAATGACATCATCACTTAGAGACGCTCCCTATGGACTTCATCTACGGGGTCGACGCCCACAAATGACATCATCACTCAGAGATGCTCCCCATAGACTTCATCTACGGGGTCGACGCCCACAAATGACATTATCACTTAGAGACGCTCCCTATGGACTTAATCTACGGGGTCGACGCACACAAATGACATCATCACTCAGAGGCGTGACGTGTCCTATGGACTTCATCTTGGATTGTGCAGTGTGTGTGTATGACTGAGAGGATTGTGCAGTGTGTGTGTGTATGACTGAGAGGATTGTGCAGTGTGTGTGTGTGAGAGGATTGTGCAGTGTGTGTGTGAGAGATTGAGAGGATGATTTTTTTGTTGTCCTCTGTATAAATGTTCTTGTGTGCCGTGTGCTTTCAATAAATGAGTTTGGAATTTGTTTAATCTTCAGTGTGCAGCTTTTCTATTTCTCATCGTCTGTCAGAACTCCACACTTGTTGGAATGAAGGATTCTGCAGCTCTGTAGTAGAATAGAATAGAATGCCTTTATTGTCATTATACAAGTATAATGAGATTACAAGCTTCCCCATAATGTGCACACATAAATAAACAAGGAGAGATATGTACAATAAAACTACTATAAAAACTTCTAAGTACAAGAATTAAGTACAGGAATTAACATAGACTGTACAATAACTAATATGATCTACTGTCTGTAAAAAGTTGCATAGACTGTGCATAGACTTGTGCAAAGCCTGGAGATAAACAGGCACATATCAGAAGCAGGTATGACAATAAAGTGACTGGTGTGACTGACAGCATAAATAGATGGAGGTATCAAGGCATTTTCACCCACCTATCCAATACGTGCAGTAGGCAGCTAAAGAAACAGATGGACTGTCTTGATATTATAGTGTAATTGATAATTAACAAATAACAGTAAAACAGATAGAGTGCAGATAGCAGTAACATAATGGTGCAAATGATTACAGTGATAATATAAATTAAATAAATGATAATTACAGTACGCAGAGTGATGCCTGTCAGGTTGGCTGTCTTAGAACGTAGTGCAGTGTTACAGTGTTATGTTCAAGCAAGTCAGTTCCTCAGTGTAGGTTGGAGTTGAGTATGGTGACTGCCCTTGGGAAGAAGCTGTCTCTAAGTCTGTTTGTTTTGGCTGGTATGGCCCTGTAGCGTCTGCCAGAGGGCAGCAGGTTGAAGAGGTGGTAGCCAGGATGTGTATAGTATAGTATAATGTTCCGTTGAAGCTGATCTCTATTTTATCCAATGAGGGACTCTGTAGTGTAATGTTCAGTTGAAGCTGATCTCTACTTTATCCAATGAGGGACTCTGTAGTGTAATGTTCAGTTGAAGCTGATCTCTACTTTATCCAATGAGGGACTCTGTAGTATAATGTTCAGTTGAAGCTGATCTCTACTTTATCCAATGAGGAAATGTGAGATGAGAGCATGTACTGAGAGATATGAATAAGTATTGTAACATTTAAAAATAAGAGTAAGAGATATAATTGTATAGGTGTGTGTTTGTGTGGGTATAATTGCATAGGTGTGTGTGTGGGTATAATTGCATAGGTGTGTGTGTGGAGGGTATAATTGCATAGGTGTGTGTGGGTATAATTGCATAGGTGGTTGTGGGTATAATTGCATAGGTGTGTGTGTGGAGGGTATAATTGCATAGGTGTGTGTGTGGGTATAATTGCATAGGTGTGTGTGGGTATAATTGCATAGGTGTGTGTGTTTGTGTGGGTATAGTTGCATAGGTGTGTGTGGGGGGGGGGGGCGGGGTATAGTTGCATAGATATGTTCTGGGACATGAGTGTACCTGCCCAACTGAGGAATTCCTCAGGCGCAGGTGAGCTGAACAGCCTCGCACCACCGTAACATGCTTGCGGCGCAGCGCCGCTAGATGGCAGCAGTACTTCAGGAAATGGATGGCTTGCGTTTGGTCTCGAAAACTGACTTTTTGAAGTTCTGTTCCTAACTTTATTTAAATTCATGTTTGTGTTTTTGCATTTTACACTGTTTATGCGTCAACTGCTTTGCACTCTTAGGTTACACATACGTTTGTAATTTTGGCTCTGCAATCCTGGCCATGTAATGCCAGTCTGTATGTCAATGAGGCTGTTTTCGGAACTAGGAGGTGAGGGGGATTTTCTCAGATTTTCTGCAGTCTGCATCGCAGCAGTAATTTACTGCATGTAACAGTCAATGAGCAAGAGAGTGATGCACGAGGGCAGTAACAGGTGCATGATGGGAACGCTCATATGTTGTACAGAATTCGGATCGAAACAGGTGAGTCTGACGATGCTTGCAACAAAAGTACTCAATTACTATGCATTTTAATTAAGTATCCCGAATGTAATCAGCAAGGTCTTTTTTGTTGTCATTAAGGAACGTTTAGTTACACGACTGTTTTGACACTCTACACAAATGTGTATGCAAATGTAGCATTTGTCGCTCACGTTTGCGACTCTTAGCGAGGGTACTAGTTAGCAGCAGTTAGTTAGTTTCTAACTTGTCCAATACAATGATAACTGGCTAAAGCCTCTAGTTTAAGATATGCGGAGCAGACGAGACACGTGTCCAGTATTGACCTGCCCCTGAAAGCCCTGCTGGCATGGTTGGTGGGTGACTTCATTAATAGTCTGTCAGGGCTGTTAGCTCGCCAGCATGCTGATGCCATGCGCGTCTTTGTGTTCATAAGCAGAGTTGCGCGATGGAGCCGCCCCCGGTGGACGCGGAACACAGTGAGTATGCAGTTGAAGCGAGCCTCTTCAACACCGACATCAAATGAACAACTTGACAGTTGTATAATTCCTGCGTGTTAACCAGTGTTCTCTAATTTAGTGGACCTTGTTGGCGTGACACATGTTACCGATGCCATAACCTTCTGGGCTCAGGTAACAAAATGCGCTAGCGTGGCGTGTCAGATAGCTTGGCCGCGTGCCCTACATTAATGCTGTATTGGGTGGAGGTGATGGAGATGTGGGGGTTAGATGTGTGGAGGTTTAAGTAGCGTGTTGTTGTGGCCTACACTAATGCTGTACTGGGTGGAGGTGATGGAGATGTGGGGGTTAGATGTGTGGAGGTTTAAGTAGCGTCTTGTTGTGGCCTACACTAATGCTGTATTGGGTGGAGGTGATGGAGATGTGGGGGTTAGATGTGTGGAGGTTTAAGTAGCGTGTTGTGGCCTACAGGATGCAGATGACGAGGAGGTAGCCGAGGCGATCGGCCAACAGATGGCGGCGATATGCGACTCTGCCCCCGCGGTACAGGGGAGGCTCTCTGCTCAAAGGGTAAAGTACTACAAATACCCAAACCACAAATACAACCTTTTAACACTACGGTGGGCTACCGTTTGACTGAAGCATTTTAGTGAGCTGCAGTTACGCTCACAACACAACACAAGCCCACGCCAGAGCTGCTGGAGTTAGAATCAGCCAAGACGAGCTCAGCTCCTGACTTCAGACTGCAGTAGAGGGGAGCTCAGACTGTAGCTGTGTGAATATGCATGTATATAAAGCATGTATATAGATATATGATGGGGAAATATTATATATATATATATGTGACATCACTAAATCAAACTGTCATGTGTTGCTGTGTGTGGTCTCATGTTGGGGTGTGTGGTGGTATGTGGTCACGTGTGTGTGTGGTGGTGTGTGGCAGTGTTGGGCAAGCTACTTGTAAAATGTAGTGAGCTAAGCTATCAGCTACTCAACCATAAATTAAGCTTCACTACACTAAAGCTACCACCATTACAAATGTAGTGAGCTAAGCTACAAAAATGTGGGGAAAAGTAGTTTACTACATGAGAAGCTACATTGTACCGACATAATGTTGGCTTGATTCAAAATGACAGATACCTTAATTAAAATAAAACGATTGATCTCAGGCAAATTTATTATACATTCAGTACATTTTAAATAACATTAGGCCACAGGCCAGAAAATCTTTTCACTTCAGAATTTCACATCATATATTTTTTGTGAATTGAACAGTTTTGTTAAATTATGCAAACACAATAATGTCAGTGTCTAGGTATAGTTGGATTGTTCTGTCCATAAACAGTTTATTTATATGAATCAAATGTTATACAGTATTTCCCTTTCTCTCCGGTGTTACATATATGAAACATTTAAAAACATGAAGCATCAGCTGATGATAACTGAACTGATTTGATTGAAAAAAAGTCCTGCATTATATGGAGAGTAGGCCTCATCATCCTGATAAGAGGTGTTTGTTCACACGGCACAAAAGGAGCTTTCCAAAAGTGTCATCAGACAGGCGGTTCCTCTTTGGTCTGAATATGTCTTTCCCTACACTAAAAAGCCTTTCACAAGCTGCACTAGCTGGCAGTCCAGTATTGTACTTAAGAAAGACCTTTTTCATCACAGGAAGGGTTTGAAAAGCATGTGCACGTTTGGTTTCAGATGATTGTAAGTAGATATCTACTTCATTATGTTCTATGGCTAGTCTCCGTGAAGGGAAGAACCCCATTACTGCATCACCATCATCTTGGTTGTCAGGGGCGATTTTAGCATCTGGTCTTTAGGGGTGCCCGGGCCCCAGTGCTTAGACACGCTATACTTTTTTTACATGAAATAAAATCTTGACTTGTATTCACATCCCAATAATTGAATTTAATGTCTCATAAACTTTAATTCCAATTTCCAAGTAAGCTGCGCACACCGCTCACCTTATTACGCCAGATCCTCACACTGCAAACTGCCAGGCGAGTTTTGGGGGGGGGGGGCGTGGTCGCCAAAAGCTCCAGGAGATGCCCAGCGGGGCAGAGATTCATTTGCAGCCGAAATAGTCATCATCTCGTCGGTCAGCCATTGACGGCAGGCAGACGTTAAACTCCCTCCACATCCAGCAAGATAGCATACAGCTAACGGCTGTTTTTTATACATTAACCGCACTCAATATCACAACACGGTGTCTACATGGGTTAAAGACAATTGCGTTTTGACCCTAGATATCATTTAAGTGCCACGGTATCGTTGTCCACTTGCAAGAAGTGATCTAATATTATTTGTGGATGGCTGGTTGTGCTAATATGCTAACCATTAGCTTACCTGAATAGTTAAAACATCGAGTGGTCAAATGGTAAAATCGAGCAACCTATTTGAGTTCGTGGTGGATTTCTACATCAATCAGTGTTAAGCATTGTCACACAGACTCTTTAGATTAAACAAAACCTTTGATGTTGGAAGCCGCTCGGATGTCCGCCAGGTTTTTCTAAAAAATTTTGTAACTCCCGCCTCTGGTGCAAAACGTTCATTTGATTGGTTATTGAACCATCTGATTTTCATGATAGCCTATTGGGGTTTCGTCAATGTCAGATCGCGTCCCTCCGCGAATTCGCTCTGCCTTCGCTGTAGGAGGAGGTTGCACTCATTTTCAAAGCACAATATAATATTTGAAAATTCGCTGAGCCAGGGGGTGCCGAGGCACCCCTAAAAATAGCCTAGATTCGCCACTGTTGGTTGTCACCATCTGTTTGCACGTCACTTAAAGACTGGGTTTGAAGCTGATGTACTTCTGCTTTTAGCTCAGACACCACTTCAGCCTTCTTGTGACTGGGTATGGAGCCCAATCTGAACATGGGATGTGCTGCAGAGGCTTTGAGCAACCTGGGGTCTTCAAATATGTACTCAAGCCTCTTGTTGACTCCACGGATGACCACGTCTATAAGGGGGTGCAGTGATGAAGTTGGTTTCCTGCTTCATCGCTTCCATCTTTTCCAGTAGAATGGAGATGGTTGGCACCAACACTCCCAAGAAGCCCAGCCGTTCCGACTGTGCAACGTCCAGCACCTTGGCCAAAGGCATCATAACCTTGGAGTGCATTCAGAAAAAATAGATAGAAAACCAAAAAAATATTAACTTCACATCACACATTGTTAGATTACTCATTTTTTTTCAAATTGCATACAATTTTAATATGTCAAAAGCATGCAGTTGTTTTGAATTGAAGAACACTTTGGTTCCCATCAAAACATCACACATACAGTACATGCATTTGTGAAATAGGTGTGTTGTGTTTACAGTTGCAAAAACTGTAAGCTACAATTCAATTAATTAAATTTTTTTCATCCTAATAAATCATCATCATCATTTACCTATACATTCATATTAAGATCAGTCTATTTTGAAAGTTTGAACACTTTATACATCATGTACCTTAACATACTCCTGTATGAATGTGACTTCTGTCTGTCTGAATCGTGGTACCTGCAGCTTCTCACACACTTCATGAAACTGTTGCTCTTTTGTGATGATACAGGTGTTAAGGCGTTCCATGGCGTGATAAGTTGAGTTCCATCTGGTTAAAACTGGAATGATCGGCTGACAACCCAACTTATTTTGGATGATGTCAGAGGACAGCGTGCTTCTTTGTTGCTTGTTCCAGAGGGCCTGACACTTGGCAAGAGTTGATCTGGAAATGTTTTTGAATGATTTGGACTCTGCCAAAGCCTGCTCAATGTCTCTGGTAGCCACAAGATGAAGACTGTGGCAGGCGCACCGCTGGTGTGGAGGCAGGCTGTACTCTGTCTTCCTGTGTCTCATCTAGGAGGTCTGTGACGTTGATGAGGACCGGCCTGTCTTCCTCTTCCTCGTCGCCTCCCTCTTCATCCTCATCCTCTTCTCAGTAGTCTTGCATGCTCTTCTGGACATCTGCGAACATACTGAACGCCTTCTGGACATCTGCGAACATACTGAACGCCTTCAGGAAATTGGAGCCATTTTCTGTTGTTGTCAGAGTCAACTTTTTGTTGATGTTGAAATCCCTGTGAACGTCCAGCATTTCGGCTAGAACATCGTATGTGTGCCTCCCTACAATCCTTCGGCACGCTATTGCCCCAGAGCGGATCTGCAGTGACTCCTCATCAATCCAATGGATGCTCACACCCGGAAAGCTCCTATTATTCGATGACCAGGCATCTGTGGTGGTGCAGAGAGAATTCTGTTTCGCCAATAAATCAACTAGAGTAGTCTTAATGTTGAGGTATTCCTTGTCAAGAAGTCTGCCTAATGTTCTTCTTGATATCAGATGCCTTGATGGCAGAATTTCCCCAAATAATTCCCTATATTCGGGTCTGTCTACAGTGTGGAGGGGGTGCATTCCTTGAACGATAAAGTTCAGAATTAGGTGATCAAACCGTTCTTGAGATATGTGTGTGCCCCCAGTGAAAAACTGTGACACGATGGGTTGAAGCGTATGGTCCTCCTTTTTCTCAGGCCGACATCTTTTCTTGGCCCGATCACGCTCCTCTTCCATGTGTGCCATCTTATTTGGATGGACCCTCTAGAAAAGAAAAGATTTACTCACAATTATTTTAAGATATTAGTGTAAAAGTCCTGTCTGATGGCAAGTACATGATACAAACGAAGTGGTGCTCATCAAATTGCGAATGGAACAGTGGCTTGCCGCCAGGATGTTTTTTTTTTCAGGGAAGCCAGGCAGAAATGAAGTACTTTTTTTCTTTGCGAGACACATTTTTATCTATCTATCTATCGATCTATCGATCTATCGATCTATCTATCTATCTATCTATCTATCTATCTATCTATCTATCTAAAGGAAGGCAAGACACAACAACTGACACAAAAACAGCCTGAATAACCGAATCAACTAACAAAATGCCATGCAGTTGTGTGCGATGGCCGCTGTTAAATGTAGGCTATAGCTTGCTGGGTGGCTTATGATGGCCAGCCAGGCTGCCACGGTAAGCTGGCCGGCGACGTGATCACTGACAGCGGATAATATCCACATAGAGGTCCCGCTAGATAACTTGCTTGAACTATTGGTGACCACGCCCCCGGGCGAAATTCGCCTGGCATTTCGCCCTGTGGAAACGTAGTACTTCGCTAGCTTAGCAGTTGGCTAGTACTTTCCCCCAGCTACGTTAGTTAGCTAGCCTGCCATTCGTTTTCACCATTACTCGTTTTTTTACATCCTCAGTCAATTCTAACACTGGCTTAGCCTAGTTAAAGCACAAAGCGCAAAAACATTTCACTTGCAAACTGTAAGATGGAAATCGAGATTTACCTGAATGTGTGTTCTCAGGTTGGTATTTGATGTTTTAGACGTTGACAGCAACTTCATCTTTGGGTTGCACAAAAGACACCTGAAGACATGCCTTGTTTCCGTGGATTCTGTGAGGGTCATATATATCTATATATATATATATCTTTTAAGATACGGCCGGGGAAAGTCGTTGCAGGGACTGTCATTGCCCTGCTCTTTTGCCTCCGCCATCGTGTGTGTGCGTGTGAACTGACTGACTGGACGTCTTGCTTTGCCCGGGTCCAGGGCTGGTTTGTTCGATCTGCGAGCATGCATTGCGAGTTCTGCTAGAAACTGTTGCATGCTCACAACTGTATGCACGCAGGGTAGCTATGCAATGTACGTACGTTAGTATGCATGCACAGGCGCCGCGTTACTAGCAGACGACGAGACGAGTGGGAGCAGCTTGCCCATGATGTTTAACAGACATTCACTTTATTGTGCTCAAAACCATATTGTAATGCAGGTAACAGCTGTTTTCCTCAGGCATGCCCTGACATGCGTAGCTTTTGTGGACGCTACGTCGCTACTTGACAAAAAAAATAGCTTAACTACAGGGACGTTACTCCATAAATAAAGTAGTGACGCTACGGCCAAGCTACTGGGAAATGTAGTTAAACTAGTAGCGGCGCTACTGCCCATCACTGGTGTGTGGTCACATGTGTGGTGGTGTGTGGTTACATGTGTTGTGGTGTGTGTGTGTGTGTGTGGTGGTGTGTGGTTACATGTGTTGTGGTGTGTGTGTGTGTGTGTGGTGGTATGTGGTCACGTGTGTGTGTGTGTGTGGTGTGTGTGGTGGTATGTGATCACTTGTGTGTGTGTGGTGTGTGTGGTGGTATGTGGTCACGTGTTGTGGTGTGTGTGGTGTGGTGTGTGTGTATGTGTGTGTGGTGGTATGTGGTCACCTGTGTGTGTATGTGTGTGTGTGGTGGTATGTGGTCACGTGTTGTGGTGTGTGTGTGTGGTGGTTATGTGTGTGTGGTGGTATGTGGTCACCTGTGTGTGTGTGTGTGTGTGTGTGTGTGTGTGTGTGGTATGTGGTCACGTGTGTGTGTGTGTGGTGTGGTGTGTGTGTATGTGTGTGTGTGGTATGTGGTCACCTGTGTGTGTGTGTGTGTGTGTGTGTGTGTGTGTGCAGGTGTATGCTGCGCGGTACTCGGAGGACCAGTGCTGGTACCGATGCAGAGTGCAGCAGGAGATGGACAACACGGTGAGTGGAACACACACACACACACACACACACACACACACACACACACACACACACTCTCATACACACACACACTCATACACATACACACTCATACACACACACACTCGTACACATACACACACACTCATATACACACATACACACACTCACTCACTCATACACACTCATACACACACACACACTCACACCCATACACACACACTCATACACACATACACACACACACTCATACACATACACATACACACACACTCATACACATACACACTCATACACACACACTCATACACATACACGCACACTCATACACACACATACACACACACTCATACACACACTAGGGGTGGGCGGTATAGCCTAAAATTTATATCACTGTATAAGTTGAACCATAGACGGTAGACGGTATATATCACGGAATACTTTGGTATGTAACAGTATTAACTGTTAACGGCTTCTTAATGCTGAACATCAATATTTCTGAACGTCACCAAACACGATATAAAACATTGTAACATTTTCGTGTGGGAACCTGGCTCAGCCAGAGGTTAGGCAAACCGGGACTGAGCTAAATATACAACACGTTCAGAGCAGAATAACGTCATATTTCACAGGATCCGCACACAAAACAACTAGATGAACACGTGAGAATGATATCAAAGGAAATTATGATGTTGGGAGAGTGCAGTCAATCCGTGCGCTTTGCCAAATGGACAGAGCTGGGTCGTCAGTGACTTGCTGTCGATCGCAGATGGGTCAGTCAAGTGCAGGTGTAGCTGTCTATGAAACAGCACGACAGGCTCCTCATTAAGCATTACCTAAAGCAGTGGCGGTTCTACATTGAATTACTCCCCGGACGAGACCCCCTCCTAAACTTGTAACCGTTTTGTTGCAAAGCCAAATCTTATGGTGAAATTAGATCTTGTGTTTGTTGAGCTAAGACCGAATTATTGTTGAGTATAGCAATCGTAGCATTATAGCTAGAAGGCTAACAAACGTAAGAGTTATACCATGATTAACATTAGCCATTCATTCATGGCATGGATATCGTGATCGTGCAGAGAGAACAGTTGCATACCTTCATCTTTTGCTCGTTTCTACACTTCTAATGGCTTTGACCTTTTTTTGTCCATCTCCTTCTGTTTGTAACTCGACAGTCAACATATTGTTTTTCCCATCCCTGAACACTCTGTCACTGCTGACCAGGAGTTAAGACTAATTCACCTTGGTGACCGCCTACTCGTTTTGTAGCCTATTGCCCTGTTTTATTAGCCTTTCACACAATTAAAAAATGTGCAGGAATTATAAACTTGTAAATATAATGTTAGGAATAAAATGTGCGTTATTGGGAAGGAAGCTTATGTGTGACTGACTTCGCTCACTAATTGCAGAGTATTGCCCACATGCACAGTGTAGGTGTGTGTGTTGTATATAGGCTATGGGAACTCTGAGGGTGTGTGTATAGGTGTGTGTGGTGTGTGTGTGTGTGTGTGTGTGTCTGTGTGTGTGTGTTAAATATAGGCCATGGGAACTTGAGGGTGTGTGTGTGTGTTGTATATAGGCTATGGGAACTCTGAGGGTGTGTGTGTGTGTGTGTGTGTGTAGCTGTGTGTGTTATATATAGACTATGGGAACTCTGAGGAGGTGCAGCGCCGTCTGCTGGTGGAGATTCCGGACGCGCTGCAGATGCCACCGCTCGCCAAGAAATACCAGCTCTGGGGCCTCACACAGACACAGCAGGTACACACACACACACACACAGCAGGTACACACACACACACACACACACACACGCCACACAGCAGGTACACACACACACACACACACACACACAGCAGGTACACACACACACACAGCAGGTACACACACAGCAGGTACACACACACATACGCGCACACGACACACAGCAGGTACACACACACACACACGCCACACAGCAGGTACACACACACACACACACACACACACACACAGCAGGTACACACACACACACACACAGCAGGTACCCACACACATACGCGCACACGACACACAGCAGGTACACACACACACGCCACACAGCAGGTACACACACACACACACACACACGCCACACAGCAGGTACACACACACACACACGCCACACAGCAGGTACACACACACACACACACACACACATGCCACACAGCAGGTACACACACACACACACACACACACACAGCAGGTACACACACACACACAGACATGAGGAGTAGCCCAGCTTAGCAAGGGGTAGCTGGCTGAGCTGAAATGAAGTACATTTTCTCCTAATGCGCACGCTAATAACCTACTCTGTTGGGCTTCAAGTGACACATCATTAAAAAACCCTCAACTCCAGAAAGACGTAATGAGCAATTTATTATGTATTATTATATATATATATATATAGTTATTAGTAGACTGTATATATAGTTATTATATATACATATATATATATATATATATATATATATAGTTATTAGTAGAATGTCACAGGTAGCATTCATCTCAATGCCACCAGGCTTCAGAAAGAGGCGTGTGTGTGTGTGTGCGTGTGTGCGTGCGTGTGTGTGTGTGTGTATGTGCGTGTGTGTAGTCAGCTAGTTGAGTTTGTGTGTGTGTGTTTGTGCGTGTGTGTGTGTGTGTGTGTGTGTGTGTGTAGTCAGCTAGTTGAGTTTGTGTGTGTGTGTGTGCGTGTGTGTAGTCAGCTAGTTGAGTTTGTGTGTGTGTGTGTGTTGCAGGACAAGGAGTTCCTGCAGAGCCTGGTGGGGGGGCAGCGTGTGCGTGTGTGTAGGCGTGGGGTGTGTGTGGACGGGACGCTGCTGGTGCGGGCTCTGCGGGGGCGCCTGGACGTGGGGGAGGAGCTGCTCAAGATGGACGTCGCCGCACGCAGCACAACCCCCCCCTGGCAGCAGGGGGCACCACACCACAGCCCCAGCCCCAGCCCCCAGATCAGCCCCCTCTCCTCCCAAAACAGCCCCTCCTCTGCCCACATTAGCTTCCCCTCCCCCCTCACTCCCCCCTCCCCCCTCACTAACCCCTCCGGCCTCTCTCCCTCCTCCCCCCTCACTAACCCCTCCCCCCTCTCTAACCCCTCCCCCCTCACTAACCCCTCCCCCCTCACTAACCCCTCCGGCCTCTTTCCCTCCTCCCCCCTCACTAACCCCTCCCCCCTCACTAACCCCTCCCCCCTCACTAACCCCTCCTTTCTCTCTCCTCCCTCCAGCCTCACTAACCCCTCCCCCCTCACTAACCCCTCCCCCCTCACTAACCCCTCCGGCCTCTTTCCCTCCTCCTTTCTCTCTCCCCCCTCCAGCCTCCCTCCCTCCTCCTTTCTCTCTCCCCCCTCCAGCCTCCCTCCCTCCTCCTTTCTCTCTCCCCCCTCCGGCCTCCCTCCCTCCTCCTTTCTCACTCCGCCCTCGGCCCTCCGCCCCCCCTCTGCCCGCATCAGCCCCCCCTCCCCAAATACCAGCCCCCCCCTCCCCCTTCCTCCCCCTCTCTTTGGACCAGGCCCCATCCTTGCTCCTTCCCCTGCTGGCGAGAGCCAATCAGGGAGATGCAGATGCCACCCACCTGCCCAAACTCCGCCCCCCACTCACAGAGCAGGCCCCACCCATCCTCAGGTAAGCCACACCCACTTAGAGCACATGCATCAGTAAACTCCACCCCCTTAGAACGAGTGCAGAAGTAAGGCCCGCCCCTAGAGCAGGTGCAGGTAATGCTGCGTTCCAGAACACTGGGAGCTCGTTAGAGGAGAACACTGGGAGCTCGTTAGAGGAGAACACTGGCCGTGCATCCGAATGCCCTTACTAGCCGCCTGCATAGTAGCCAAAAAAGAGGAAGCCACGATCTAGAACGTCCGAGTACCTTAGTAGGCTTCCAGTAGTAGGCGAAGTACCCAGGTGGCTTGCTATTTCCGGTAGTATTTTGCAGTGCGGAACTACACTACCCTACTCTATCCCACAAGTCACCGGAAGGTTGAAAACCGTAAAAGAAGAACCCAAAACTTCCCGCTCAACAAAAGTGACCAAGATGGCGGAGACACAGATCGCTTGTCTGACGGTGTACAAATGTGCACTTCAGTAAATAAAAGCCATGTAAATAGTTGTTCACGTCACCAATGCACACAAACGTTAAAGTTATCTGATAAAATGAGACTGCAGCATACAGTGTAGATGGCCATGACTGCATGACTAACTAGCGGTGGTAGCTAACCCTTTGCTACAAGCTGGCAAAACCATGACGTTGATGTAAACATCCGTGTCAGAGGACGGGCAAGATGGCGGTGTCGTAGTACGTCCGAATTGTACCTGCTACTGGCTAGTTTGCTACGTAGAAGCTACTACTGTAAAGGTCGAGTGGTAAGCACTGCATAGAACGCAGCGCCTACTAAGGTTTCGGACGCAGCTTGGGAGTTCCAGAACACTGCAGGTCGTTGGAGACGTTTGGTGTAAATAACTTTGTACCCCTGCTCTTCAAGGTCACTGAGGGTCCTTTTTAAAATTTGATGCAACATAGAAGGAATAATGACTGACTGAATGGGTCGTTTCTCTGACTAGAAGCTTCATTTGTCTATGCCCCATTTTCTTAATGCTAGCTGCCAGGTGGCCATTTGTGTATTATATTAGGCTTTTTTCTACAGACAGCACTTAGTGACCTCCAACAACAGGACTATAATTGCTACTGTCTCTCTCTCTCTCTCACACACACACACACACACACACACCCTCTCTGCAGAGGAAGAGTGTGTGTAGTCTTGTGTAGGGTGGTGATTGTTTGTGAATGGAGTTTAATGAGGGCACTGTTGTGATTGGTTGTGTGTGCCCTGTGTGTGTCACATTCTTGTATCCCTCGTCATTGTGTGTGTGTGTGTGTGTGTGTGTGTGTGTGTGTGTGTTGCTGCTTTCACAGTGCTGTACCCCAAACGTCTTATATTCATGATGACACTACACACATGCACACAGGCATACACACATACGCACGCACACTCACACACACACGACACACACATGCACAAAGACACACACACTACATGCATACACACACACACACACCATGCCTGATCCTGATTACCATCATCACTGGTCTTGATGAAACTGCTGTGACGTTGCATGGCATGACGTTAGTGGACATAAATGATGGTGGCGTGTGTGTGTGTGTGTGTGTGTGATGGTGGCGTGTGTGTGTGTGTGTGTGTGTGTGTACTGGCATGACGTTGGAGGGCATGAATGCTGATTGATTAAGAAAATGGTGCCTTCATGAACTATCATATGCTTCAGACAATGTGTATGTGTGTGTGTGTGTGTGTGTATGTGTGCGTGTGTGCTGATGTGTGTGTGTTAGGCACAGGAGAGCTCTGCTGCGTGCTAAGCCTGTGTGTGTGTGTGTGTGTAGGGAGAAGAGGACTCTACTGCGTGCTAAGCCTGTGTGTGTGTGTGTGTGTGTGTGTGTAGAGAGAAGAGGACTCTGCTACGTGCTAAGCCTGTGTGTGTGTGTGTGTGTGTAGGGAGAAGAGGAGACTGCTGCGTGCTAAGTGTGTGTGTGTGTGTAGGGAGAAGAGGACTCTGCTGCGTGCTGTGTGTGTGTGTGTGTGTGTGTGTAGGGAGAAGAGGACTCTGCTGCGTGCTAAGTGTGTGTGTGTGTGTGTGTGTAGGGAGAAGAGGACTCTGCTAAGTGTGTGTGTGTGTGTGTGTAGGGAGAAGAGGAGACTGCTGCGTGCTAAGTGTGTGTGTGTGTGTAGGGAGAAGAGGACTCTGCTGCGTGCTGTGTGTGTGTGTGTGTGTGTGTGTGTGTGTGTGTGTGTGTAGGGAGAAGAGGACTCTGCTGCGTGCTAAGTGTGTGTGTGTGTGTGTGTGTGTAGGGAGAAGAGGACTCTGCTAAGTGTGTGTGTGTGTGTGTGTAGGGAGAAGAGGAGACTGCTGCGTGCTAAGTGTGTGTGTGTGTGTAGGGAGAAGAGGACTCTGCTGCGTGCTAAGCCTCTGAAGAGGGAGGTGGAGCGGGAGCTACTGGAGGGACAGCTGAGAGAGGAGTTAGAGGTAACACACACACACACACACTCGCGCACACATACATTCACTCACACACACACACTCACATACAGTAATGTGCAAACGTTTTAGGCAGGTGTGAAAAAATGCTGTTAACTACAAATGCCTTCAAAAATGGAAGTGTTAATCATTTATGTTAATCAGTTAACAAAATGCTGTGCCTGAACAAAGGAGAAACCTAAATCAAATCAATATTTTGTGTGACCACCCTTTGCCTTTAAAAGAGCATCACATGTTGTAGGTCTGCTTACATAGAGTTTTTGAAGAAACTTGGCTGGTAGCTTGCGCCAAACATCTTGAAGAACTAACAACAGATCCTCTGTGGATGCAGGCTTCCTGGCATATACAACCAATTTGGTGTAATTGGTTGATCATACACCTGACTATAATCCTGCAAAATCCCTCACAGTCTCACACACACACACACACACACACACACACACACACACACACACACACACCTGACTATAATCCTGCGAAATCCCTGACTTTGTGTGCAGCCCTGTGTGTGTGTACACTAGGGGTTGAAATTAATCATATAATCGATGCATCGCGATGCAGACGTGAACAATCAATAATCGTTTCAATAGCAGATCATAATCGATTATAATGTATTGTGATAACCTGTGTGTTCTGTTCTGCTGATATTCCTTATGTGTTTGTGCCTTTAAGGAAAGGGAGTTGAGTGTGTGTGTGTGCGCATGTGTGTGTGGGTGCGCGCGGGGTAAGAGGAAACGTTGCTGCACTGTTGTGCTGTAGTGTTTTGTGAAATAAGCGTGGGTTGTGGCTAAACAGCAACTATGTTGTACCTTTTACAGTCATTTTTTCTCGCCATAAGTATTAAAAATAGCACCCGGTAACCCCTTTTTGTCTATGGCAACCTGTGTCTGTGGTCTTTGTCTCATCTACGTGACCAATTCGTCGTCGTGTAGCATACATCACAACACAACAAGACGGCGCCATAAAAATAAATATGTTGGGAACACCACCAACTTAAGAAATCCGTTAGCCGTCTCCATCCAGAGTTGTTAACAACACTGGTGTTATGCGGAGTTGTCCTACTTCTGTGAAATGTCCTACTGTAGGAAGAAATGACAGATATCTGCCGAGCTGTGCTACCTTGTCAGAAAATCCCACCGTACAGTTTCATTTTTTTGTCACTGTACGCTCGCTATTTTAATGTTTTTTTTTTTTTTTTTGCAAGTGCGTTCAAACACAGAGAATGATGTCGTCGGAAATAAAACACAGATGTATAAAGTTTTGACAATTCCAATTATCAAATTAGAATATGCTTCCACACTGGTAAGTGCAAGTAGGACCCTATGACAATTAAATTTCCCTCGCAGAGTATGCTTCCACAATTATATAGCAGATAGGACGTTTTGACAGTTCAAATGACCCTGTCAGAATATGCTTCTACACTGATGTGCAGGTAGGATGTTCTGACAATTGAGACATTTTATCAAATAAAAGAGGAAGGTAATATCTGACTGCTTGTGTTTGTTGATGAAATCAAAGCCATGTGAAGTAATATGTTGTGAATAATCGTGTAATGTAAAGCCATGTGAAGTAATATGTTGTGAATAATAGTGATGTGATGTGAATAATCGTGATGCATCGTGATGCATCGAGATATCGTATCGAATCGAATCGCTAACTTAATAATCGTAATCGAATCAAATTGTGAGATGAGTGAAGGTTCACACC